>OZ026614.1:59344980-59707480 GCA_964020975.1 Hermodice carunculata | reverse complement strand
AGATGGTGGGAAAATCACTCCCATTTTTTCCCCTATCAACAACTATCACCTGTGACAAAAACAGTGTGATCCTCTGACAGGCATGCAAATCATTTTATATATCCCAAGACATTAAATTCAATATATATATATATAGTGGTACCTGCTGTATGCAACCACTGCTGTGAGCAGCCGCATTGCTTTTTGTGGTCACCAGGCTCAGACATAGGAGTCAATTTCTTTGTAAAATTTACCCGTGGTGACAGGTCACCTACTGTATGTGGCCACTTTTTCTTGGCAGAAGGGGTGGCAACATACAGCAGGTACCACTGTATATATATATATATATATATATATATATATATATATATATATATATATATATATATATATATATATATATATATATATATATATATATATATATATATATATATATATATATATATATATATATATATATATATGTATATATCCCAAACTATATATGTACATATGGAAACTGGGGGAAAAAGTCTGGCATTATAATTTACAGGCTTGGGAATAAAACACAAAAATTTTAAATTTTAAAGTTCCTATTGTAAATCATTGATTTTGCTATTTTTGACTCTTGATGTACAAAACAGCAAACATACAAGAGGGAAGAGCTTTGTGCTTTCTCACAATCAGATGCCACATATGCCACAAATAATATGCAGGTACTAATGAAAAGAGAGGAAATAACAGCCATACAAATGAACACATTTTTCAAACTGTGACAAGTTTAAACATAAAAGTTGCCCATGATTACAGAGAATTTACTGACACAATAACAGTGTTATGGCTTCCAATCTATTGCAACCTTTTTGCAGGGTCTACAATTTGCATGTCCACTATCCTGGGAGAAGTGCAACTCCAATCAAGGCAAGTTATGATCTCAAAGCACTGGCCCTGGGGGCAACTAGAAATTTCGGTTTTCTAAATGAGATTTGTATAGATGAACAAGCAAGTTTGAATGGAGGGCTAGCAAAACACCGAAAACTACCAGCCCTGGGAACTATAGCAGAAGAAAAGAATGGTAGAGCCCTGTTTTGTAATCAAACTAGAAACATCTTGGGAACAGTTTGTTTTGTATCCTGCAGCAAGGAAATGGTTCCTGATTGATCAGACTACACAACTGATGGGTGCAAATTAGCCACCAATCTCACCACATACAAGGCACAAATACACGCCACCTTCTGCCATAAATCACTTCTCCAATTATGTAGCAGTCATAAACAATTACACAATCAGGCCCAATAAATCAGAATCAAATCTACAAAGCTGGCAAAAATACCAGCATTATGTAAGGCCATAAATACACCGGAAAAAAAGTGGATGGGATGACAGTATGTAAATGTCACACAAGATACAGACAATGGGCCGTAAGCATTCCTTGCCTGTGTCCTAACCTACCATGCATTGCCAAGAGAATCCATGCATCTAAAATGAAAGGTTTCCGATAATGCCAACATCATAGTCAATTAATTTACATCAATATGGCTGGCAATGCAATTAATTGCATGATCAGTAGCCTGCAGTCACGTACACGGCATGCTGGGGGACTGTGCAAAGAGAGAACTCACAGCTTCACTGGCAGTCACTGGATACCAATGTGACAGCACAGGGATCCATGAAGAAAATGTGTTCAAGTCCCTGTGTGGCAATTTGTGTAGATCAGCGATGCGAGACGGTGGGAAGACGGGTTGGCAGTCTAGGAGACTGGGTAACATCAGCCACCCCCCACCCCCGTTACACTTACAGCACTTACAGGCCCACCACAGTACCGAGTTATCACCACTGCAAGTGTCTCGAGTGGCTACATTACATCCTTGAAATATGATGCAAATTGAACAAGATGACAACATATTGATGCACATTGTCATGGGTCATGTCCAGCAAGCTATGATGTTGTCACAACTGTTCCATCAAAACAGTCCCACCAGAATCACCTCAAAAATGAAATGTCATACGAGGCCAGACTCGTGTAACTAAAATAAAGTCTGGAGCGTGGCCCGGGCTGGGTGGTGCTCTAGTCACTGTACATGTATGCTGCAATTCTGTGAATTTTTCCCATTCTTTTCAACATAAAAACTCCAAAAACATGTACATAGTTTGATAGATCATCAATATATTTCACATATCTCTGGGAACATTTGGCTACACAATTCTACAATTCCTGCTGCCACAAGCATCCTGACTGCTTCCTAAAAGGGCTCGACCAACAGATGGACCCATGTATTTGCTAAATGGAATAATGAAACTTCTGACATAAAATACAGGCGTATGAGAGAATGCAGACTCTTGTACATGCCAAAGGGCATATACATTACTGGTAGCATGTCTTGTCCCTGGCTACAGCTTTCAAACTTTCCAAACAGTTCTCAGTGAACATCGAGTCCTACATGTTCATGCAAGCACCCTGAATATTGTGTTATCGGGTGAACTGCCGTCGGTCCTTGCCTTTCTTGTGTACAGGTTTGTATATCTTGGCCTTGTGTTGTAGTTTTTCTTTCTGGTAGCCAAAGCCCCCTCCACCTGCTCGCCTGCGGGTGCGGTCTCCTTTGCTGCCATGTACATCTGACATACAAGTCAAGGAAAAGTGACACAGAGCAAAAACCATTCAATATTTCTCTATTCTGAGCTGAAACAGAAAAATACAGTTTAGTGGGTTTTATTACAAAAACTGGAATATTCGGGGTGTTTGGGCTTTACTGTCGGGGAGGGGGGCATTTTGGGGGGGGGGGGGTTGGAAACAATGACTATAAACAACTTACACATTCCCTTTACTTACCATTTTCGAACATCTCTTTCAAAAAAGCTTTGAGTCACACATCAATCTACAGGGGGAAAAAAAAAAATATATATATATATATAACACCACTGACATAAATCTGCAATGTACAAACACAACACTGCTGAACCCTTGTGTAAACAAATCTTGGAAGTCAATGTAAGCTACCTGTACTGATTAAGTCTGCATCAGAAAGACAAGACAAGTGTTGATGAAAGTACTAATTAAGTTTGTTGCATCTTCCTTCTTTTACAAGCAATTCCACAAGAGGGTACGGCCTTAGGCCTCTGTATGTGAAGGAATGGCAAAATACTAATATTATGATCAAAAGTAGCACTTTCTTTTCCTTATGTCCAGAAATGTCGGATTAGAAAAAGTATGTTTTACATACCATGTCACTGGGGCTACAGATATATTCCCCTTGTCACAGGTATGCAACACACTCCATGTGCCACAAGTAGGTAATGCAACCACTATGTCACAGGTATACAACATACTCCATGTGTCACAGGTAGGTAATGCACTCACTGTGTCACAGGTATACAACATACTCCATGTGTCACAGGTAGGTAATGCACTCACTGTGTCACAGGTATACAACATACTCCATGTGTCACAGGTAGGTAATGCACTCACTGTGTCACAGGTATACAACATACTCCATGTGTCACAGGTAGGTAATGCACTCACTGTGTCACAGGTATACAACATACTCCATGTGTCACAGGTAGGTAATGCACTCACTGTGTCACAGGTATACAACATACTTCATGTGTTACAGGCATGCAATGCAACCACTCTGTATGGTATGCAACACACTCCATGTGTCACCGGTATGTAATGCAACCACTGAGTCACAGGTATTCAACACACTTTATGTGTCACAGGTATGTAATGCACTCAGTGTGCCACAGGTATTTAACACACTCCATGCATAACAGACATGCAATGCACCTCATACATTACAGGTGTGCAGCACACTCCATGTACCATAGGTATGCAACACACACCATGTGTTGCAGGTATGCAACACACTCCATGTTCTGCAGGTATGCAATACACCATGTGTGTCACAAGTATACAACACAGTTAACTTTCAAGTGCAATTGATATGCTAAAATGACTTTATAATTTCATACTCACTAAAGGGCTTTTGTGCATTTATGATTCCCTCTTTTTGCACCATAAAATTATACTATTCTCATCTGGTGATTATAGATGTATTTTCAAACTCCAGGAAACAAAGCTACCCATTTGATCTGTTTAGCAAATCATACTGTTCATACTGAACCTCTTTTTAAACAATTAAATATTCAGTTGATAAACAATCTGCTCTATCAAGTATTTCTCAATTTTACTTTTGCTACATGGAAAATGAACTGCCTGGTTATTTCACCAATATATTTTCCCCTATACCAGTCAGGCATATATTTTCTCCTATACCAGTCATGCATACCCAACATGGGATTGCTATGTCCCCTGTTATGACAAGCCCTCTCATCCCTCACCTGAAAATTGTGTTTGTTCCCAAAACAATGAACACCACACCCAGTAATATGCATGTAATGGAAACACCTTTCACCAAGTCATATTCTGTTGGGTTTTTTTTTTAAATATAAAAAACAGCATCTCATTAGTAATTATTCTGAAACACGTACCATCCCAAACTGTTACATCCACAGAAACTAAATTATTTCTTTGTCAAACTGTTTTTGATGGATTAAGGAAATTTTTGCCAGTAACTTTTGATGGATTGCATAACTTTAGCCCATTATAAATGTCTCGGAACAGCTTCCATGGTAGCCATAACAAAACCCTTAGTTAGGGTCAGCCAGACAGTAAGCTTGTTCTTGGTAATACACCTATGTATATACATGTATTTTGCATGTTTCTACCAGTCTCGTTCTATTATATTATCTGATGTCTTTCTTGTACCACTCATTTTTTGTCAAATAAACTGGTTCTGAGTCTGAATCTGAGTGTCATAGGTAGGCCATGTATGGTTCCTGTGTCAGAGGTATGCAGCATATGCCCCTTGTAAGTATAACCCACATACTTCCTGTATCGAAGTTATTAGTTATGCAAACGTATTATCCCAGGGGTGCAGCACATGCCACTTACAAGTATACAACACATACATGTGCTCTGTGTGTCATAGACATGCTGTCCTGTTGGTACAGCTAGCTAGCACAGTTGTACACGTACATGTACCTTGCATTACATATCCACCAAGTCCATCACATGCCTCTGCACTGCAATCCCCATGCGCATCACATTCCCCCATACATATCACATGCCTGCTGTGTACACCACATATCCCAGATGTACTCCATATGCCCCATGTGCACCACATTCCTAAGTGCTCTACATACCCTGATTGCACCACATGCCCCTCCCGGACCACATTCCCCTGAGTGCTCTACATCCCCTGATTCCATCACATGCTCCTCATGGACCACATTCCCCTGAGTGCTCCATATGCCCCATATGTACCATATGCCCCATGCACATCACATTCCCTGCCTGTACCATAACTGTGTGCATCACATGCCTCCTCCATCCCATGGCACATTACTGTGTTGCCTTTCAGATGCAGTCTGCATCCCTTAATCAACAGAACACTGGCCATAACAGTAGGTGGCTCTCAGTTAATGACAGAAACAAAACCAACACCTGTCATCAATGGACATGATGCATCAGACTCAGCTGTACTTGTCATCAATGGTCATGATGCATCAGACTCAGTCGTACTTGTCATCAATGGTCATGATGCATCAGACTCAGCCGTACTTGTCATCAATGGTCATGATGCATCAGACTCAGCTGTACTTGCTATCAATCAAGACAGAGCTGATTATTCAAGTTATCATATTCAATTATTATACTGTGCTGTTGAGCTGACATATTACATTGGTCTCGAGTAGCCACACAAGTACAAGCGTGATCATGTCACTTTATCAGCACTTTCGTCCTGGGAGACATTTGATAACTTCCTACAAATGTATTGATTCATTAATCCAATGTGCTGCATTTAGCTGCATACAATTCCATGCGTAACCAACATTCATCAAGAGGCCCACCTTTCACAAATATAACATGCAATAATTGTGCAAGTTTGTAGCTTGTAACCCTTGAGTGGTTCTCAAATGTGAATCCTGTCTCAGTTATTGTAGAGCAATTAATCACCATATTATGGTCAAACAACCAAAGTCGCCACCCATCCTCCCTGCCTGCCTCATTGCAGGCAAATATGGATATATAACATCTCCATACAGCATAACGCTTCACTTCACTTCACATTTTTCACACTCCACAAAATACATATTGTCGCAATGGGATTTGTTTGCTGTTCCACTGCTCAGAGTTGCATGTGATGTATTGAACAACCAATCTCTCTACCTCTGACACTGGCCATCATACTGCCACATTTACTCCTCAATATTCATATCACGTTAGTGTCATCACTTAATGCCAATATGGGATCGCTCCATTGTACTGAAACACACAAGTTTATTGAAAAATTAATGAGTGGGTTGTTAACAGTTATGCTCCACTCACAACAGGTGAATAATAAACAAGATCATGAATAGCTGATGTTCCACACACAAGTGAACAATAAACAGGTCATTAACAGCTGATGTTCCACTCACAACAGGTAAACACTAAGCGGGTCATTAACAGTTGATCCTCTAGTCAAAATATGAAATAACTATTTGACATATACCACATGTAAATGGTGTTTCAAAAACACAAAGCATATGAGTACACAGTGAAAGTTACAGGCAGGTCAATAACATCATGAACAACAAGCAGATCAATAACATCATGAACAACAAGCAGGTCAATAACATCATGAACAAGCAGGCCAATAACAATATTTATTGTAAGGTAAACATATTTGTTACGTACTGATGTATCTGTATCATGTGTATGAGTAACCTATAGCGGGTCCTATATTTTGTTTATATGTGGAGTTTTTCTCCAGTATGGTACATGAAAGTTAAATTTGCATAACGCTCCAACATGTTGGTATGCCACAGTTGGCTGACAGCTACGAGGCGGGGAAGGAAGGCAGTAGCTGCTGGGCGAAATGGTGGCTCCACAGTGTCAGTGTGCACTTGCCACAATGGTGCTACGGCCGCACTTGGCAGTATGCATACTGCATCAATGCGCCGCGTGCCTGCTGAGCTGGCTCTATGCTTGGTCTGTTCGAGGGTGCTGTTAGCTAGTCCCGTTTGTACTTTTCCTTCAGTTGCCACCAGTGGTGTGTATGTTTTGGAGTAATTATCAGTAACTACGTAATATGTAAAAACCCTGTTCTAATTTATAAGTGGCTATATACTCAAGAAGTCCTTCTCTGACAGCTTGCTCAAGGTTCTTGTTATACTGGTGTTGCATTTTATGTGTACGTATAACTACAGCAATATGGTATCCCTCACTGTTTTCATTATAACCATGCATGTATTTTTTTTTTACCTTTTTCTTATTTTTTCAACCTGCGCTCTGTAAGGATCATGTTATATGTAATCTGTATTTATACGAGAGGAATTTGTATTAGCCTTTGGCTAGTTTTCTAACCCTCTTTAAAGAAATAAAGTATATTAACAAAACAAAACAAACAATTTTGTAGTCCTGAGAGGAAAAAATACAATTTTAGAATACAAACCTAGGACTCATCACAATATATAAATGAACAGCATTGAATTTTTATCACTCAATTTCCAAAGGGAGGTCAGGATTGCCTTAAACAAAATAAGACAGTGGGATGTTGGTTGCCAAATAAGTAATTAGGTTAAGATTTTTGCTCCCAGGGCCAGTAGATGACGCACAGTGTTCAAGAGTTTTGCTCTATGTTCTGCAGACCAGGGACACTGGAGGAAATAATGAAAAGCATCTTCGCAAGAGGCTGGAAAGGGACAACCGGAAGACAGTACAATTTCAAATCTAAACAAATGTAAATTTAAACTTAAACTAGAACAGACTGATTTTCCAACAGAAAATCAAATGTCTCCCGGTGGAACACTTACGTCTCTGAATAAGCTACAGGTGATAACAAATTACAAATGACCAAGTTTGCTTGAAAATTACAATCCTATTTTAGCTCTCACCTAGATACATTACTCTAGCAATTTTCATCAAGTTCTTCAAGACTTATTGCAGAGAAACCAATTTCACATAAATGACCCTGTCACCTTGAAAATTAGGTCAAGGTCACCCAAATACAATCCCAAACTTGGTCTTACCTTGATACATAATCCTACCAAGTTTCATCAAATTCCATCAAGTTCTTCAAGACTTACGGAACGGAAACCAATTTCACAAAAGTGACCCTGTGACCTTGAGACTTCGCTCAAGGTCATCCAAATACAATCCCAACCTAGGTCTTGCCTAGATACATAAGCCTACCAAGTTTCATCAAATTCCATCAAGTTCTCCATGACTTATCGAACGGAAACCAATTTCACATGTGACCCTGTGACCTTGAAAATTAGGTCAAGGTCACCCAAATACAATCACGACGTAGGCCTTGCCTAGATACATAATCCTACCAAGTTTCATCAAATTCCATTAAGTTCTTCAGGACTTATCGAACGGAAACCAATTTCACATAAGTGGCCCTGTGACCTTGAGAATTCCCTCAAGGTCATCCAAATACAATCCCAACCTGGGTCTTTCCTAGATACATAATCCTGCCAAGTTTCATCAAATTCCATCAAGTTCTTCAGGACTTATTGCACAGAAACCAATTTCACATAAGTGACCCTGTGACCTTGAGAATTTGCTCCAGGTCATCCAAATACAAATCCAACCTAGGTCTTGCCAAGATACATAATCCTACCAAGTTTCATCAAATTCCATTAAGTTCTTCATGACTTATGGAACGGAAACCAATTTCACATAAGTGACCCTGTGACCTTGAAAATTAAGTCAAGGTCACCCAAATACAATCCCAACCTAGGTCTTGCCTAGATACATAAGGCTACCACGTTTCATCAAATTCCATCAAGTTCTTCATGACTTATCGCACGGAAACCAATTTCCCACAAGTGACCCTGTGACCTTGAAAATTAGGTCAAGGTCACCCAAATACAATCCCAACCTAGGTCTTGCCTAGATACATAAGCCTACCAAGTTTCATCAAATTCCATTAAGTTCTTCAGGACTTATCGCACGGAAACCAATTTCACATAAGTGACCCTGTGACCTTGAGAATTCACTCAAGGTCATCCAAATACAATCCCAACCTAGGTCTTGCCTAGATACATAATCCTACCAAGTTTCATCAAATTCCATCAAGTTCTTCATGACTTATCGAACGGAAACCAATTTCACATAAGTGACCCTGTGACCTTGAAAATTAGGTCAAGGTCACCCAAATACAATCCCAACCTAGGTCTTGCCTAGATACATAATCCTACCAAGTTTCATCAAATTCTGTTAAGTCCTTCAAGACTTATCGTACGGAAACCAAGTGTTGAAGAACCTGAACAACAACAACAACAACAACAACAACAACAACAAGCGGAAGAAACGGGCACTAAACCAATATGTCCCCCGGCTTCCACCGGGAGATATAATAATCCAACTGTAATTGAATGTAGTAAATTTGTGTAAAGCACTTTCCATGAGTTAAATAATCAGGCTGAAAGTCAGCTGAGAGAAGAGTATTTTTCAGCTTGGCTTTGAATGCCTCTACAGAATCTGATTGCATAATATCAAGAGGTAGATTGTTCCAGAGTTTAATACTAGAAGGCAGAAAAGAGTCACCAAATCCCTCAGTTTTGGACTGTATTTGTCTGATATTAAGATTATTTCTAAGATTAACATTAGTATTGTGAGAAAGATCACCGGGCATGATACAACTAAGATATTGGGGGGTCATCGAGTGTAACATTTTATAAAACAGGATAAGTTTATGACATTTTCAGCGGTTGAAGAGTGTATGCCAACCCAACTCACCAAGAGAAAGCACAGCGGGGTGTACGGCGAAAAGCACTCATAAAGATTCTTGCGTCTTCATATTGAATATTTTCACCGGAATTAGACTGGCCAATGGTATAATCATCAAAGAAAATACTGCCATATTCCAGGATTGGATACACCATGGTCAAGTACAGTTTTACAAGAGTTTTGTGGGAAAATTCAAATTTAGGTTGACATAATAAAGCTAAGCACTGACTACACTTGCTAATGATATGGCATATGTGAGGATGCCAGGATAAATTTTCAGAACAAGGGCATACCTAATTGAGTATGTTGGCAACTCTCAGGTATAGCTGTGTCACTGAGATATAGTGTTGGATGATGCTATTTCACTTTCTTAGCAGAGAAGAGGAATGACATGGATTTGATGGTGTTGAGGCTGACCCACCAAGGTCTACCCCAAAGTTTAATTCTGTCAAGTTCAACATTTATTCTTTCAGCGGAAGTGACTGGGTTATGAATAATCTCAAGTACACTAGTGTTGTCTGCAAAAAAGCTTGATATCACAGGAAACGTTATTGGTAATATCATTAATGTAAATTTAATTAAAAAAAGAAGGGGGCCTAAGATTGAGCCCTGCGGCACACCTGCCTTCAATGGAAGTGAGGAGGAGACATCAATTCTTGTCTACTCAGTAAGTTTCCCTACAACTCTCATGTTAAGGTTGCTACCTACATGTACACAACACAACCCATAATTTCAATGACAAACAAATTTATGACAAATGAATGTCTCTCTTGTCTAACATGAATTTTCCCATGTGCTACACACTGTGCCATCTGCACTGTAAAAACTTGAGCCGACACCAAGTATAATACCCAGATGATAAAATGATACTGTTCATCAAAACAGCTCATCTAGTATCTCACCTGGCAAACTTCTTTCTCTAACCCTTAAATTAAGGCTCAGTCATCAAAACAATTCATCTAGTATCTCAACTGGCAAACTTCTTTCTCTAACCCTTAAATTAAGGCTCAGTCAACAGCTTTCCATGGCATGGCATGTACACTAAGTGCCCAACCCATGCCATGGAAAGCTGTTGATTTGTGGCATCCTATCTTAACAGGGCTCATCTACAATTCTCATGCAAATTTAGTCGAAAGCATTACAGCACACAGCATAACCAGTGGCAGGTGCTGGCTGGTTTCAATGGGAATGGGGAAATTGCCGATTTCAATTTGTGCCAATCTAATGACCAGTGGTCATAAATCTTTTATCAAACAAAAGTAGCACGTCGTGCCACCGTCATTCCAAACAGACATTTAGACATTCTACATCAATATGCCAAACCCTGTTATGATCAATCTTTGGTGCTGGACAAATAAAATTTAAGCTCGCTAATACACATTTATCTGGTACAAAAATAATAATCAACACAAAGTGCAGCATACAATGTAAAGATTTTGCTGTCAGAAGCAATACCTTGCCTTGATCTGTCACTTATTTCCAAAAGTGTAACTATGTGCATTTTAAAATAATTAACCAAATGAATATGTGTGTCTCAGAATTGCCAATTATGTACACTACTCTAGTAGACCTGCCAATGAGGCTGACAAGCAAATAACTTCTGTTTGTGACACATCCTTCCTTATTTACAACAAACGGAACGTCAAGTATGGATACACTTTGACCTTTAATTATCAAATACAGCTACACGACATGACCCCCATGGAGTATTAAAGAAAGTCAGTCACCAGTTAAAATCTAGACCAGCTGCAGGTCAGCTTTTTTGTTTTTTTATTTGTTTGTTTGTACATGTTTTAAATTCAATTTTGTTTGTCTTTTTCTTATTTTTGCTTTTTTCTCTGAAAATAAAAACACAGGAAACAGTATTTAAACATTGTTTGATTCAAATTACATATAAGTCTAAAATAGTGAAATTAAACTACAGTGAAATGTCAAAAATATTTTGACATTTCACTGTAGTTTAGTACCAGCATAAAGTTGCAGAGATCATAAGAATGTTCCAGATTCACAGCTTTTGTATGGGGGAAATCCACCAAAAGTGTACTAAGCTATGAAAGCTGTTGACTCAGTTAAAACTTGAGACTGAAAGAGTTAAATTAAGAGACTAGGATTAATTCTTTCAGTGCCAAATTTTGGACAGTCAACAGCTTTTCTCGGCACGCATTGGGCACACTGCACCCAATGCGTGCCGAGAAAAGCTGCTGACCTGGAATATCTTTTCTGGAATTTTAGGCATGCTGGTACTTGAATGAAGGTCTTTTTGTGAAGAATACGAATCTGGGATCCTGATGATAATTCAGACCAGTTTGACTTAAGTAGATCGACTTTATTCTGGTTGGCACAGATAGAGTTAACATCAGTGTCCATCACTGCAATTCAGAGTGACCCTAACGACATAGGTACAGCTAGACATATAGTACGTAGTAATGTGGCTTTTCATGTGGTGCGTGACATTAGTTACCTTTCAAAATGAATGGCAAGTTTTGTACGTGTATCACATTGAAGCAGATGATCTTTACATAAAATTCCTGATGAATTCATGCTGTTGCTCATCCAGGACACAACTGTGAAGGGCCAGCCCCAGACCACTATGGACTCCTCCACTGTCAGGGTAGGCTGTGCTGTACCACAAGCATTTGTTTCTACAACAGCATCAAGTCATGTCAATCGCTAAGAGCACAATGGCCAATGGCTGTCATCCAGCTAAGACAGGTGTCCCACACTAACTCCACACCTGCTCAATTAGGTTCATAAGACACTGTGCCTGGGAGCACTATGCGGTATGTTTGGTAATGGTGACCCTGACTAGCAGTCAGATTAGCATCATTACTTGTATACAACAGCTCATACATCACGGTTCCTTCTGATCCGTGATTCAACAGCCCCCCCCCCCCTCCCAGCACCTTCATTGCCAACCACAGGTTTTGCCAGACCTTCCCAGCCAACATGCTTGTGTCCAGCCAACATCATGGTGTTCACATGTATTACAGCCTAATGTGCTTCCAAAGCAGAACAAGCTCTGTCGTATCTTTAGTCATGTGCCCCAAGACTCCAACATTTTATTTACACAAGTAGTCAGGGCAATAAAACTGCACTGTCGCCCTGACTTGACGGATTGACTTGACGGATAAACCAATCAGGACTTGGATTATTATCCACCACTGTTTTTGCTCCTGCCTGGTGTCTTTATCATAACGAAAATTATATCTGTTTAACTCTTTCAATGCCAACTGTGACTACAATCTACCTACTCGAGCTATACTACTATCAATTATAATAAGGATGCTAGATTCATGTTCCTCGTGAAAAAACTTTTCATTCAAGAACCAACATGCCTCTAGTTCCAGAGAATATACTGGTCCAAATCAACAGCCTTCTTTCGCATGTTCTGGGTGCACTGCACCTAACAATTGCTGAGGAAAGCTGTTGACTCAGAACAAAACTTGATAGTGAAAGAGTTAACTGCATGAGTGTATAAAGCCACAAACTTGGCCCAATCATATGTCAACTTTTCATGCTGCAGTTGATAGGTTAATATCTAGTGTTCCACATATGAGCTTAGCATGGCCAGTGTGACAAAATATATGAGGCCTAAAATTATGTTGATCCAGCCCAAAAACTGTATACCATCTCAACATAGCATTCTGCATACAGAAGTTTGCAACCTGAATTTCGAATTTTGGTTGGGTTTTTTATAGCATTCTCGTGTGCATACCCTCTTCAATTTCAACTGCAGTAATACTGTAGTTCTGGAAATTTCTGTGCGTTTAATTTCGCGCAAACTCAATTTTTCTTAAACTACAGAATTTTTGCGCATTTTGATTTCACACAATCCAATGCCATACAATGTAGTGAAACACAATACAACTTACTTTTGCACATTGAGTGGTAGCATGAAAAGCCCAAAACTAAATTGAACGCAAAAATTTCTACAATGACAGTATTGCATTCCTGTTGAAGGTGCTCAAATGGACAGGTACAAGACCTAAACAAGTTTATCAAATTTGTTACGTAAAGGAAAATTAAACCAATACTGACAAACTATGTTACGGAGAGGAACAAAACCTGAACCTTTTTATCAAATCTGTTATATAACAGAACAAGAACCCAATACTGACAAACTATGCTATGGAGGTGAATGAGATTGTGACCTTTTTGGCAAGTGTGTTGCAGAACAATGCCTAATTACTGACAAACTATGTTATGGAGATGAACAACAACTTAACATTTTTTATCAAATGTGTTATGTAAAGGAAAAAAAAGACTTCAATACTGATAAACTTGTTATTGAGAGGAAAATTTTTTTTCAAATTTTTCCAGCCTCTTTTGTAGAAGAATAGCTGATGGCTAAACGACACTAAATCAATTCTGGTGTCACTGTAGCAAAACTTTCATCTCTACATTTGAGGTATCTGCCACCAGGGATTGGCTGTTGATTTTTATAATGCAATATTGAAGCTCATAAAACATTCTGATGCTGAAAACACTACAGATAATGCAAAATATCAGTGTAACGTACAGTGGTAGAATAATATAAGAATGGTGTTGATGGAAGGCAGTCCAAACTTTATTGATTTTACTTTGCTGCTGATGTACCAAATCACCTCCAGGGGTTGGGGGTTGGGGGGTGTCAAATATAAAAAGATCACATCATGCTTCTCAATTTATGTCCTGATATATTGGTAGGTCTGGAATGAACAAAGTTGCTGAATACTTGTATATCTTTTTTTAAATTTTATTTTAGTGTGGTTTCAATCTGAGGGTTAGGGCACTTAAGCTACTCTTTTTTAAGATGAATCATCTGAGCAGGATTAATTTCAGTGGTTTCTAAAATCAATATAAATGTACTTGTATTTGTTTGTAGAGAAATTAAGCCTCACTGCTGATTGAGTTTGTTATGGAGTGGTGCCAAGCCTTAACACATGTACTTATGAAATCTGTAACCTACACACAGGCTATGAACACAATAAAGTCCATTCTGGTACACAACAGCACCTAAGACTTCACAAGGCTCATAAACGCAAGAACAGACAGTTGTGATAGCACCAAACCAACGCTACATAGCCGGTTCTTTTGAGTTCCCCGACTGCACGTCTCCCAGTGGTCCACGGACCCTTCCCGTGCCAGGCTTTAGGTGGAGTCAACACCTTTCATGGCACAGTGGGCTTTCTGCAAAAACAGACCATAGAAAGCTGTTGACCTGCACCAGTCTCTGTCTGTCTAGAAGTATGTGTAGACTGCTACAGTGAAACCTCATTGTAATGACACCATGTACTCCCTGTGAAATGTGTCAGACATGTGAGTGTGCCAGGCAAGTGAGTCAAATGGTAAAGGAATTCTGACTTAAATGCCCAAAAACTTGTATCGTCAAGTGAATATGTCGGATATCTGAGTGTTGTTATAATGAGTTTTCAGTGTACTGGACTAAAGGCTCTGTTGCCGAGAAATACAAATCGGGAATCACTACTACACTTCAGGTGAGCATCACTTACATCTTGATGAGCAGAGTAAGAGTTAATAGATGTGACCGTACAGTAACCCGAAAGACTTCTCAAAGTCTAGGTCAGGCCTTTCATTGGACGACTGGTGGTCTCTCGGGACATGGGCCGCTCTCTTTGAGCATCCTCTGGAACAACTGAAGCCATGCAATGCATTAATCCACAGACAATACATTCTGGCTGATGTAATAAAGTAAACCCAGAGAGCAAACCATGACAGGATGAACACGCGTGTAAATACTTTTAGTCTGTGTTCGCTGCAGTAGCCCGGGCCTGGGGTGCTGTCAATGTTACCTGCTGCTCCAAGCTGTTCTCTACGCTCATCTGCCTCGCTGAGAACCACGCAATTCATATGATGCTATTTGCTTCTCCAATGAAAATCTGATTGCCACAAAACATGCAACAAGAACTACTCATTAATGATTAACATGCAAGGACTTGCATCACCACAACATGTGGTTGGCAGGGACTGGCTCATTATGAACAGGTCATGCAATGTTAACAGCGAATCAGCAACATAAGTGAACAGCTGATGACAGATCAGCTTTGGGAGGCCTCTCTGCTCCCCACACATTGTTCTGAGTAGTAATAGGGTTCAGGGGCCTGCTGGTGATTAAAACACGTCTTCCATGCATGGCTAGTGTCTGTGCTAATATCATACATCCACAGCCCCAACCATATTCACAGTTTGGTTTGCTGTTCTGTCACTGACTGTATTTGCCACTGAAAACAGCGTATCAAGACTTGATTGTCTCCACAATACACTCATACATTATGCACACACTTGACTTAACTTCCGTGAATTTTGCACTGGAAAACGTGATAAATTTTTCACGGTGAGTCTGTTTTTCCTTCTTGTTTTGGATACATAAATGACCTTCAGATCCACAGACAGATCTGATATTGATGATGTGCCACCAACACTGTACAGACACACTCCACAACTGTATTACCTCCAGGTCAAGAAGAAGTTGGCCCATACAAATAAGTTTGC
Source organism: Hermodice carunculata (assembly GCA_964020975.1). Classification (NCBI taxonomy): domain Eukaryota; kingdom Metazoa; phylum Annelida; class Polychaeta; order Eunicida; family Amphinomidae; genus Hermodice; species Hermodice carunculata. Next base: position 59,691,246 of record OZ026614.1, on the reverse strand, counting down.
ACCCCACAGTCAATGTAATGGGAGTCCCCGCAATCTGCACTCACAATCTGCACTATAAGCCTGTTTTTTACTTCTTCTGTGATTCCACATGTGAAGCTCATTCCTACAGGGACAACCACCTTTCAACCCACTTTATTGTTTCATCAACTCTTTCACTGCCAATTATAATAAAAGCTGAGGTACTCCGAACTCACATAAGCATACTAGATACCCACTCTTTGCAAACCAACCTTTCGTTCAAGTACCAGATACCTACAGTTACAGAGACCTGGCCATAAGAAAGGTTCAGGTCAACAGCTTTCCTCAGCCTCCTTTGGATACATCACTGAGGAAAACTGTTGACTCAGTCAAGACCTGATGCTGAAGGAGTTGATGGAGACTACAAACCATGCACACCAACATCCCTGCAGTCTCTGGGACACACCAACATCCCTGCAGTCTCTGTGGCACACCAACATCCCTGCAGTCTCTGGGACACACCAACATCCCTGCAGTCTCTGGGACAAATCACAGACACTCCCACAACATGCAGTGTAATTCCAGTGCTACTTTTTTTCATTAGCAAAATGCAAAGGTTAAGGATGTCAAGAGTTGACACAAAGACAAATCCCAGCACAGTACAAAACAACAAAACACACGCAAAGTATAAGGTAGTGATGAGACTGCTATGTGCTGTACATCTGTACACATGACATCACCTGTGTCGGGGGGGGGGGGGGGGGGGGCACAAGAGAGAAGAACCACAGCTTGAGGTTTCATTGAAAACAAAATGCACAACTGAAAGATATAGGTTTTACAATGTATGGATGACTATATATCAGTTCCATTACTGAAAGATGTCCTGAAATCTATGCCTAGCTTATTTAGTTTGGTAAAACATATTTTTCAGCACCCACTTACGTCAGTTATTACTGATTCTTTTTACATCTTTATTAACTCCAACAGGTCCAACAATATTGTTCAATGACTGCAAAGAAGCCGACTTGGTAAAAACTTTGGATTTGAACCTACCTTCAAGAAAACCAATTTAGACTTCCTTTCTGAAAGCCAAGAGTCATGTTTTTGGTGCTCATTATCCACTACAAAAACTAGAACAACCTTCAGCTCAGCCACTCCTGCCACAGGACTGGCCATAATGTTACTTGGGCCACAGCACTGGCCATAATGACACTTGGACCACAGACTGACCATAATGACACTTGGGCCACAGCACTGGCCTTAATGACACTTGGGCCACAGACTGACTATAATGACACTTGGGCCACAGCACTGGCCATAATGACACTTGGACCACAGCACTGGCCATATTGACACTCAGGCCACAGGACTGGCCAGAATGACTGTCCTACTGATTTTTTAACAAACTGCAAAGAAAAAGCCTTACATAGATCTCACTTTATTGCCCAATGGCTGCTTTACAAGTCAAGTTAACAAGTGTATTCTCACTGCAGCTGGGTGCCACTGGGCCCAATGCTTTGTACACAGGTACAACTTGCACTACCATGAAACCCCTACGTGACAATTCTTAAGAGATGGGATATTTGCATGATAGTGATTCTCAATACTGCTATCAAAGTTGGCACAGGGTAGAGAACATTTTTATTGTGTGATTAAAATTGACTACTTCAACATTCATCTCCTTGTCAGGGCCAGCATAACACAGTAGCAACACACCTACAGGTACCTGCCATCAGAACACATGCACAGGGCAACCCCAGACATGGGTACAGGCAGACAGGGCAGGTACCATAGCCATATGGGTCAAGGCAGACAGGACTGGTATCACTACCATATGGGTAAAGGCAGACAGGACTGGTATCACTACCATATGGGCCAGGGCAGACAGGGCTGGTACCACAGCCTTATGGGTCACAGCAAACAGGGCTGGTACCGCAGCCATATGGGTCAAAGCAGACAGGACTGGTAACACAGCCATATGGGTCAAGGCCGACAGGACTGGTACCACAGCCATATGGGTGAAGGCAGAAAGGGTTGCAGGTACTACAGCCATATCAGTAAAGGCAGACAGGGCTGGTACTAGAGCCATATGAGGGTGTTGTGTGAAAAGAGAAAGCAACCATGGCTATATAGGATGTACTATAAAAATATACAGCAACCACAGCCATATGGAAGTATAATGTGACAATACAAAGCAACAACAGCCACATGGGTGCAGCATGAAGATATACAACAGTGTTCAATATCTATGCAGCTAACTGTATTTCAAGAGTGAGCACTGTAGTGAGAAGCTGATTCCAAATCAGCTACCTCTTTACCCAATATGGGGTTCACCAGACCCCATACAAAGAACAAGACCACGTATTGCATTCTGATACACACTCCCTACTCAGGGAAAGACAGCAAGGTTGCATGGTAGCACAGTAAAACAATGCAATCTGAGGTCTGGACAGATGATCAGGCAAAGTGATTTGGACACCTCTGAAAATGGATGATTATTATCCTACATTTTATTAACCCACTTCATACCCGATTTTAATCTGCCTCCACGATGACAAGGTGGTGAGCTGAAAACAATACTGGAATCTTCTGTACAGGCAGAAGTTCTCACGAAAACACATGGTAGAGGACTCCCCCAATGATGAGTTGGATTCTGTACTGACTAGAACAGTTCACAGTTGCTAAAATTTTGACGATATTCTGTTTTGGCAAGATCCAAATTGAAATTTCCTTGGATGAGATTGGTGTGACAATCACGATGACTTGCCTCACTTCTGCCAAACCTCCCAGAGAGTAGATCCATGTATGGACTGGAGGATTATGGATGGTATACACCTGCATGATCACAGTGACCTATTTTTGGTATGCAATACTCCTCTGTTACAAGACATATCCACACACTAAGTTTGGTATCTATAAGGATTATAGTACAGGAAAAAGGGTCTCAAAAGCATTTTTTCTTTGATAAAGTCATGGTTACAGTGACCTAATTTTAGTGCATGACACAGCCCTCTCATGAAGTGTCCACACACCACAGTCGGTTGGTATATACTTTCTGGTATATCAACAAGATGCAAACCTATAGTGCCCGATGGGTCACTAAAACAGTAGAATACAGAGCCAACCATACTATACTGCCAAATTACTGCAAGAAAGCACAGACTTAATACAACAAGCCCCACTGTGATGTCCAAGTGCAAAGAGTGCAACTGTTACCTGCAGCCTGCAGCACTGGGGAGCCTCCTTGCCTTTTAAGTGCTTGCCACACACTATAGTGACTTGACTTGCTGATCTGGGTTAAGTGCCAAGACCATCAGCCGTCCCAGGTGACCCACACAAAATCTTATTATATTTTCTTTACATTTTACAGCTGAAACTATGCCTCATGATATTGGGGCACCTGGTCATTGAGGCACTGGGTTGATGCTCCGTGTTATCGAAAGACACACTTTGCCTCACTGAAAAATTCAGTTGCCCAGTGATAAGTGATTAAATCATCTACTATTCCAGTGCCTTGCCACTTTTAATAGTAAAGAATGGCTTATGGAGACCTCGGTGGTCATAACATTGTCTTTACTTTGCATCTTTTATTCCCTGGTCAGTCATAACTTACTCACTCACATGTCTTTATGTTTCAAAGTCCCACATCACTTGTTCCTGGGTGACCCCATACCCTAAAGGTCAACACAGTTTGCCACCAAAATAAGTTGTATTTCCCAATTGTGACAAATCATAAATCATAAAGGCAAGAGTTTCTGAACCAAGCAACATATACAAAAATGGAAGGCAGGACAAATTCAAAAACATATTTTCTTTATAAGGCTATAAGCAGAGCAAAGCACATTATTGACAGGAAGTGTGGCACTCAACCATGAAGTCTACAAATGAAGTGCCATTATAATTGTCACTTGTAGCTTTAGCCTTGTCTGCCAAACTAACCTATCCAATCTGCATGTTTTCTCCACTCCACTTGAGTAGCTTACATGAAGTAGAGAGAATATTACTTGGTCTGCTTTGGAAGCAAGCTGTTGCTCATCTTGATCAAAAATGAATAAATAAATAAAAAATGAACAAAACAGAACAAAATAAAATAAAATCATGATCTTACACAGTACGTAAGACAGTCACCCCTGAAACTGATGAAATTTCTGGTGTTTCCGTGGAAACAAGCCATAATCATCCATCAATGACATCACAGCCAGGTTCTGTGCCACAGTCAGTGCCTATACTACCTTTCAGGTCGAAAGATGGCATCAATTTTTGCCACATTTAGCTACAGACGCCATCATATCAACCTCGCCAATTTGTCATCGGTACAGCAGCAATCACTGCATCACACTGAACCAAGTGTCTGGGGAACTGACACTACAGCGATTGCTTCATTGACAGGGCATGTACTTGGCGAGAAACGCAGAATCTGTAAAACACCTTAGCACAATGGGGCCAAATGGATGATGACTAGCCGTGTCAGAGTGTCTTGCAGCACAAAAGTGTGGTAGCCCTTTCCTGGAGCCTTATCACAGTCTCATAAATCAACCCAGTTGACACAGCTTCATCATCTTTCACGGTTCAACATCACATTGCTAACAGCATTGAGCGCAGTCATACTGTCATGTTCTCCCTCCACAACAGCTCAGGGGTTTGAATCAGGCTGAATAGAACTTCTTTTCCATTAGGATCATCTGCAGGTGATTATAACTTGTTGACAGGCATTCTTCATGAAGTCATCTAAGTTGCCTCATTTAAAAAAAAAAAAACAGCAAGTTTTAAAAAAATCAAATGTTGATATTCAGAAGCAAAGAAAGTTTAATTCTTATACCTCTTTTAAGCATTTTTTTGGGGGGGGGGTGGAGTTATACATTAAATATAATATAGTACAGACTTTTCCTACTTGTTCCATGATCTAATTTCTTGTTAGTGGCAGTACACAGAATGGCCCCTGCATCCCAATTACTGTTGACAGTATCTCCATGGAACAGTAATGAGGTCACAATGATTATTGGCCTATAACAACGCTGCATGTTAGACGCGCATGTGTGACTGTGATCACTGGATGTTGCACATTAATTTTTGTCATATTCTTTTCTACAAAAAATTACAGCATGCAAATGTTTTAATGCATTTCAAAATGACCTGAAGCCCCAACTTTGCAGGCTAAAAAAACATGTAGGCCATCTTCTCCATGGCAACATTACATGTAACGAGTCCACTCTTGCCATGGTAACATTATTTTTAAGTAGTTAACCCTCTCCATCACAATATGCAGGTGAACTATCCTTCTCTAAGGTAACACTGTGCATTATCCCCCCTCTCCATGGCAACAATGTGCCAATGGTCATCATCTCCATGGTAACATTATGTTCAAGTCACCCACCCTTCCCATGGCAAAAATGTGTTGGGTGTACCCTCATGGGAACAAACAGCCATGTTAAAATGTATCACCCTCTCCAGGGTAACATCAGTATCAGCAGTCCACCCTCTCGATTGTAAAGTGACTCACCCTCTCCAGGACATCTTATGCATCTTGTGTCAGTGATGCATGTAATGCTGTATGCTTTAACCTTCCCCAGTGGTCCTGACTTCAATACATGTGCCAGGTACTTGTACTTTCATGCGGAGTAAAAAGATCTCACTTTGCTTTCACTTTCACATCCTTAGGATGTTTCATTCAAATATACCATGAACGTTTTATACCTTTCCTGGTTGACATAACATTTGAGTCAACAGCTTTCCTTGGTGTGGGTTAGGTGCATTGCACCCAACCCATGCCAAAGAAAGCTGTTGACTTGGGGTACGCTATCCTTTTAGGTATCATCAACAATTCTCAGCAAAATGTTTTATGTTGACAAGAAATTTTTGTGAAAAGATTGAGGCGGAGGACAATTTTTTACGTTTTGGTGCTTTGGGGCAATTTGGGCTAAAAAGGGCAGAGCCTTTTTCACAAAGTCTCCTGCTCTCCCACTTTCTATAAAATGTCTCCTGCTTTTTCTAAAATTTAAAAAAATTAACATTATTCCATGGGTGGCTGTAAAGTTGTACTGTTTTGTCTATAATGGTGCCTAAAATGGTTCAAAATGCAGGAAATGAAGGTGCAAATTTCAACTTTTTCCTGGGGGAGCATGCCCCCAGACCCCCCTTAGCTATGCCTCGCGCCTTTGGCGCTCACCCTCCTGCTTTTCAGTACCTGCAGGAGGAAGATCTCCGACTTTTAACATTGGCTAGATTGGAGGCTCTGAAAGGGTTCATTTCATCTCAGAAAAGAAAAGAAAGTCAGATGGCAGCAACACTTCAGGAAATACCAAAGAACTGCAAAGACAAACATTTGGAAAAGGTTGACAAGCCTCTCCTTTCAAACTGAACTAAAATACAGGTTTTGAAGAAGTTTGTTAGTTCTCATGTCTGGCTATACCCAAGAGATCAAGGGATTTTTAATGCACTCAGTTCTCCTACTCAACTGTTCTCCAACTGGCTGCACAACATGATTCAAATGAATTTACACATTTTGACTGTTTTCTGACTGGAGGCAAGATTAAAATGCTCTCTTAAAAAGTTTACATAACTGTTTTGCAACAAATAGCAAGTTCTAAAGAGCTTTGCAATGTCTATACATGTATTTCAGCTACAATCAAGTCAGAATTTCTAAAGAGGCTCAGATGCATCACTGTTTTCCAACCACAAGCAACATAAGACTTGGGAGAGATTCACCAAGTCTGCTGGTCAACTACCAGCAACATACAGCTGGAAGTTCACTTAGCCAGTTTTTTAAGTGCAGGCTCCATAAAAGCCAGGTTCACAGACCTAACCACAAACATGACTGGAGGTTATGAGGAGGTTAATATACTCTGTTTTCTGACTAGTTACAATAAAGAAAATACATTCATTTGGTCTGTTTTGCAACCACAAGTATGATATTGGTTCTAACAATGTTCACATGGTCTAAATGTGCTCTGTACACAAATGTTGTGGCCATCTTTACCAGCTGAGCCATGTGTGTGAGGCCACCACCCCACTTGGCAAACGTCTCTCTGGCTTCCTTAAGCACACCCATGTATTCCAATTGGCCCAGCATTGTGCCAAAACAACATAGAACATGGGAATGATTCATTCAGTGACACACTCTTGTGATCACTGCCCAATTGACAACACATTAGACTTATGACTGATTTGATCAATGGCCTCGCTGTAGCTCTGTCTATTAGGAAAACTGTGTATTTTACAGGTTCAGCCCAATTCATGTGTCTGCCATACAGCTCTACGGAGACGCATCACTGTCCTTCCCATAAAACACACACATCTGTTCTTTAACAGGGCACAGATGATCGAAAAGCTACGTAACTTCCCCCATAATTCACCAGGAACTTGTGCACCCTTATAAAATCACAGCTTCTTGCTGTACTTGAAGTCATTCTTCTTAAAAATGTGGCCCATTCTCTTGGGTCAGCCAAACCAGCGGAATGCACATTATTGAAAGTGAATTATTTTACTCTGGTACTTCATCATAACAAACCACAAGACACGCATGCAGATGAGGATCTCTACGTCAGTTTCATGTCTACCAATGAGACATGTATCCATCACACCAATAAATCGCTCTCTTGGGGTAAATTTACGAGCAATAAAAATGCATGGAATAGGTGAGAACAATGATCATCCCTTGCCCTTTATTCCATCGTTCTGCACTCATGTTATTGGTTAAGGACCCGTAAGCCATGGCACCCTGCCTTGTAACTACAAGCTGCCACAGGTCAGATAAGCAAGTCCATGTGAGCCACAAACTCTGCATGCTTGCATCAGCCATCAATCTAATGTACTGTATCTCCATTTCTTTTGGTGTTGTGCAACTTCGCCTGCAAGACCCCCATTACACCCACAGGAATCATATGTAGCTTTAACCGCGCTATTTAATAGTGTGTAATCTTCCTGAAGGGGGCGGCTCATGGCAATGGTCTCTTTACCATCTTGTCTGGGTAATATCTTGTATTTTGAATATTACAGAGCAGATCATGAGATATGTAAAGCACAAATGTAACTCTAAATTATTCTATAACTGAGAAATGATTAAAGGCAAATCAAACGGAACAACCAAAATGTGCGTTTATAGTGTTAGCCCAATCTTGTAGTGTAATTTCCTGCAGTCCTAATGTCATTTTGACCCATCCACCAGAACACTTGCTCTCCACAGAAAGAGACTACCTCCTGTGACACAGATTTCTGTATGATACCCAATGGTGCTTTATCACATAGAAAAAGAGTCCTTTCCTATGACACAGATTCTTACATGATAGCCAGTTATTGTAATGGTGCCTTATCACACAAAAATTGCAATGTCTGCAACGTATGATGCAGCTCTGTGGTTTCCAGACAGGGACTGACAGCAATCCAGGCATTCTTTATGGACGTGGTCGCAATCACACACAAAATTTTAGTCATGATATAAACATCATCAAGAACTAGAACAGACTGATTTTCCAACAGAAAATCAAATGTCTCCTGGTGGAACACGTACGTCTCTGAATAAGCTACAGGTAATAACAAATTACAAATGACAAAGTTTGCTTGAAAATTACAATCCTATTTCAGCTCTCACTTGATACATTACTCTAGCAATTTTCATAAAGTTCTTCAAGACTTATTGCAGAGAAACCAATTTCACATAAATGACCCTGTGACCTTGAAAATTAGGGCAAGGTCACCCAAATACAATCCCAACCTTGGTCTTACCTTGATACATAATACTAACAAGTTTCATCAAATTCCATCAAGTTCTTCATGACTTATCGCACGGAAACCAATTTCACACAAGTGACCCTGTGACCTTGAGAATTGGCTCGAGGTCATCCAAATACAATCCCAACCTAGGTCTTGCCAAGATACATAATCCTACCAAGTTTCATCAAATTCCATCAAGTTCTTCCAAGACTTATCGCACGGAATCCAATTTCACATAAGTGACCCTGTGACCTTGAGAATTCGCTCAAGGTCATCCAAATACAATCCCAACCTACGTCTTGCCTAGATACACAATCCCACCAAGTTTCATCAAATTCCGTCAAGTCCTTCAAGACTTATCGCATGGAAACCAAGTGTTGAAGAACCTGAACAAGAAGAAGAAGAAGCAGAAGAAGCGGAAGAACGGGCACTAAAACAATATGTCCCCCGGCTTCCACCGGGAGACATAATTACACTTTCCACTGTGGCATACATCAGAAGAAACACGTCGATGCGCTTGGTTTCCTTCATCACATCAATGACTTATATCTACACAGTCAAACATAACAAAAGTATCACAATGAACTGGCAAGCCTGTCGACGTACACGATGACTGATACCACCCCTCAAGGTCACAATGACACAAAACTTTGATCCATCTTGCCTCCTGAGGCTCTGAGCGCAAAATGTTAGCAAAAAGGGCCTTTATTTTCTGGGAAAGTGACCACATGGACATACAAATGGATACATAACAATAAAGTATGCATCCCTTTTTAATGGGATCCATGCTGAAATAAACCATTAGAAGTTTCCTGAAATTTGGCTATTCAGCATCTTGAAATTTTTATATTGCACTCAATATTAAAAAATGCTATCTAAATCTGACATCAAAGTATATACATGTACAGAAGAAAACAGACACTTTAACACAATCAATCTTCCACCATGCACCAGACTAGCTGGCCCACAGAAATCTGGTGATATGTTTGTCATTAGGGAGGCAATCCAAGTGAAATCTTATCTCTTAAATGTACATTCATGAATCATACATGCTCTGTTTGGCTCACATCAGACTTGAAGATCAAACAGCAAGGTCATTGGTCCATTTGACAGCAAAGGTTATCCGCTAAATCGCAAGGTAGAGCCACATGTACCAGCAATTTGTTCCTTATCCATCTCAACTTTAATTTTGCTAGATATCACCTGTCAGTTCTCTTAAAGTCTTCTCCATCATAAATCGACATTGGCCTTAATTGCCTGCTGAGCGGAGAATCAGAGTATTGATATAGTCAATGTGTAATGAACCGCAACACTGTCACAAGAATTGATGCCTGATGATCAAAATGCAAGTGATTTTTCATGATGTGCACATGAAGCAAACTGTGAAAGGATTAACAGACCCATGAAAGTGCACCGTAAATGAGCCTTCAACATGAAAGTCCTCCCCGTGATGAGGCAACACAGAAAGTACAATGATGTTTCCTGCCTTTCAACATATTTTTGTGCCTCTCATGAAACACTAACAATACAAGAATCCCTATCAGCCATTACTGTGGCTTTCCCATGCATAGTCGACCAACTGCATCAATTGAAAGTAAACATTAATCACATAAGCTCAAAGAGTGGTTCTAGTCCTATGAACATATAGACCTGCTGCTGACACTGACTGACTGTGGCACTTCAACTTGTTGTAATTAAACAACTGAGAGAAGCTTGACAGGAACTGCATTTACATGTATAAGGAATGCAATAAGCTGTATACATGTATTTATGAAACCTGCATCCCCAGAGTCAACTGTTCTTGGCTGTAATTGCAATGATAGGGGAAACCCTGATGGTCCAGGGAAATATAATTTTAATATCAGTATTATTTTGGCAAGAATTCAGTCCCATGCATTATGAAGCTTACCCACTTCAGGAGGGTTTTTGCTACACTGACCAGCAATGCTCCCTAAGTAGTCTGATCCTCACCCAAATATGAAAGCATAGTTGGGAAGGAGACATGACTATCTTTCCAACCAGGAAGAACAGTGTATAAACATAACCAACTGGTGTCAAAAAGGGGGACACTTGGGATTCTTGCACTTCATGTAAGAATGAAGAAATCTGATTGGTTATCAGCTGTGTGACACTTGATGTGGCACTACGAGCACAATTGACGATGGGTAACATTTTTTCGATCTATCACATGCCTAACTGAACAACCCCAAACCATGCACCTATCCTTGTTGGATCATCAATTATCGATGTGGATCTTGCCTTTTACACTTGAAATAGCAATTTATGCCCTGAATTAATAATGTTTCCCATGGAAAGATTATATCCGTCTTCATACTCTTATCCATGATGGCACTTGAGTAAATCAGATATTGAGATATTTATGGGAGAATCAATAATCGAAGCAAAGCCCATGTCCGCCATTTTGATATCGCAGTTTAAATTGATTACGTCACAGGGTAATCCTTGGGAGGGCATCTAAACCAATCACATTTGCACCTGTATAATTAGCCACAAGTGAATAAACATTTAGCCTCATGCTTTTGTTAGGGATGGTTCAACGTTATCATCATTTTTGAATTAGTTCTTAGGCTACTAAATTTCATGACCACCCTACCTATCCCAAATTAGTACTTTAAAAATGATGATTTTCCCCAAAAATCATAGCAAAATTACACAAAAAAGGCCAAAAATTGACCATCATTTTCCATATTCTGTGAAAGTGTACAGACCCATTTAACCCCCTTCCCCCTTGCATACTGTAAGTACTAATTTAAAAATCATGAAAATGTTGAGCCATCCCTTAGCAATCACATTCATTGATGCGTTCTGGCTTTTGCTGCCTTCCACAAACTCTGTGCACTATGGAATCACCCAAGGGACCTGCAGGTTGATTCTGAAGTATCTAGTACAACCCCTTGATTAAAAAAGTAAGACTTTCAGTGCAAGAAAATATATGCTAATCTGGGTGGTCGGCGACAGACCACTGTCAACCAAGACTGAAGGTCAAGATAGACAGCTGTTTCCTCAGGGCGACATTCGGTCTGTCGCCCACCAACCAGGTCAACATTTATATAATGTACTATCATACAGGTATTTTAAAGGGACAGACCACTGTTGCAGGACTGGCCACCCACCAATCCACACTGCACACATAACAGAGATGCAGGGCATGACTATCTACCCATCCTAAAGTCAAACTAGAAAAGTGTCCTTTGGACACAGATGCCCAAACTGTCACCATATTTTGTTTGATAAATGTAAGTTATTTTTTATTTTTTATTGAGACTTGTACAACCCAAGTTTGACATTGTACAATGGTAATTTTCACCAAGCCAACAGTGTGAGACAGATGGATACAGACAAACCAAAGTCTGGGCATGCACCCATATGCTGATTAATATTCATGTAACGTTTCATGACAGTAGGTCACATTGGAGATATGCCTGACACAAGCTTCGCGGATGGATGCACAGACAACCCACAGATACATTCATGCAGGCTTTGCTGGGACAAGGTTGGGGGCATAAAAAGGGAGTTAAGTAAGCAAGCTACCATCCATCACGTCCAGACAGATAGATGTTTGAAACAGCCACCCTCTCCACCCTGCATATCCAAAAAGGGAGAACAGACAGCTATCCATCCATCTCACATACCCTGAAAGGCAGCATGAGGAAGTAGACTATGGTTACCTGTTCATCTTGTCTGTCTGGAAAAGAAGTCAGGGTGACCCCTGGGAAGCCACCCCCCCCCCCCACACCACCACCACCACCCCTCCAGAAAGGAAGCTGATCCCAACCCCTCTTTTCGCTGTATGCATTCCAGTGTCTCAACATAGCTCCACGTGCCAATATAGAGGCGTGAATGGCCAGCCATTCATCCTGTATATCAGGAAGAAAAACAGAATATGCTAGCCTAGCCACCACATGCATACAACAAGAGGCCCATGGGCCTAATGCTCTGCTGACCACCATCACCAAAAAATTATTTCCTGAAACGTGTTCCCTTCACAACGTTGAACAATTAATCAAGGTTATCCATGGTATGCAATATCAAAATTCCACAGGATACACATCTGTAGTACATTTGGAATCATTACCCTTATTCTTTATCAAGATATTGAATTAAAATTCTTTAAAGTGCTTAATGACCTTGAAAAATAGGTCACGGACAAACAGCCATTGGGTCATGGTGACCTAAAGAGTAGGTCACCAAGTAGAGTTTTATATACATGTACAATGTACTCTAGTGCATTTTTGATCCACAGGCTCAATTCTCCTTGCATTGATGTCCAAACTACACCCTACCATTACAAAATCATCTCTTCCAACTTAATAGGTCCGTTGACCTCACAGCAAAAGGTCAAGGTCACTGATATTACATAATGTGCTAGCATTTGAAATGGTCTATATATCCTATATATTTGGCAAGTCTTACCCAATTCCTTTTCAAGATATGGAATTTCATATTTTTAAACACATTTTGCCTCATAATTTCAGTCACATTATAGGTGGCCCCACTAGTATCATAAGCAAATGAGATTTTCACCTCCTCCACAATCCCACCACGTATCACGAAGATCTATCAAACATTAAGGATGCTAGAGTACTCACACAATTTTCACATTTTGACCCATACATCACATTACATAATACTGCAGGTGGCACCAAGATCGAACTGGACCTAGATTTTCATACACTTGGTGAGTCTTGAAAGTTATATGGGACCATCTTAGAAACTGTGGACTGTATTGCCCTCATAAGCAAAAAGTATACGGACGGACCAACAGAATGAAGGATGGATGGACAGACTAAAGGAGGGAGGAACAGAATTGAGTAATAGCATAAACTCTGCCACCTTTGGTCAGCAGAGCTAAAGAGGAAGCAGATTACAGTGTCTGGCTATTCCATGTGTACAAAAGGAAGCAGAATATGATGCCTAGCTGTTCTATCCAAAGAAAGGAAAATACAGTGTCTAACTTTTCCATGAATACAAAAAACGAAAGAACAATATGGTGTCTAGCACTGTTCCAACAAAAGAAGGGAGAATATGGTGTCACGCTGTTCTATCAAAAGAAGGGAAAATATGGAGGTTTGGCCACCATATTCTCCTTTCTTGTGTATCCATCCATAAACACAAACATACATGAGTATGCAGGTGTATAGCATTACATGCTTTGACAGACACATACATCAATATGCTAGTGTACGCCACTAAATGCTTTGACAGACACATACATCAGTATGCTAGTGTACGCCACTAAATGCTTTGACAGACACATACATCAGTATGCTAGTGTACGCCATTAAATGCTTTGACAGACACATACATCAGTATGCTAGTGTACACCACTAAATGCTTTGACAGACCCATACATCAGTATGCTAGTGTATGCCACTAAATGCTTTGACAGACACATACATCAGTATGCCTGTGTATAGCACTACACTCTTTGACAGACAAACACATACATCAGTATGCTGGTGCACAGCATTACATGCTTTGACAGACACATACATCAGTATGCTAGTGTACGCCACTAAATGCTTTGACAGACACATACATCAGTATGCTAGTGTACGCCACTAAATGCTTTGACAGACACATACATAAGTATGCTAGTGTACGCCACTAAATGCTTTGACAGACACATACATCAGTATGCTAGTGTACACCACTAAATGCTTTGACAGACCCATACATCAGTATGCTAGTGAATGCCACTAAATGCTTTGACAGACACATACATCAGTATGCCTGTGTATAGCACTACACACTCTGACAGACAAACACATACATCAGTATGCTGGTGCACAGCATTACATGCTTTGACAGACACATACATCAGTATGCCTGTGTATAGCATTACATGCTTTGACAGACAAACATACACATCAGTGTGCAGGTGCCTTGCTAATAGTAATACTATTGCAAAAGTTGATCTCTTGACAGTATTACATGGCAAGTCCCATTGACAGTGACCCAATGACACCTAAAGCGACTGTATGGATGATTACAGATGTGGTAGTGAATAAAAGGTTACAGATGGCAAGTCACTGCCATGGTTGACAAGCTGCAGGCAAAAAACATCGACATTGATGGACTGGTTTCTCTGGTAAGTGGAGATGCATGTATTGTAACTCAATCCTGTGTGATCACATCAAAAGTATATTATATGACTGTGAGCATCTGGCATCTCCCTTACAGAAGTAATCAGAAACCACTACACGTGATCCTTCCAAAACAGCCACATTTCATACTATGTGATGGACGGACGGATGGACGGACGGACAGACAGACAGAGACAGACAGACAGACAGACAGACAGATAGATAGATAGTTAGATAGATAGATAGATAGATAGATAGACAGATAGACAGACATATTTAATAATTGTACATCCTTTCTATTGCAGTCATTGGCGAGTGTTTGCACTTTTTTACAGGCATTTTTTTATGATACGGCTAATGCAACGTCATGAAAAAAAAGAGTGTCAACAACTGCAAACAAGTGCTGATGAACGAAACAGACAGAAAGTTCAATTCTTATATTAACATTTAACATGAATTTCCATCAATATTTAAGGTAAAATTGTAATTGATATTTGATTTGCAGAAGATTTTGGCTCGTCATTAACAGAAAACTGTCTGCTTTGTTTATTGGTGGGAGTAGCACAGGTAGGTGTGGCTATCTTTTGGTTGCCTAGCAAAACAACAACACACTGCTTGCATGCTATTTCATTCAAGGAAAATGAACATCAAAACTGTTCCCATCTTCTTATGCTACAAAAAAAACAAAAACAAAAAAAACCATCAAATGTAAACATGTACCGGTATAATTTGCATATACATATCATTCAAGGAAAAATGGACATCATAAATGTATGTATGAACAATTAAATTTTAGCATTTAATTAAAACCACCCCCAAATAAGCACTACTTTTACATGTATATGCAACTATAGGTGGTACTTCAATCCTCTGTGTGTGAATGTGTGTGTGTGTGTGTGTGAGAGAGAGAGAGAGAGAGAGAGAGAGAGAGAGAGAGAGAGAGAGAGAGAGAGAGAGAGAGAGAGAGAGAGAGAGAGAGAGAGAGAGAGAGAGAGAGAGAGAGAGAGAGAGAGAGAGAGAGAGAGAGAGAGAGAGAGAGAGAGAGAGAGAGAGAGAGAGCATTCTTTTTAACAGTGCTTACTAATGGAACAATATAGCAAATTAGCCAGGTCGCATGTATGCCTTTAAAGTTCTGTGTACTCAGTTCACACCTTGTGGACTGATTACAGCACCTGCCTCCATGCACTTAATCAAGTGATCACTAAACGTGATGAACATCCAGAATCCATGAAGAGGACATAGAATACGCCAATTAATTCATTTCACTGGTTGCCAGGCAAATACAAAAGGCTGATTTCAGACCAGGCCTGCTTGCACTTGAAAGGACACTCTTTTTGTCCCAAATATTAATGTGCAACCTATGTCTCCAGTTATGGTATCTGTGACTGGAACACAATGATTTTAGCCTTTCCTGGTCTGAATATCACGGCATCAGTATGATTTCATTGGCATGGGTTGCATGCATCAAACCTACACTAAGAAAAGCTATTGACCGCGGACAGGTTTTATCAACAATTTTCACCAAAAAATGTTTTCTACATACATTAACACAAAATTTCAGTTAACCCTAAAGTGTACATTTAAAACTGAGTCCACAGCTTTCCTCAAGGAATTCTGCATGCTATGAGTGCAAAGTGCCAGAAGGAAAGCTGTTGACTAAGACTACTTGTTGCTTAAGACTAGGCTTGCTGGTATTTGGGTGAAAGGTATCTTCATTAGGAATTTGAATCTTTTAACCATTACAGTGGTACCTGTCTTCAGAGACCCCTCTAATGAGAGACTGCATATCTTTTTAAGACCACTGTCTCAGAACACTGTACTATCTTTTCCATGTTATTATACCTCTAATGAAAGACCACCTGTTTTGAGAGACCACATTTTGACCTCCCCTAGGGGTGGTCTCTCAAGACAGGAACCACTATATATGTTTGACAGTAATGAGAAAACAACTATAGCCATGATTAGCACTTTAAGGGTTAAAACATTAAAGCAGACAACAATCTACATCTGGGCCCTCCTGGACAATTTGAGAGGTAAACGGTTAAGCATCATGGTGGGACAACATATGTATAGAAAATATACTGTATCCCACCTTCTGAAGTCTTCACTGCACAAATCATACACAAAGATGCACATAAATTATTGCTTTCGTCATACTTTCTTCGACAATAAAAAAGAGAAAATTGGTGAAAATTATTTTATTGGGTCACTAGCTCTGTGGCTGTGGAATACATCTGAGGGTCCTTTCACAGTGACACACAGATGGAACTTGGTATTTCTCAATTTCATAGCCACAAGGTCAGACACTGTCATTGTTAAATCCTTTCAATGCAGGTAACAAGCCATTTCACATCATATGAAAGGATGCAAAATAAATTGAGGAGCACTATTAAAAAGTTTAAATTGCAAAAAAAAAAAAAAAAAAAAAAAAAAAAATACAACCACAAAGTGTGTTTTCACAAAAATGTGACCAACAATACAGACACAAGAATGCAGAAAATTTGTTGAGGATTATGTCTTCATAAACCCCCCTTCCCTTACTGTGTACACTTTTAACACAATAATGTGCTTTTGAACCAGTACCTGTGACAAATATCATGCTTCAAATTCCTCTGTTAATTTATTTAAATTGGATGTCAATGGTGTATGTGTATCCTATTATTTTCAAGACATGAACAGTACCCCCACATATACACAAGGACATACTAAAAGCAAAATGACATTGCACTAAATCAAAAACAGTGTCAGCAAAATTCTACTTGAAAATAAAAGCCAACAGAGACCAATGAGTGGTGCCCCAAGCTCTCACTCTCACTAATGCCATAATTCATCTGTCTAGTACCCTTTTTTTCCTCCAGGTAATTATATCCAATAATTGTACATTAGTCTTTTTTTTTTTCTTCCCAACTTGGTGTTTAATTTCTTTCTTAGCTGACACTCTGGAGCTACCCATGATTAGTGCTGTCTCAAATATTCTTTTGCACTGAGAATCATTAAACATCAACGTCTGATACATGTGTCCCTTCAAGGCTTGAGGCTTGCGAAGCAAAATATTTTAATTTTCAGCTTTTTGTGTTTAAAATGGGCAATTCGCACACTATTAATTGTTTCCTATTCCCTGGTTTTGTACCCTTCCATTTTTCAATAATTCTGTTCGAGAAGAAGAAAAAGTGTTAATCTGTGATAATTATCAGTTTAATAATTATAATTATACACACAAAAAAACAATTACTTATTATTTAGTGCCACGTTCTGTCCACAATTTCCCCATAATTGTAGACAAGCATAATTAAAGCAGAGGAACTCCACAAATTTATACTGCTGGAACACGAAGAAGACTTAAGCACAAAGAATTATGCTGAAAGTCGATTCACTTGATAGATGAAGCTTATTAATTCATAGTTCCATAATTTTGTATTTTTTATATGACTTAATGGTACCTGGCACAGTGGCTGTTCTGGCTGACGTGTTCTGCTGGTAGCATTATATCACATTAATTTACACTACAATTTCAAAGCATTATTTCCCCATCATACCTATAAATATATGGATACACTTTCCTCTAAAGTGCCTTTAATACATTTTTCAATCCATTGGCAGGAAAGAACAAATTGGCCTCAGGCTCCCCGACAACATTTATCACAGGGAGAAAAACACAGCAGCTCTAGTGAGTTGCAGGAGGACCCCTGCTGCCTCATAATGGAGCCAGGAAAAACACAGCAGCAGTAAGTGCTCTCAACTCTACCCTTGCTACACAGGTCTTACCTTGTAACCCTCCCCTGACCCCAGTTGCCCATGACCTTTCAGACAAGGGGACAGAAAAGGGAGTATCTGATCTTCCATAAAGTTTCTGGGCTCCTCCAGTTTAGCCTCTGAACTCTATGTTGGGATATTAAAAAAAAAAATCCTTTACTACTGTCTGTAACTGCGTAAGTGCACCGAAGTCTTTTCAGAGTGTACATCAAAGGTCTCCAAAGCCAGTTGTGAACAAGCAGACATAATAATTGGGCCTACCTGTCTATTTGTTCAATACCTGCATGTATTTGTTGCCTCTTAACAGACGTTCACAACAGCTTCATCCATATTTTTGGCTGATGGAAGTTCAAGGTGAGGGTCTGTACCTTGGTCTAACAACCACAAATGATTATACCTTGAAGTTTCATTTCTTTCACCATATAATTTTGTCCTATGTACATGGGCCCTTGAGTCCTCAGGCACACAAACAACATGACTTCCCTTCACCAAAGACACAACTAACATGACTGCCCTTGACCAGGCATACAAATAGCAGGACTGTCCTTCATCAGGCACACAAATCTAATGACTGCCCTTCAGGCACACAAATAACAGGACTGTCCTTCATCAGGCACACAAATAACAGGACTGCCCTTCAGGCACACAAATGACATGACTGCCCTTCACCAGGCACACATATAGCAGGACTGCCCTTCAGGCACACAAATAACAGGACTGTGTTTCATCAGGCACACAAATATCAGGACTGTGTTCATCAGGCACACAAATAACATGACCGCCCTTCTGGCACACAAATAACATGACTGCCCTTAACCAGGCACACATAATGTGACTGCC
Source organism: Hermodice carunculata (assembly GCA_964020975.1). NCBI lineage: Eukaryota > Metazoa > Annelida > Polychaeta > Eunicida > Amphinomidae > Hermodice > Hermodice carunculata. The sequence goes on along the minus strand of OZ026614.1, from coordinate 59,671,879 downwards.
CTTCAGGCACAGAAATAACATAACTGCCCTTCAGCAGGCGCACAAATAACATGACTGCCCTTTACCAAGCTTCGCCCCTGTACATGGTCTGCTCACTTTTTTTGGATGCACCAATACCAGAAACACACTTTGGGGTTTGGGGGGGGGGTTGTCTTTTTTTTTTGTTTTTTTGTTTTTTTTGTTTTTTTTTTTCTGTGTCTGCAATTACCTGACCCTTTCTCTTGCCCCTTATCAACTGCAAACCCAAACTCTTGTTCCGTCAATATAAATTCATCAGAAGAAGAACTGTGGATACAATAGGTTTTCCCACACAGACATGAAGCTGTCAACTATTGTTCACCCATCATATTCCATAATAATGTCATCCATATATCAGTTTAACACCAAGGTCACAGCAACTATATGACTCCTGACCCAGGCAGACCACATGCTGACCTAGCTACTGTGAAAACAGGCACACAGCTGGGACTCATTCAGGACTTCTTATTGTACATGTACATCAGTCCACTTATGTCATACAGGTGTCTGTGTTAATACTATCATAGTGATCCTCCCAGCACATAAGTGGCTATGGAGATAGTTAATGGCATATAAACCATTCACCCAGCCAACGTTATGGCTACTGCACTTGAAGAGAACTCAAGCCCCGCCAGAAAAATATGAAGGTATCAAAAAACACATTCATGCCATCCCTTCTGCCCACTGATGCCACAAAATAGGCATGTTTGCATGTTAAAACACAATTCAGCATGGTGGCAGCACCTGCTTCCTGTGTCACATGACATTTTCAACCAATGAATGAAAAGGGTTTTGTTTACTCCCAAGGTGTCTACACCTATGACAGATGAATACCAGGAGGAAGTTCCCTATAGTGCCACTTAAAGACAACATTGTGTTCATAAAGATTACAGGCTAGGACGTGTCCAGTGGCAAAAGAAAGACTGTAGTGCCCTGTTCACTGCAACAGCTGCACTCAGACAGACAGCTTCAAGTGAACTGTGTTCAAGTAGTTGCTTGCAAGCAACCTGAGTTACACAGAAATTAAGATAGTCACAGGCAGTTGCAGGAACTATTGAGTCAGGCCCCAGGGATGCATGTGAACTTGGTTGGCTAGTCATGCCCTAGCGATGGTTATAGGAAAGCTTTGGTAGGTGCAACGGTTGTAGGAGAGCTTGGGCAGGTGCAAAAGTTTTTATAAGAATGTTAGTATAATTGTACAGACAGACTATACTTAGCCAGGGTCTGTGTGAAAAAAGACATTTTCTCAACAAGCAAATTTCCTCACTGTGTCCAGCAATTTATCTGCAGAGGGTAAAAACTGGTACCTCTGATTGCAAGCAATTGCTGAGAACAAGCACCTGCACCCCAACTTCAGTAATCCCACCTTCTCATATTTATGGCTAGATAGAAATTTTCAGATTGTCAGATATCTTTGACCTTTATTTTGAGCTCAACATGATTAAATTTGGATGGAAATCGACCACATTAAGGTCATGTGTAAATCTTCAGATGACCTAATGACCTTTGACCTTTAAAGGTCATATATAAAACTATCTAAATGTACATAGCTGCATGGCCTACATTTTGAACCCAACATGATTAACATCTTCAATCAAAACTGACAAAGGTATGGGCAAATGAATTTCTCCAAATCTTCAGGTAGCCAAATGACCTTGACCTTTTCACATTGCTAAGTCATATTTAAATTTGTATGGTTGAGCTATGCAATAAAAACAACATCATGCAAATTCATTGATAACCTTATGATATATAGGCCAAAATGTGTTTTCTGTAAGTAGGTCATGATGCCTGCAAAATTAGGTCATGGTCACAAGTTGAATGCATGATATAAAAGGATATAACAAGTGGTTTCAACATTAGCCCATACTGTACCAGAGGTTATTGGCAGCAGAGAATTATGGCCTTCCAAATAGTTGCAAAAAATAATAATGAAAAGGGTCCTGACCTTAGAAATATACATCAAGGTGACAAAATCAAATATCAGGTGCAAAACTTCAGTACACAAGTGTAATCCTGCTAGAGTGACAACTCGCAGGCCCCACATGTCTGACATTTTGGGCATTCAAATTTATAGTTTGACCAGCTCAGATTGTAAGCTTTCAATTTATGTTAAAGTCCGAAAGTGACAGTGTGACTCATATTGCAAGAAACCTAACTCATGGTGATCCAAAAAGTATGTGTTTTTTGTAGAAATTAGTCGAGGTGAAATTTTAGTCTGGGGATCCCAATGCAGTCCAAGCTATGGCAAAATCAAAATCGCAGAACTAAAAAAAAAAAATCAAAAAATTATCTAATGCACTTTTGGACCCCTTGGGGATAGGCAACTTCAATGGCATAGGTCATTCACAAAACAACTAAATGTATATAGAAATATATGGTACAAAGAGTATGCGCCTCCGACCGTCCCCCCCCCCCCCCCAATGGGTGAGGCTAAAACAAAGTCTGCTCAGTACATAGGCCAAGCATGAACAATGGCAAAAACAGGATAATTTATACCTCCACAGTGAACAGAGGTCAGATGTGTCACTTAGTTTATTAATTCAACTTGACAGCAATGAGACATCTATCAGTAAGTGCTGAAGAAATACCAGCTCTAACCAATGATTGATGTGGACAAGGAAAGCACTGATACCCAAATACTCAGCCCAAATTTTCACAGTAACAGTCTTAATTTCATTCTTGTTTCACCCTCATATCAAAATTGTGCTGCAGCCAAGAATACATGTCTGCATACAAATCATGGGAGATTACTGGAGGTGTGCCTGTCATCCCACTTCTCCCAGTAAATCAACACCACTAACAGCATTATGCCCATTACGCAAATTCACCTATACTCGTGGAAAGTCTCATTTCCGAATTGAATAAAATCCCTGAACAGACAAGGAGAAAATCTGACCTGCCAAGTAATAGAAAACAAAGCAAACTGTCACAGGCCGCAATCTATATGCGTGAATAGTCATGAGGGAGGCTGCAGTAAACCTGTATGTCTGTAACAGGTTCCTTAATGGCAAATATATGCTAAAACTTTATTTTATGCTTTGACATTGCAAATTCATACATTCATTAGAACAGCACCCGTACACCTACATTTGACATACTTAATAAATCAAACAATTTTGTTCACACAATTTGTAGTCAACGTTAGCCAAGAGTGACTGTAAATCATCATCAACTAGAAGTTACTGATTCTGCATGACAAAAGCAAATGTTTCATAACGGAACATTTTGCCTCTCAAGGAGAGAACTGATAACATCAGTATACTGAAACCAATTTCACCAGTGACCCAGTGACCTTTAGAATGAGGTAAAAGTCACACCAATACAATCCCAACCTAAGTCTTGCCCAGAATAATAATTCTACTAAGTTTCATCAAGTTTTCTTAAATTCTTCTGAAGAAATTGCATGAAAACCAATTTCACAAAAGTGGCCTTGTGACCTTGAGGATTTGGTTAGTCACCAAAATACAATCCCAACTCAGGTCTTACACGACTACATGTTCCTACTATGTTTCAGAAAGTTTTGTTGATTTCTTCCAAGATTCACAGCACAGAAACCAAAAGTGTTGAAAAAGAACAAGGACTAGGAGCTGAAGAAACAGATGCTAAAATCATATGTCTGCCCAATTTCATTGCAAAATTCATGTATAATTCCAATGTTTTTCGTGACAAAAATTTAAACGTAGAAATGGAGCAAGTACACTAATACAGCTGCTACATTCTGCCCTAATTAAGTCATGCACTGCTTAAATATCACTTAATGATTGTTAACAATTTTTTTTGCATTTAGTCCTACTTATGACATATGTGCATATTCACATCATGAAATCCATGGACTACATAGACTTGCTGCCCCTTATTTAACTCATGAATTACACAATGACTCAAATCAGTACATGACTGTTAAAACAGTACTCTGTCCTTTCACTCTATACAGGTACCTAGTGCTCAGTCACATCATTATATTCATGAAAAAAATATATGCAACTGCTCGTGGGTTTTATTTTTAACACCGATGAGCTGTTCTGACTAAGACCATGATATCCCAGGAAAATAAAAAATACAAGGCAAAGACCCAGTAGTTAGGTAGGAGCAGAAGTCCGACCGGTTTCTCCGTTTGAGCGGCTCGTCAGGGACTGAAAACATAACAGTTATTCCCTCTGCTTATATACTATAGTGTCCACAACAAGTGTTGCTAACATGCTATAGTGACGTCACACGCAGGTCTGTTAACCCAACTTGCCTGGGACGTTGATCCACTCATTTCGTGACGTGGTGGTAAGCTGCGTGTACGTTACACGTGCTGACGTGTCATGCTCCTTGATGTGAGGGGCATTGTTCGAAGCCACTGGGGAGTCCCTGTGGTACTTGTGGATCCCCTCTCGATGCAAAAATAGGTTATTCTTGCACATGGTAGAGGGGATTCATTTGGGGGGATCTTAGGTGGAGTCCCCTTGATCATCTTTATGCAGAAGGACAGTAAAGGTCAATGATGTGCCCTCATTATTGATAATTAGTGTTGAAGCTGTTATGTCATAAAGACGTGTCCTTATTTATCTAAGAATACTCCTTTTGCATGGGAGAATGAGCATAGACCAGTAAAAATTAAAAAAAAATCCCAGGAAAATATGCAAGAACTAAAGGGCATTTTATACATCTTATTCACAGGTCTCTTACTAACCCAGGTCATTACTGCAACATGGTAATTCATGACATTTCAGCTTACTCAGGAATTTACTCATGATCAGACTACACTGTCACTAAATGTTCAAACTAAGTAATTCTGTATCTTCATAACACGACAAGTGATTTCAGAAATTGTCGGATCACTTACACATGTACGGAGTGGACTGAAGAAATCATACAAAATTACATTAACTTACAATGACAGCCAAACTATCTAGCTGTAAGACAAACCACACATCCCTTTTATCAAGATAAACACAAATGTGCGTCACATTCTATGACAGATTACATGTGAATCCCCCCCCCCCCCCCCCATGATAGATTAATGTTTACCGTAGCAGTAGGGGCAATACTTGGGTATTTGTCACACACGGCACACAGATCTGGGCTGTAGTCGCACTCCTCAAGCAGTGGAGATGGTAAAAATTTCTGGCTGAGTGGCAAACTGTCATCTTCAAGACACAGCATAATGCATTTCTGTGGGACCATGTCAGCATGAAATGCAACCTGTCTGTCTATGTGATCCTGCAGGCTGGTCTATGTGATCCCGCAGGGTGGTCTATCTGTCATGCTGCCACGGTTATTGATAATTATGTCTAGTCACATCAAGGATTAGTCAATTTTACCATCTGAAGCCACGGAATAAGAACTCATTTGAGTATATCTAAGCCCTCATCCAATACCAAAATGAAGATATGACAAGGAAGAAGGCGAGATGCTCTTGAACGATTTCTTCCCCTGTTGCTTGAAGCAGAGCATCCACTTGTCTTGATGTGTCAGGTTCTGGATGGAAACCCAAGTCAAGCTGCCTTGACCATACAAGTGCCACTTCCCTTTGAAAACATGTCTGCTCCTCAGTGCTTGTATTACCGAGCCTTCTCCAATATCTACAAACTTGTCAGTACAGCTTGGTTGACATTTTCCTTCTACATACTGCTTTCACTGCAAACACATTATATTCGGGGACCACAAAATGATGGGTGACTGCCTATTAAATGCATTTTTGTCTTCATTTTTTTTTTTTTTTTTTTTTTTTTGGTATTATAACTGAACAAGAGCATATTCTGAAATTTGTAATTGTGAAGTTTCAAGCTACATGTTGTTGATTAAAGCCACAAGCAGATGTGAGAGTGTGGAGGATTACAAAAGCACACATGACTCCATAGTGATACACAAGCTTGACTTCACAATAAGCAACACGACAACAGTTCCGATCTCCATCCAGACCCAGAAAAAATTTGTGCTCACAAATTTGTATTTTACATATACCACAAAAATTGCAAAAATTAAAAAGCAAAAGTTGTGAACACAGCTAAACTAAAAGTGACAACCGCATAGATGGACAGTGACACACACACGTTTTATAACTAGCTCTTCTTCCCCTAACAAGTGCATGATCTTTGCCGTCTCGACATGCAATCTAGACCTTGTTAACACCTGCCTGCTCTGCCTAGGAGGCACTGGCTCACAATTTCATCCTTGTCTGGGCCCTCTGTCTTGTGAGATTTTGCACTTTAAATTCATGAACCATTTTCAAAGAATATTTCCCAGAAGGTGTTCAACCTTATTATGCCTCCAAACACCATTTTTGCTGAGCGCCCTCTGGCTACCAATCACCCAGAGTGCATTGGGGTGGAAGACCTATAATCCAGTCATACTGTGAACTGGAGAATGTTAACAGCCATGAGTTACCACAATTTGCGAGACAATCTAAAGAAAAACCAGTTGTCTTGAAAAAAAAATGTAAGTTCCCTTTTGAATATAAATAGTACCAGACTGATCTGATGGAAAATCAAGAAACATGATTCCTTATATATATATATATATATATATATATATATATATATATATATATATATATATATATATATATATATATATATTTATATGTATGTATGTGTGTGTGTGTATGTATACAATTCTGTGATATGAAGGAACATTTGCTGAAATCTATGAGGAAGATGAGTCTGATTGTTTGATACACTCGTTCAACAGTGTTTTATTCTCTGCAACACAACCCTACTCAAGTAGCCTACACACGATACAGAGTCTGGCAGTTAAAAAGGACCAAAGCCAAACCTTTTCTTTCAAGACAAATCAATTTGTTTTCACAAAGTACTGCAATAAAAATTGTCCACTGCAATCACCCATGATGACAATGTAATTTATTGCGAGCTAAGGATGCAAATAGATTTTTCCAATCTATTACTTCTTCACGCAATTGTACCAACGCAAACAATTTTGTTAAAATTTTGGTGATGCTGAGTAGGGGATGGCGAGAGTAAACGATAAGTGCTCTGGGACCAATTGAATCCACCAGCTTGCCACAAACAATCCATCACTGCTTGAAAATAAATACATCAAAACAAGGTAAGTCTTTCACCCATGGCAAACCTGTGCCAGGCACATCAGTAGTGATTGATTAGTATGGCCTGGTTGTCTGGTGGGAGCAATGAATACATCATATGGCAGCCTTGTCGGACGTGCTCAGATGGTCACCTGCATCAATTCCACTTATGGACAATTAATATACGTCCTGAGCAGCAAGTGCTTTATGTTGAGGCCATTGTAAACATAATGGCTTTCACTGGACAACACTCACATGCTACAACTGTGATAGTCTGCTACATTGTGTGGACCAGGGCTCAGCAATGAACATCAGCATGGTTAATATACACCATGTATACCCCAATCCTATAATCATCCACTGAAGTACTTTCATTAGTGTGATCTAGACACAATTCACTGTAAATACAGGCAGACCATGATATTTTATACATTTGACATTAAGTATATCATGCCACAAAATGCAACTACCTATATGGGAAGCTTCACCCTCCAATATTGAACAGCTTGGTTTAAGCATGTTTGGTTTCCAATGGAAATGTAATGGGACAAGAACTCAAACCTCAATATGAATTCCTTTATATGCAAAAAGTAATTGAATTGCTCAAGATCTGGGAGAACATTCCGAAGTGAACTGAGGTAGGATAATATCCTGTGATGCATCAAGGCAAGTACAGTGGTACCTGCTGTATGCAGCCACTACCCAGACACGTCACCTACTCTTTGTGGCCACATTTTTCTTGGCCACAGGAGTCAATTTCTTGGTAAACTGAACTGAAATAACAAGTCACCTGCTGTGTGTGGCCACTTTTTGTGGCAGAAAAGGTGGCCACATACAGCAGGCAGCATTATACATCAAGATAAGGTCAATACCAGTGCAAAGACAACACTTGACAAGCACCAAGGTACAGACAATAGTCAAGGGTGCACCAGTGCAATGACAATGCTTAAAATGTATCAAAGTACAGACAATATAGTCAAGGCTTCACCACTGTGATGACATTTTTTTTTAAAAGCATCAAGGTATGGACAAAAGTCAAAAGTGCATCAGTGCAATGGCAATGTTGAAGTGCACCAAGGCAGGCACAATATTCTGAAGTCTACCCATGTGAGGACAACACTCTGACATGCACCAATTCAGGGACAATACTTTGTACTGCACAAAGCTGGTGACAATGCTTGCAAGTCCAGCTGAGTCGAGATGCTATTCTGAGTGCACTAATTATGGTATGTAAAACAAATGATGTGGAAGATTAACATAAACTGGGATTCCCTGGTAGATTTTCAAAGTGCAATACAAGGTGCACAATAATGGTTTGCTTTGCACAATGAGGATGTCAAATTCTGTCCAACAGAAGCAGTATTTTTTTGAAACTGTACTGCATGGAAGCAATCAATTTTGGACACGAATAGATGCACTCTGTGCATATCTGTCCCAATACCAATAACTATGAGAGTTTACATTAAACATAAACTGGTAAGCTTTCATTCCTCATTATAGCACTCGGCAGCCAGTAAGCAATCTCTTGTGCAGTCAACACTAACCTTTTGCAACCCAAAAGTCTCCAATTATGTGCCCAAATTCTGTCGTACTTGGGATGAGAATACATGTACCAGCATGATCTATCACATTTTGTTACATACTGCTCTAAGAAATCCTGTGTGTTACAATGCTGACTGGTGAAAGCACATTCAGAGATGCTCTTGACATATTGCAAGTGGAGGACAGTTAAGATTGTCATTTCTCCTACCGGTTTGAAGCTTAAGGCATGGACTTTGACATAAAAGTCTAAAATGTTGTTCTAGATGTCATGTGACCATATATGCAGAGAAAACCAATACAACAAATTACATCATTAATACTCCTGTATTGGCTTAGCTAAGAAAACCTGTACATGTACAACAAACAACATTAATAATTTTGTCTTATTGCTCCAGCTGAGAAAACCAATAGAGTAAAATGAATCAATGATACTGCTTTATTGTTGCTGCCGCTTTTTACTGTTGGAGTAGTTTGAGGGCTCCAATGCCACACTGGATAAACTAGTATCACAGAGCACTGACATTACGTATACCTTACTACAGTCAGAGGTACCCATAACATCCAGGATATTTAAAAATCAAGCTGTATAGCAAAGTGACATCCCAGCAATGAAAACCTTAACCATGTCCTTACGACATCGCATGTAAAGACAGACCAACAGCAATATACAACTGGCAACTTTAACCCTTTACTTGAGTCAAACATTTTCTTTGGTCTAGATTGGGCCCAACGCATGCCAAGGAAAACATTAGCTCAAAGGTGTGCCATCAATGCTCACCCTAAATATTTTCCACCAACACAACATTGAAGTCAAAACATGTAAAGCAGAAACAATTACCCTCTGAACACCTTGGTATGACTTGATCAGGAAAGGGTGAATTGTCTGAATGCTAACAAATGAGAAAGATCAACAGTGGCTTGCCTTAGCTAACTTTCTCTCAGTAAACAGATTTTTTTTTCCAGGGGGAGAGGGTTGACATGATCTTATGCACCAACAGTAAAATGTACTTCTATCATCCAAAGCTACATGAACGCCCTTCAAAAGTGTCCTTTGTGAACTGGGTGTCACTCTTGGCCTTTAAAATAATGGTTCCTCCTTGTGGGACAAATGTCATATTCCAGGGTCCCCATATGACCATGACTTTACAGCAGTCAGGCTGCCTTGTGTTCTCTGGATAAGTGAAGTCTGCCCATTTATACAATGTTTTATACAGCAGTGTTAGGAGACACATTACAGTTGTGCCTGTGATGTCCAGCATCCTCTCCCTCCTTATAGGCAGCACTGCCATACCAGAGATACTCATACACATCTCAGCATCACTTTATCCAGCAATCTTTCTTGGCATGCCCATGCCATACATATCACAAAGACAGCCAATCAACACATAGGACTTTTCTGAAGATTCAAATTAAGTTATCTCAAAAGCTTTGGAAAGACTATATTTTTCAATGGTCGGGCCAATTCTTGAATATGGATGTGTTGTTTTCAATAACTGTGGGCAAGGTCTGAACCCACCAATTGAGACGACCCAGTATGAGGCAGATAAATGGAATTAAGCAACTTTGATCTCGGTGTACTCATCACTTCACTGTCCATCCCTTGCATGGTTTCATTATGCTGCACTCACACACACAGCATGTATTCCAGAACTTTAGTTCTCATTTAAATGTAAGGAGTCACGCATTGTGCACCCATGGGGTTGCAGACTACAGTGGTTGGACAACGACTAGGCAGGGAAGAACACCCGAGCCGGTGGGTGCAATGGTGGCCCCAGAGTGGCAGTGTGCATATGCCACCAAAGTGCTTCAGCCACACCCAGCAGTATGCATTTGTTGCATCCATGCTTCTCTTCCCAGTTCAGCGGGTCATGTTTGGCCCACCTGGGAGTCAGACGGATATTAGTAGGGCCATTATGTCGCCTTCAGTCACCAACTATGGCCTGTACATATGTGTACAGTAAGCATTTGCTAATTGTAAATGTGTATGTACATAATGCTACAATGTAAGCTTGAACTGTAGTGCTCTTGGTCAAATTTTATAATGGCAACTTAAACTCAGTCATATTTTTGTATTGTCCTGTGCATCTTGTACACTATATCATGTGGCTCCATGTTGGGAGAACCCCCAGATCAGTTCACTTTATTGTACTATTGGGCAATCCAGTGGAAATATATATGTTTAAACTAAACTAGCCATCCATGCCGCCCCTAACCCTGAGCTAGTCATAACCATTTTACTTTTATTGTTTTTGTATTAGGGGCAAAATTTAGAATTGCACCGTAACACCTTGCTTGTGTTGAAAAAGCAAAGTAGATGAAGCTGAAGAAAACATTACTCTTACATTTTGATCAATTTCTCTCATTAGAACCCAAGGAAAAACTAAAGCATTTTTCATTAAAATAAACAGTTGAACTCTCAGTTCTTCCTGACCAATTCTACCCAGAAATATTCTGATGTTCTTGTGTGCTAACACCTGTAGAACAACTGACCCTGGAATAAGGCAAAAAGTGATCAGCTTTACCAGACAAGCAATCTACTAAACCTGTCTGACTGAAGCAATACATATTTCATCATCCGTTACAAAGCCAAAAACAATGGAACCATTCCACCAGTAGTGTAGGCTTAATCAGGTTTATGTGGAAAATTTGCCAAGTGATAATTGGCTTCAATTTATGATTCGGGCTCAATGAATGTACATACATAGCTGGAAACTTGTCTTGCTTATGCATACTCGAGGCCTTAATCTGCCTTTGCCGGGGAAGCAAACTGGCATTACTGCTGAAAGCACGGCACTACTGGCAGACTTTCTGGTATAGGGAATTAACCATCCACAGCTGTACATCTTTGCCAGCTGGAAAGTGGATCCTACCCAATGACAGCAGACCCATGTCAATACAGGTATACAACTCAGGAATAAATTGAGGCCAGCCAATAAATGTAATCAGTTTACATGTGTACAAGTTGTAGAATACTGCAGCAAGCAATCAACTGGAGACTTCACCGTGAGACTACACGTACATTTGTTTTCTGATCATGATCAGTATCTCTAATCGTTGCAACCAAACTTTTCACACTGAACAGAGGGCCAAACACAGTAACAATACAAATTAGCTGTAACACATTCCACATTAAATACTGATGGTACCCACCATGATGCAGGTATGCTCTGTGACACATTCCACAATACTGATGGTACCCCTCATGATGCAGGTGTGCCCTGTGACACATTCCACATTATGTATTGATGGTACCCACCACGATGCAGTATGCTCTGTGACACATTCCACATTATATATTGATGATACCCACCATGATGCAGGTGTGCCCTGTGACACACTCCACATTAAATACTGATGGTACCCACCATGATGCAGGTATGTCCAGTCAAATAACCCCCCATGAAACATGTCCATGGCTGTGTGACATGCACAAAGCTGCAACTGAAACAATTCCATTGAAATCTCTCTATTAAGACCATCCATGGGACTTACAAACATAAGGCTTAATAGGGATGTGGTCTTAATACAGAAGAAGAAATGAAATAGAAACAAAATGGGTACAGTCACTACTTGATTCGTATATCATGTGAAAAGGCTGTCAAATAAAGTTATATGTCTTCAAGTCTTTGTCAAAAGGCAGCTGTAGCTGGAAAGTGGTCATGTAATGCAGATGTCGTCATAGGGAGATTCTACCATAGATGGTTTAATCATGTTTCATGCTGTTACCCTACATAATAATGATGCAATGGGCACATCCCCATGTAAGCTGAGCCAGGGACAACAGGGGTTTTCATACAAGCTACGTACATGTAATCCTACCCAGACCTACCACTGGATGTACTCCTGGTACACAGTCAGGGGTACAGAATATACATCAAACCTCAAATGAATCAATTTGCACAGTTATTACAACAATGTCATTTATTAATGGTGACAAGGCCCTGAATCTAAGTCTTTCCTTGACAGGCATGTAGAAATATGAGCCCTCTGTATGTACATTGTACAGACCCGAAAAAAGCACATCTCAAATTCTAATTAGAATTTGAAATTTGATATAAAATGTAGTAGAGATACAATAAAGTATGACGAGAAAAAACTGTATCATACATTATAGAAATATAATCCCCAAGATTGTATTCAAATTTTATTTCGCCTACGTGTGATTGATGCACTCAATATTAATGTATTCAAGACAAATACCATTACTTATGGATGAAGATGCCATTTCATGGAATGCTACATTGACAACTTCTGAGGAAAAGCCTAATACACTATTTAGGATGTTACATATTAACCCTTGATCAACATTTGTACAGAAATAACCAGTCCCATGCATTCTACAGAAAACATCCAGATCCTCCAGCCTTATTTCTATGTACATTCACGCTCCACAATGCAGACACACACTGTAAGGCTATACATTAGACGTGGCAGACAGAAGGTCACCAATGATTTACCACTGAGGTTGGTGAACTTTCCACAGACAGACTGGAGTATTTGGATATTTTGAGATGGCCATTCCAGGGAGCTCCCGTCAGGTGTTCCACACTGCCTGCATGGTACTGTACTTGCATATTCATCTGAACTGTAACTGGTCATTGTCTTCACAACTTAAAAGTTTAGCTGAATAAGAGTTCAACATCAACAGGAAAATGAAAGCTGCTCAATGCTTTGGCTCAGTAAGAAAGAAATTAAGTTTTCAACAGGGTATCCACCTTTTGCAGGTGGAGACACCTGGTGGACAATCAAAATCAGCTTCATTCATTGGTCAAAAATTTCATGCGACATCGGAAGCAGGTGCTGCCACCACCGAGTTAAGTGTATCTGACACGCTGTATTCACTGACAGTTCAAGTCCTCCACATGCACGGCACACCTCCAGGAGGGCACCTGATACACAGGACAAGTTCTCTTAATTGTCGTACAACACAACCTGGTGTCACAAAGAGTCATGGGTCTCCACAAATTATACACCAAATGAATCCTGGCAAACATAGATTAATGACCCCATTATGCTGTACATAAGGATAAAACTGCTGGAGGTCCTCATGAGATCCTGTTCTCAATGCAGAGGAAGACTAGGACATGACACAACAAAACAATAAAGCACAATATGCCCCGGGGCCACATTTTAACTTAATTAAGCCAATCAAGAAGCACCATAGCCAATACATTGTAATTTGTTGTCACACGCATTCACCCAAGTTCAGTCATAAAGTGCCGGACGATCATCAATTCATTCAACAAATTTTGCTCTGTGACAGATTTCCCATCACAAGAGATCCCAGATGGGAGCCAGTGAAGTCCGCCAAGATTAAATGACTGACAGTAATGAGAGGACTGCATGGGCCTGCCCCACCTTGCACAGAAATATAATCCTGATCATCACGCAAGGCATCATTAGTATGCAAGACACTGCACCTTGCGCTAATAAAAGCAAAGACAAGAGCCATGTTCCCTTCATTTAAAAAGAAGTCCTCTGGTTGTCTTAACACAAAAAATAGTACCATCATCTGGTTAAGAACAGATCAGATGATGAAAGCCTCTCCGTGGGCAACACGTAACCAGTCCCACTGGTTGAAGCATGGAACACACACATACCACAATCAGCCACTTAATACTCTGACAGTGACGACATCTCCAATTTAGATGAAACGTTGTGTTTGTAATGATACTATCTTGACATCACTGAAACATGTAAAGAAGGCCAAAGCAACATAGGCCTTACATTGTGAATGGCCTGGCCCTCACCCCTCCAATGACTGGTTCTCCACATCAAATACACCCATCCTAGGCCCAGAATAAAAAGTGAATCTGACAACATTTTTCTACATCACCGCTGCATTGCTTTCACAAAATGTTCCATAGTTTGGACCCATCAAAGGTTTACTATCTGAGTGTTTCCTCTACAACTGAATGGGGTATGGTTAGATGCAGAAACACTAGATGGCACCACTGCAAGAGGCAATAACCCCACTTCTGAACCAGAGGGATTTAAAGGACATGAAGAGCTAAGGCCATATGACAGAGTTGCACCAGCATGATGATGATGATGATGATGATGATGATGATGATGATGATGATGATGATGATGATGATGATGATGATGATGATGATGATGATGATGATGATGATGATGATGACATCTTTTACATTTGCAAGAGGAAACAGTTCCAGTAACAAAGTAAGTTCTAATTAATTGGTTTTTTGCTTTCCTGGTTTACACTTGATTTGCAGACAACATACTATTCACACATCCACTTGATAGTTTTCAGTGTTCAAAATAATAGTTACTGCCATAAAGACAATTAACTGACAGTTTTATTAAGAATTTCTCAAATAACACTTGATTAACAGCTTGGTCATATCTATGGTACAATGACATGCTTGAATTTGATTCATCATACATGTCAACATGAGCAAACAGGTCCAGGATGAACAGCCACATTGACGGCTAGCCCACCAAACCCTTTGCTCTGACATTTTGATGCTGACTGGAAGCCAAGTGAATGTCTGTCCCATCCTACATGGCACTGGCAGCTCCTACCTGCATAAAGCATATGCTGACCAGCTGACAATAGTGCATGGTTACATCCACAGTGCAACTTGTATCTTTTTTCATATAATTCTACCGCTGTTAAAGGACCACACAAGGACCGACACTGTATGCTACTACAGTTAAAAACAGATCCTACCTCAACATGGACTTATTATGTCATACTTACTTTGTCCCACATGCTTATTTTTTACTTCCCCTGATTCCTTTATCTCCTCATGGTTCAACAAATATGTACAGGCTAATTGTAAACCTATATGTAGAGGGACCACTTTAACATTGGGACTTTCCCTCTCCCAACCCAAGATTACAACACCCTGCCTGTAACCCAAATCTCATCTATTTGACAATACATGCAAACTGCTGTCCTTAAATTATAATGGCATTACATCCACACTGGGTATCCCTGCAGTAGCGAACACACAGGGTACAGGGTTCCTCTTGTTGATATTACGTCACACCCAGATCATGTGATGTCCTCTCTTTACAAATCACACATGCTCTCTAGGTCACTGGCCAGCAAGTGGTCCTACTGCTACCCAAGTACAAAAAGGGTCAGACTGTCTACCTTTGATATAAGCCTTTCATCACAGAACAAACCTGTAACATTTGTTTTACTGGGGCATTTGCCTTTTGGCACTTGCAAAGTATCTCATCTTTATGAGTACTCACTGAGCTTCGCTAGGCCAGGGCAACTGAATCTTAAGACAATAGGAGGCATGCACACAGCTTTCCCACCACAACTGCATGCCTGGTTGTCTTAGTAACCACAGTCACTGGGTGAAATATGGGCCACTGCCTGTGTGTGTGGGTGGGTGGGAGGGGGGATGGGATGTTACTTATTCTTTGGAAATAAAGAATACTTAGTACAGGCAAATGGAAATTTGTTCTTGTTACCAATTTAGGAAGCACTGAATGAATATGACTTTCGTATTTGTAAACTCTAATTTCACTAACTTTGTTAGATAGGGCATCTAGCCCTGTCTGTGACAGTGATATGCCTGTCTGTCCTCCGTGATTGACAAGCGGGAGCCACCTGTGTTGTGGCAGGAAATTAATATGCATGTCTCCTACTGTATGTAGCTACAGTCGTGACCCATGTGTACTCTAAACTTCTAAAGGGCACACTGCCAGAGTATTGACTTAATTACCAGAACAAACCCAATTTGGTAATTAACACAAGCCTTAGGCTCAATGGACTATACAGCTTACTATGGCATTGTACTTGCACCACTTGATTTCATATGTGAAGAGAGCAATCAAGTTGGTAAATAAAGTTACCCGCTGAAGACCCTTTAATTAATTTGGGCTAATACAGCCCATGTCAAAGTTCTACAGAGGAACGTGTGCAATACGGACAATAGTACTTCCACAAGTATATAGGTTAGACAGTGACAGGTTAGCTTATGGAGAGTAAAGAGTTCAAACTGTGGGATAGAGTAATGACTACTAGGAAGTGGTTCTGGACAAAAAGAGAAATATAAATACAAATATGATCCCGGTGCAGATATCATGATGATGACGATGATTGGAATAGTCTAGGTGTCAATACATACATATAGTTCTCTCCCTCCCTCCCTCCCTGTCTGTCTCTCTGTACACACCAGTCCCAAAACTTGTCGGTTGAGACTTGGCCACAAAGCTTCGTACAACTTACTATATGTATCTTTCACTTCAATCAGTTAACTTTTGAATGTTTCTTAAGAGTACCTTTTGCCTTGCAGAATGTGTGACTATGATGAAGAATCAGGCCCTTCACACAGCACTATGAAGACTCTCTTTCCTTCAAAAAGTAGATGAATCACCAACTTTATTGCTTGCTTTACATGGTTCAAAGGGACTTGCACCAGCCTTATATTGTATTGACCTTGGCTGGAGACAAGGCTTTACTTCTTGAAAGCTCCCCTAGTTGGAATGCTGCACGGTCTTCCACGAGGTATTTCTTAATCTGCTCTCAAGTGGTCAACAATGATAAAGCTTCATATAAGCTTCTTATGAAGGTATAAAGGTAACCTTCTTGTCCAAGGAGACTTCAGTAATTTGAGAGGGGATAATGCTATCCACTGTCACCTCTCCCAGCCCTAATTGTTATTTCTTAGGGCATGTATCCATGGATAACCATGGTTAAACTTATAACATTTAACTCATTCCATACCAGTCCCTGATTTTTTTTGTACATTTACCTAGATTTAAGACAACAATAGCACATTTAAATTCTTAATGAAAAGAGCTTTCATTCAAGTACCAACATGCCTGTCGTCTTAAGTCAGTGGTTCTGGTACTGCCTGGCAAGTCATGCTGCAGCTGCTGCAAGGGCAGCTGCAGCATGACTTGCCAGGCAGTGCCAGAACCACTGACCAATGCCTGTCACCATAGTATGGAATGAGTTAAAGGGCCCATGGAGGCATGCTGGACACGTGTGAGGTAAGCAGCCATAAGCCACACAGCTGAGGCTATGGCCAGGTTCTACTCAAAGGATGCAACTCAAATGTCACCCAAAAATTGTTACAAATTGTATAATCTGCACCTGATTCAATAAAGTTTTCAAACAAAATTTAACAATGACAGTATTTATACAGTGAGTGAAGAATAACACAATTCAGAAGCTATTCAGTGTCATCATATAACAGTTTTGACATGAGTAACCACAACCACATGGCACAGCACCCTCCGGGGCCCCACGGCCCTTGTTATTGATTAAATTTAGTCATTAGGTGTGACTACAGAGGTTTGGCCACTGGTAATCGGGACTGGACAGAGGGCTTACGGATATTAAATTGACACAACCCAGTAATTGCACTTTCTGTATTGCACATAAACACAGCCAATGTAGACAGCCTCGAAATCCCCATGCCAAAATGACAAATTATCCCACCAGCTGCATTATTACTTCAGACAAGAAAGATATATGTAACTGGCATATACACCAGCAAGAAATGAACTCCTGTAAAGATAAGCTGTGTACCAGTATGCCCTGCTCAACTTTTGCATACCTGCTGATACCAAAGTCATTCCACTTTTTGTGGGTAAGTAGGAGTATTAAAGCTGTCTTTCGCAAGAGTCTTAAAGAATTACTTTGTCTTCAAACCTATTAATTTTGCTTCTTTGTTCTCACTTGGAAATCTGCTCCATGCTCCTCCAATGCAGATTGAGGTCCATCTTGAATCTCTGTCACTGGAGTAGATAAGTAAATAGTTTACCAGTAGCGTGGTCTGTTGAGCAGGTAAGCACTTCACTCAGCTCTTTCGCTACCAATTTTGAAACAAGAGGGCTGTGTCAACAGCCCATGCTCAGCTGACCTAGACATTCATCACACTTGCAGCTCTGTGAACTTGGGATAGGATCAAGGTCACTCATGTACTGAGTAAGTCTGACCTTTATAGAAGAATACTAACATGTGCAACATCGAGGTCCCAGTTCAAGTAGTTCTCAAGTTAAAGTGAAGACTAAAATTCATGTATGTTGCATGTGACCTCAAGGTCACTCATGTACTGTCCAAGCAGAACCTTAATAGAGAGACATTACCACTGTAACATCAAGGGCCTAACTCAAAACAGATCTCAAGTTATCAAGTGAACAGTAAATATGTGTCAGTTGTCCTGTGACCTTGGGAATGAGGTCAAGCTCCAAACATCACTGGAGCACGACCACTTGCACAAATCTGGCCAAAACTGTTTAATTTATAACCATTACAAGAAATTCCCATGTTAAACTTTCCAATAAAACTTTTTTAAAGATTTTCGAAAAAAAATCATAAAAAATCCAAAAATCAGTGGGGTGTAACTATTTGAACAAACTTACTAGATATCCATCCAAGGTATATTGCCACCAAGTTTGAAATAAATCTGAGAGACAGTTTCCTCAGAGAAGTCCAAAATGTGAAATGCCATTAGAATGCATTACAGTGCCCATTGACTTGCATAGTAAGCAATAGAAAAAGGTGCATTTAACGGTAAGTACCCAAATTGATGGAAATCTTTAAAAATCAAGAATACACAGCAGTGCTTCCTAGTGAACATCTTTGCTTGCCCCTTTTACAAGGAACATATCCACAAAGTTTCAACTTAATGTGAGAGACCGTTCTGGAGAAGAAGTGACCAGTGACAAAAACACACAAAAATTCATAAAAAAAAAAAAAAAAAAAAATTGCAGCACAACCTGGTGAACAAGTGAAGAACTAGGAGCCCCTATAAGTATTCTCATGTAAAATCAAAGCAATTAGGTGAGCGGTTGTGGAGAAGATTTTGTAAGATTTGTCCCAAAAAAAGAACAAAAAAATTCATTAAAAATCCAAAAAATCATTGGAGCGAGACCATTTGACAAAACCTAGTAGAAACCCACCCATGGTACATTGCCACCAAGCTTGAAGTCAATCTCAATGACCGTTTTAGAGAAGAAGTCGAAAATGTGAATTAGTATTAGAATGCCTATTGACTTACATGTAATCAATATGAAAGCTGCATTGACCGATTAAGTGCCCAAATTGAAAAAATCGTAAAAAAAAAAACAGGAATCCACAGCAGTGCCATCTGGTGAACAGCTTTCTTTGACCCTTCCACAAGGAACATATCCACTAAGTTTCAGCTGATTCTGAGAGACGGTTCTGGAGAAGAAGTCAAAAATAGCAAAAACACAAAAAAAATCAGCAAAAAAATCATAGCAGCACCTGGTGAACAAATTCAGAACCAAAAGTCCCCGCGAGTGTCCCTGTGTGATATCAAAGCCATTGGGTGAGCAGTTTCGGAGAAGATTTTTTAAGATTTGTCCCAAAAAAGAACAAAAAAATTCATAAAATATCCAAAAATTAATGGAGCGTGACCATTTGAACAACTTGGTACAGACCCACCCAAGGCACATCCCCACCAAACGTGAAGTCAATCTGGCTGAAGATTTTGGAGAAGTCGAAAATTTTAAGTGTGGACGAGGACAACGGATGGCTAGTCATGACATTACCTCAGCTGACTGACAAGTCAGCTGAGCTAAAAAAAAAAAGTTGATTTGCTCGAAATTGACATAACAAAAGTCCACTGCATTTCTTTGTGATGTGACCTTTCATTACTGTACCAGCTACTTCTTTTTGGTCAAGAATTGTTGACACCATCAGTTTAATCCCTTGCCACTCAAATCACCCAAAAGTGCCCGCATGTAAATTGTCATTCGCTTTCATTTTTTTTTTTATTTATTTGTCTTGTTCATGTTTGTACTTAATCTTCTTGTCAGAAAGTATATTTGCTGAGATTTGTATTCAAGACGAGTCACAATGGCATGCCACAGTTTGACAGCTCTCCTTGGCACGCGTTGGGAGCATTGCGCCATCCCGTGCCAAGGAAAACTATTGATCCAGTCATATTCTGACCAGGAAAAGGTTGGTCACATCTGCCAAACTGCTTTCTGAACCATTAGATATTTTATCATAGTATTCTTTGATCTCTACCATTGCAGAGGAAATAGGAACACACAATGCCACGGTGAGAACATGGCAGTAAAAGAGTTAAGGTCATGACTATTTGGAACACACAACTGTCAGTGTGCTATTCCCTTACTGTGCCCTATATGCTCATTCTCCATCCAGCCCTCCCATTCCACATGGATACATCAGTTCATTGCACTTTCACAAGATGGCATACACATGCAGGGTGTCTGTAGATTTACAGCAAGTCACAGGAGGGTTACATATGGCTGGTGACAGCCACATGAATACCATATACGTGCAAAAATAATACTATTTTTGCAAGGTGGCAGACTTCGTAACATTGTTAAGATCCAACTGTACATGGGTTAATTTATACAAACTGTCATGAGAGGTGTTTCAGGTTGGGATGAATGATTCTGGGCAGGAAACCATGAACTGCTAAGCGGAGAGGTTCCCTTGTGCAGAATCATTCTGAGTCCCAACCAGAATTACATGTGAATGATGGTTGGTATTTATCGCATAATGTTTCTGTTCTGTTTAAGTACACCACAAACCAAAGTTTTTAAGCAAAAAAAGGGGCCAAAAATACATAGCAAAGCATAACCACCCAACACTGTTATGCGAGGACGAATCAGCAGATTTTTCTAGAAATGTAATGTGATACTATTTGATACCGAAAGCAGACGTGATAGCCATAACACCTACCTTTATAACCTCCCAAGGGCCCCATTATGCGACAAAATACTATACTTTATATTTTCTTTCATGAAGTTTAAATATTCTTTTTGGTCAAGATTTGTGGCCATCAATTCAATCATACCTTTCAAACTGGTCTACAAACCATATGATAATTCTGTAACATAAATCCATCATTAGCCTTTGGACAGCTCTACAGTACAGTATGGGGGTCCATACAATCCAGGCACGAAGAAAAAGAGGGACATTGTATGAATACAGATCCAGGCACAAAGAAAAGACGGACATTGTATCAATAAAGTATAGCATCAGAGTCCATACAGATCCAGGCACTAAGAAAAAGAGGGGCATTGTATCAATATAGTATAGCATCAGAGTCCATACAGGTCCACGCACTTAGTAAACGAGGGACACTGTATCAATATAGTATACCATAAGAGTCCATACAGATCCAGGCATTATGAAAAAGATGCACATTGTATCAAAATAGTATAGCATAAGAGTCCATACAGATCCAGACACCATGAAAAAGAGACACATTGTATCAATCACTTTTGGGCTGGGAAACTACTCCACACAAAATGACATACCAGATTCAGAACCTGCACCATGCAGGCTAGCTTTGATCACTGTGCTACTTATTCTTGCTGAACAAAAGAAGGGTACAGTGGTGCCTGATCTATGTGGCCACCCCTTCTGTCAAGAAAAAGTTGCCACATACAGCAGGTGACCTGTCATTGCAGGTAAATTTACAAAGAAATTGACCCCTATGTCTGAACCTAGTGACCACAAAAAGCAATGCAGCTGCTCACAGCAGTGGTTGCATAAAGCAGGTACCACTGTATACATTTTTATGACATTTTGGTGGCAGAATAACAGAGACTAAACCTTTCCTGCTCAAACTACAAGACTGTACCTGAATGTCAAATGTCATCTAAGCAATTTCTATATGAATATCTGATACATAAAAAATTTTGGAACAAGAAGTGTTGATCTCACCTATCAAGTGACAGCATTATTTGGTGTGTGTGGGGTGCTCAACACCCATGACCTACAATGGGGAACTGACTTAGGTCTTACCCCAGCCAGCATTGGGTTAGCAGCCTATCTTGCCATTTATAATCATTACTGTGCAATACCTCAATAAGGACTGTGCCCAAATGTCTGCATCAAGATAAAATATGTAATTAACTGATGCCCTTGACAGAATACATTAAGAACTCGGCATGAACAATTCACATTTAACAATACTTTTGTGTTCACAAAGTAACATTAAATATATCAAGGTTACAAATCAGTTCAGGTAAGCATCACAAGTCACAATGGAATTTTTGTTCTGCTGATTATAAATTTGCCCTCCTGCCAGGCAATGATCAACAATCCCATAGTTTTTTCTGACCATTAAGCTCTTTAGAAAGCTTTTGGACACAGGCCAGTTCTTTTAAAGGCTTTATTAACCCAATGGATACATTTGACCCTTTTTCAACTTCATGCATAAAATCCACCATTAACCCATTGTTTCTCCAACATTTCAAATAACAGCCGAAATCTTAACCCTTTCTCACTTCTACGTGTATCCAACCATTTTAACCCTTTTAAACATTAAAGGGTTCACACATCTACATGTATCTTGAATTAAAATTCAAGGACTTTTCAAGAACTTTCAAGCACCTATATTACACAAATTCAATCGCTGGCCTGTCTTCTTGATGGATGGATGGATGGATGGATGGATGGATGGATGGATGGATGGATGGATGGATGGATGGATGGATGGATGGATGCCACTAGTTTAACTCTCTTTCACCCACAATTAAAATACAGAGATTGCTGGATCCATTCCCACCACCCCACCCCCCCTCATCTGATTGATAACCTTGGTAATCACAAATCTCATTTGGAATAACTGCTGTCATGAACAGTAAAAACACTAAAAGGATAATCATGCAATATCTTGTAACATATAATGGTACATAATACTCATACAGATGAAGCATTACTGCAGTACATATACCTACAACTTTGTAGTACTTAAAAGTCCAGGAGTGCATGTACAAAAGTGTGCCATCCTCTGCAGTATCTGTACAGACAAAACCTGTGCAATATTTTTGACATTTGACACTGGGTCAATGACCTTGGACATGGGTTCAAGGTCA
Organism: Hermodice carunculata; assembly: GCA_964020975.1. Lineage (NCBI taxonomy): Eukaryota > Metazoa > Annelida > Polychaeta > Eunicida > Amphinomidae > Hermodice > Hermodice carunculata. The sequence continues at coordinate 59,648,466 of OZ026614.1, read as the reverse complement.
GCAATATGCAATAAATAACTGTTGAATGTGTCTTCCAGCATCCAGAGACCAAGGACACTGATGCAGAATAGTGCGCTATTTGGGGAGTCCTAACTCAGAATGTTTTCTGGTCATCACCCAGAAACCAAATACACAAAAACTGTCCCATGACCTTGAAAAAGGAGGTCAAGGTAACTGGGCTTTGAAATTCACATAAGCCTTACAGTGGTAATTAAGCACATGCAAGAAGTCTTAATGCATAAATCTTTCTAGTTGTCACCTGGAACGTGGTTGGGTGAACCGAACGACAAGACCTGCGCAATAAGTAAACTCTCAATTAGCCCTTATAGAGGACTATAATTCTCTGCAATATAAAAACCCTATTTCACAAACTTCTCAAGTTATATGCAAACCAAATTCACTAATGTGGCTCTGTGACCTTGGGAACTGGGTCAAGGTTACCAATCTTCAAATTTGACCTAGCTCTCATACAGAACTATAATCCTATTAACTATGAAAGCCCTAGTTCAAAAATTTCTCAATCTATCACGTGGAAACCAAATTCACTAATGTGGCTCTGTGACCTTGGGAACTGGGTCAAGGCTACCCATCTGAGAACTTAACTTAGTGCTCATAGAGGAATATAATCCTGCCCAAGACAGACAGACAAAATGGTTGCTTTATATCTCCGGCTCCAGAGGGGAGGCATAATGCCAAACAACAGCAGAAAAACCTTCGACTTCTTGACCATCTGCTCTTTGACATCTGACATGTACAAGCAGCAGTGATGTTTGGTGCACAAAAGAATCTGTCCATTCAGTCTGGAAAATTACACTTCAGTCAGCTATAAGTAGCTTAAATACACGTATATACAATATGTCACTGACAGAAATGGAAGTGCCTCATTATGTAAGCATGGACCTACTATAATACGTCCATGATGTAACAAATCAATATAGATATCTTCATTAGATTTGCTCTATAGCAGCAGCTAATGAAGATGGAAGGCATCAGGAGAGAGCCCTTTGAACCAGCATGAATGGATGATGAACCTATTGTTGGCCTATCAGATCTCCACTGGAGGACTCTCAGTTATTGCTGGGTCCTGAGGGCAAAGCTACAAAAGACCCTTTGCCATGCCTGGCTCAGTGTCCATTACCCAATCACCCTTAATGTTGTCAAGAGACACCAATAGCTAATTTATCAACTCAACAAGTGATTGCATTCGCTCCCAACCTTAAGCAGAACTTTAGCACAGAGATCCAGGCTTCCATGAATTTCCAATCAGTTTCCAGTGTGGTTGTAAATCCTACAAATGACTTTCCTTTCCCTATGCATCACCAGCAACAAAGGCACCCATCGACAGACCCAAGGAGATACAACATAAAGTTTCCTTTGGAGCCACCACATCAGATTGAGCAAGCATTGAGTTTACAGATGCAGACAAAGGGACAATATGTCTACAACATCAAAGCAAATGACTGGCATCCTTTGTGTTATTCAAGACTAAACAGATCAAGCACCAAGACTCGGCCCAATATTTGCAAATGTGTTGTGTTTAGTATTTATTTTTTTTTCTTCTCTTAGGGAGAATAGACTGGGGCAGACGATGGATAGACAGACTGAGTAATCTAGCCAGTCTACCAGGGTACTCCTGTAAATATTTACACAGCATTAGGGCGGCTAAATGCCCATGCGATCTGATGATAATGGGATGAACAAATACCTGGCTTGTGTCTGCCTGCAGCCATATGATGAGAGGTGCGGCTTGTCAGTATCAAGTCCGATCCCAAAATGGACTGTCAACTGTTTTTTTTTCAATGCTTTAGTGTTTTTTTCAAACACAGACATACTATTATTCTTGGTCTTATTTGCTCAGATGCTCCACCAGGATTGTCACCGTCACATGTTAAACCCTTAAGACTGTGGCAGTCTCTTATTTAACCAGTTTCATCTGATAAAAACCCTGCCTAGTCCTTGCTACAAACTGTCACATTTACCCCACTGGCTTTGCCTCTTTTTATTTGGTGTGTTAGGTTCAAATTGGTAAGTTGTCTCTTGGGGTACATGAGGTTAAACAGTCCTCTATTGCCATGTCAATGACAGTATACTCTTCAGTCCTCTGGTGCACCAAAGTTCAAGGTCAAGTCTTCGGGAAGTAGGCAGGATCTTTACTTCAATGATTTGTGCACCTGCTGCTAAATTGAACTCTTCCTCAATCTCCTTCACTATTTTCTAATTATCTTGCAGAGAACATGATGGACCTTTGTACGTACCAGGGCATATGATATTGAATGCCTTCAGTATTATACACTGGACCGGTATTTGGTTGGCTTGTCAAGCTCCTCTCAAATTATGCTGCAGTCAGACAATGTAAGGACGTAATATGGCTGCAGAGGCAGTCGAACATGCTGGCCATCCTATTGGCATCAAGTTGCAATGACAGCTCAACACAACTTATTTATTCCAGCTCAAAGTGTGCCTTGCACTGAGGCTTCTGCTAAAAAAATTCTACTATGCACAGAAGGCTCAGGGACTTAGCTTGAATAAAGCTACTAAAGACTCACGGAACACTAAACACTCTGCTAATAAAGGCCACTTAGTACTGAAGACTTAATATCAAGTATTGCATAGCAATACATAGACCCCCACCACAGAATAGATAGCAAGGTTATGAAATTTGTTTATGTGCTGTCAAGGTCACAGTGACCCAATTTTGGTGCGTCACACACCCCTACCCCATAAAGTATTTACCCACCAAATTTGGTAGCTGTAGGTGTGATGGTACATGAAATAAAGCCCAGACAAGCGAAACCTTTATGGAGGTTGAAGGTCAAGGCCAAGGTCACAGTGACCCAATTCTGGTGTGCGACAAACCCCTATCCTATGAAGTGTCCACACATCAAATTTGGTAGCTGGTACATGCAGGTATTATGGTATAGGAAATATGGCCTGGACAAGCTAAAATTTTTTTAAAGGGGGGTCAAGGTCAACTGTCACAGTGACCTAATTTTGATGCATGACACACCCCTATCCTATGAAGTGTCCACACCAAATATGATAGCTGTTGGTGTTATGGTACATGAAATACAAGCTGGACAAGCTAAATCTTTATGGGGGGTCAAAGGTCTAGGTCAAGTTCACAGTGATTGAATTTTGGTGCGCAACACACCCCTGCCCCATGAAGTATCCACCCACCAAATTTGGTAGGTGTAGGTGATACGGTATTTTAAAAAAAAGCCCAGACCAGCTTTGCCATAAGGACACAGTACAAAACTAAAGTCCCCGATGAGGGACTAATCAAGATAACTTAGTGCCAAAGACTCAGCAGACAAAGCTCACTCAGTGCTGAAGAATCAATTTGACAAAGCTCACCTTCCACTGAAGACTGCCTGACAAAGCACACCAAGTACCACTCGGCTAACACATGTAAAGCTTACCAGGCATGGAAGACTCAGTTTGACAAAGCTCACTTGGTACTGAAGACCCCACTGGACAAAATTCGCTTTGTATTAAAGACTCCGCAGATAATGTTCACTTAGTACTGAAGTCTCAGGTGATTGAGGTCACAAAGTACTGAACATTCAGTTTGACAAAGGTCATTAAGTAGTGAGATAAGCTTGACAGAGCTAACTCAGAAATGAAGCTTCACCTGATAAAGCTCACTGAATATTAAAGACTAAAATCTGACAAAGCTCACTCAGTACTGAAGACAGCTAGAAAACATGAGGCCCATGGGCCTAATGCTCTGTTAAACACCATCATAAAAAAATCATTTTCTGAAATGTATTCTATCCACGAACTTCAAAAATTAATCAAGGTTAGCCATATTATGCAACATCAAACTTCCACATGATACACATTTGTGGTACAATTGGCATCATTCGCCTTATTCTTTATCAAGATATTGAATTAAATGTCCTTTTCGTAAGTGCTCAATGACCTTAAAAAATAAGTCAAGGTCACACAATCATTGGATCATGGTGATCAATAGCGTAGGTCACCAGGTAGAGTTTTATATACAATGTACTCAAGTGCAATTTTGATCTAGAAGCTCAATTCTCCTTGCCACTGATGTCCAAACTACACCCACCATTACAAAATCACTTCTTCAAACTTAATGGGTCTGGTGATCCTAAAAAAATAAATCCAGATCATTGATCTCACATAATATATTAGCATTGGACATGATCTATATATTCTATAAAGTTGGCTTATCTAATTAAATTTTTTTTTTTAAATATTGAATTTTGTATCTTTCAAGACACTTTAACTCATAATTTCCAATCAAGTACAGGTGTATGCCACTAGTATCATAATCAGTCGAGAGTTTGACCCCTTCTACAATCCCACTAAATTTCATGACAATCCATCAAAAATTAAGGTTGCTGGACTGGTCACAAAATTTTCACATTTTGACCTGTATATTACATAACACTATAGGTGGCGCCACCAACATGGATGTCAACAAAGATTTTCATATACTTTATAAATCTGAATGTTATATGGGCTTAACTCAAAAACTGTGGGGGGCAGAGCATTCAGAAGATGACCCCTACTTTCACACTGGCCATTTGACCTTGAGCTTCAACTTGGATTAAAAAAATTGTTCCTGTTCAAAATATGCACCTGAACAATGTAATCAAGTGCAATTTTGATTTGGAGGCTCAATTGATGTCCAAACTACAGCCTGCTATTACAAAACCACCTCTTTCAACTTTATAGGCATGGTGACCTCACAAAAACAGATCAAGGTCACTGATATTACATAACATGCTAGCATTGGACATGGCCTATTTATTCTATAAATTTGGCAAGTCTAATCCAATTACTTTTCCAGATATGGAATTTTATATCTTAAAACACATTTTGGCTCATAATTACTGTAAAGTTATAGGTGACATCACTAGTATCAATAGCTACTTAGACTTTGACCTCCCTCACAACCTCACCAAATTTGGTGAAGATCTGCCAAAAATTAAAGATGGTAGAGTGTTCACAAGATTTTGACATTTTGACCCCTATATTGCATAATATTGTAGGTGGTGCCATCAATGTTGAAAGGGACTTAGATTTTCAGACATCCAATAATGCCTGAAAGTTATATTGGGCTAACTTAAGTTTGGACGGTATTGCCCTAATGAGCAAAAGTTTACAGACAGATAGACAAGCATGAGCGGTTGCATAAGCTGCGACCTTAGGTCAGCAGAGCTAAAAAGCACATTTAGTGCTAAAGGTTCAGATAATAAAGCACTATTTGTACTGAAAATTCAGCTGATAAGATCATTTAGTACTGAACGCCCAGGTGATAAAACCCACTTACAACTGAATATTAAATTTGACAAAGGTCACTTTGTACTGAGGACTCAGTCTCATAAAGTTGACTTTGTGCTGAGCACTCAACTCGATTAAGGGTTCATCAAATATTGTAGACTCAGCTGAAGAAACTCATCCTGTACTGAAGCTCCAGCTGACAAAGCTCACTTAGTCCTGACGCCTGAACTCATAAAGTTCACTTAGTACTGAAATCTTGAATATGCTCTCTCAGCTGATATACAGTACCTAAAGAGGGAAGACTCAGCTGATAAAGCTGACTTAGTACTAAGGTTTCAACTCAGTACTTTTACTTATCAATGTTGCATAACAATTTACTGAAATTCATTTAGCAATGAAGACTCAACTATAAAAAATCGAACAAAGAAAATTGAGCTCAACAAAGTTTCGCCCCACAATGAGGACTTGGTCCTGCATAAAATTGGAAGTCTATTTACTTTAGTTCAACTTGCTTAATGGACATTACGCATGTGTCCCTCTCAACTGGAAACTATTTTCCAAAATTTGAACTGCCTGTAAGGCCTGCATTATTGTCAATATTTCTCCGTGTTTGCAACCATTGGGCCATCCTTATATAAACTGTAAATTGATTTTGGAGCTAGAACAGCCGGATTCAGGGTATTGCTCTCCTTTCATCGAAATTATACTCCTCTTAATAAAATATTTACTGAGGCTTAAGCAGGGAATCTTGGAAGGACATGCCACTGCCAGACAGGATAAAAAGGATTTGCATCCGTAAAAAGGTTGCGATGACAACACCGAGGCACATAAAATCTGGATTATGTAATTATGGGCAAACACGTCTTGCAAAAATTGCACATTCAGAATAGGTCGCATTATCAGTGTCAGAGTAACTTGGCTGTCCCCTCTCAAAATCCCTAAAAATCAATGGCGCCTAAACCATATCATTACCTACACACACCACATGCCTGGTAATCTGCCCAATTTACATCAATATTACTTTCATTTCTCTGCAGCTAAATTATGTGGTGTTCCTTAACCACATTTACATGTCATAAATTCCATCAGATATGTATAATAAATGTAAAAATTTGTACACAGAAATGTAAATGTGCTTGTTCCTGTTAAAGAAAGGGCATTCAAGAGTAATAATAAGAGTTTTATTCTTCTAAGTCACTGAAATATGCATTAAGTTCCATATGAACCAACCCAAAGACACTTTGAAGGAAATATAAACTGATGAAACACACATTTGTCTGTCAAATACAAGTGGTTAAGAGCCCGTGCTGGCAGGAGGCTGTGGGTCATAGCAATATATGAACAGAACATGAACTGCTATATGAAGGTATGCTGCTCTAACCTCATACTCACTTTGATATCACTGATTTTTTTCTTTTTTTTTATATATAGTCAGCACAGCGAGTCTTTAAAAATTACACTTCCTCAAGCAATGAAAAAGACTCATCCTTTATGATGAATTTGCAGACAGGTTTGCTTATTCCAATGTGATGTCCTATCAGTGATTTTTTTCCAGCTCAAACATGTAACTGGAAATCCCTGAGGCTAAGAAGGAAAGAAAGAAAGAAAGAAAGAAAGAAAGAAAGAAAGAAAGAAAGAAAGAAAGAAAGAAAGAAAGAAAGAAAGAAAGAAAGAAAGAAAGAAAGAAAGAAAGAAAGAAAGAAAGAAAGAAAGAAAGGACAGACAGACATACAGAAAAGAAAGAAAGAAAGAAAGAAAGAAAAAAGAAAGAAAGAAAGAAAGAAAGAAAGAAAGAAAGAAAGAAAGAAAGAAAGAAAGAAAGAAAGAAAGAAAGAAAGGACAGACAGACATACAGAAAAGAAAGAAAGAAAGAAAGAAAGAAAGAAAGAAAGAAAGAAAGAAAGAAAGAAAGAAAGAAAGAAAGAAAGAAAGAAAGAAAGAAAGAAAGAAAGAAAGAAAGAAAGAAAGAAAGAAAGAAAGAAAGAAAGAAAGAAAGAAAGAAAAAAAAAGTTTCAAACCAGTGGTTAACTCTTCGATTTCAGTTTAACTGCTGCTTATTTCCTTATGTCTTTGGGGTCATTTGTGGAGGCTAGACTTTGACAACTGAAGTATTCACACTTTTTACAAAAAATAAAATCCAGGAATCCAGCACAATTCAAGCCTGAGTTTCTCTGGATAAGTACATCCCTTGAATCTTTTTTGACCATTAAGTCATTAAGTTAATCATAACTTAACAACCCTTCTCTTTGTGTTGGTCTAACTGTCAATGCATACAAGGAAAAGCTATCATGCAAAGAGTGCATCAGAGATCAAAAATTATAGTTCAATGCAGTTACTAGGATTGTTGAAAAACAGAAAGTTCAAAATATCTACTCCTGGCCAAAGAAAAAAGCAAACAAACAAAAAACAAAAAAAACAGACCCCCCTCCCCCATTGGTTTCACATGGGCCATTCTCAATATTAGGCAAATTAGACTGGGCTAGGCCGAAACTGGCGAGAGAAGCCCGACTACTTTCCAATAACAGTCTGACCGGTTTCGTCACCTCTGTGACTCATCAGAGACTGAGGCTAATGGCTCCCAATACGTGCTTATATACCAGGGTATAACATACGTTGCTAACGTCGCACGTTATTGCACGTACGTAAAATTGTACGTGTAGGTATGGCCGTGCCTAGTCAAGGTGACATTGCATGGTTCCCTGTAGTTAAGCATTGTACTACAAGGGCCGAATGACATGACACAAGTGTGTCAAGTCAGACACCCAGTGACCACCGGTCATGAATTGCAGATAACTGTGTCCCGAAACAGCAGTAGTCTGCAATTAAGGGGTAACTTCGGGAGCCATTAACTTATGAAAACACTGTGTTTCATAAGTAAAGAGGGTGTTAGTAGGCAGATGAACTTGAACAATAAAAATGTGCATATGACTGAACTAGGAGTTCATCTGCCCTTAACACTGAGGCCGAAAGGTTCTGTGGTACGTAATTGGTGAATACAATGTGATTCCCTGACCAGTCTAAGCTTGAGAGTCTTCTCTAAGCCTGGTGGTGTGCGTATGTGTTCCAAGATTTGAATTTTCAGGTCCGGAACTTCATGATTAGGGAGTCTGAAATGTCTCCCTAATGGTTGAGTCATGTCTTTCTTAGCTATGTAATAGAAGTGCTTGCGCATTCTATCCATTAAGGTCCGTCCTGTTTGGCCTACGTATTGTTTGTCGCAAACTTTACAAGTGATCAGGTAGACCAAGTTATGTTTGCAGGAGCCTCCTACAGGGGTTTTGTATGAACGCCCTGTCTGGGTACTTGTTGACGTGCCCCTAGTATCCATCTTGGGGCAATACCTGCAACTGGGGGTGTTGCAGGGGTTACTATCCCCTGTGCCAGACACTGCTGGCAAAATGTTAGGTGGTGGGGGATATCTAAGTCTCGAGTTCATCAGGTCATCTTTAAGATTCCTGGCTCGTCTGAAACCTAAGACCACTTCTTTATTCTCCAGCGTTTGTGCACTCCTGGAGGCTCGTATAGTGCCCCAGTTCCTTTGGATGATTTCTTTCAAAGGTGGCAGTGCTGGGTTATACTTAGTGATGAGAACCAGTTTGTCTGTTTCAGTGGTACTTGCTGGCCTGGCTGGTGACAGGAGAGATTCTCTGTCTAAGAGACTTACATTTTGTAGTGTCTCTCTCAGGGTATGAGACGGATATCCCCGTGCTTCATAGAAATTGAGGATTTTTTGAGCATTGGTTTAAAAATCCTCAGTTCGGGTGCAAATTCTTTTGACCCGTAACAGCTGTCCATGTGGGCCCCCTGTTTACAGTGCTTTGGGTGGGCTGAACTGTAGTGAAGATACGTGGGTGTATCTGTCGGTTTTGTGTATAGGGTGGTATATGCCTTCCTATCCTGTCCTATTTTGACAACCGTGTCAAGAAATGTGATCTCTGTGTCGGAGAACTCCACACAGAATTTGATTGTTGGATGACAGTTGTTAAGGTGTGACACAAATTCTCTCAATTGTGTCTCACCGAAAGTCCAAATGCTGAAAATGTCATCCATATATCTGAACCAAAGCATTGGCTGCAGTGGAAATTTGAGCAGCTTGTTTTCCTGTAAGTCTGACATGAATATGTTTGCAAAAGAGGGGGCTACCCTTGTGCCCATGGCAGTGCCACTCACTTGTAGGTAATGCTCTCCATTAAATTCGAAATTGTTGCATTGCAGCACCAGTCTCAATAGCTGGATTAGTTCTGCAGTGCTAGGTTTTTCCGATCTTTCCCTATTGTGTAATAGGGCACGTGCTGCACTGCGCAGGCCCTCACTAATCGGAATGTTAGTATACAGCAATTGGACATCAAGGGTCACTAGCAAAGCATTCTCTGGCAAGGGAGGTAGTGATTCGATTTTCTTAACAAAATCACTTGTGTCCTTGATGTAGCTGGGTATGCTGGTAACTATAGGACGTAGAAAGAAATCTACGAGTCCCGAAATCCATTTAGTGGGACATTCATTGGCACTGAGTATGGGGCGTCCTGGCGGTAGGACTACCCCTTTGTGAATTTTTGGTAGCAAGTAGAAGCATGGTACTCTAGGTTCTTTAATATGTAGGAACTCGTATGTTTTCTTGGAAATGCTCTTATTCAGTACCATGTCCTGTAAAAAAAAAAAAAAAAAAATTCTCAATATTAGTTTGTGTAGAAAATATTAGTGTCACTGTTATGTACCATGGACAGGAAAGCTATGAGTATGCTTGAGCAGTCACACAAAAACAAAATGTCCTGGAAATGAGATAACAGCAACAAAGGTGTGAAAAGTGTGTTTGGTATTGGGGTGCCTATGGGCTATATAAGGGGCCACTGGGAACAAAGCAGTCAATGTGAATCCATAATGCCACAGCATATGGGTTACTACCAGCTCTCTGAATTTGACAGGAAAACGATTATTGGCTGTTGGAGGCTGGTGTTTTCCAGAGTGAGGTTGCCTGGAGAATGGGGTGCTCCAGGTCAGTCGTCCAGAGGTGGTGGCTCTGTTTTCAAGAAATACGATGATGCAAGAGGAAAGCTAGATCTGGAAGACCAAGACTTTCAGATGGGAAGGACAACCATTACCTCATGCTGTGTGATGATACACAGGGTTCCTTTCAGTGGAGATGTTTCATCAGCAGTGGCTCCAGGCCTGTAACACAGCAGCATCACAGCATACAATCACCATGACACTGGTGTCAGCCAAACTGAGGTCATACCCCCTGCCATCCGCATCTCTCTCAGTCCTGCACACACGGCTGCATGGCTACAGCAGTGTCAGGATATGCTGCTGGTAGGATCCTTGCTGGACCAGAGATCAGTAGAGGAGTGTGATGTGGTCACCCAAGTTACAATTTTGCCTCAGTTTCCATGATGGGAGAATACACGTTAGATGTATACCTTCATCCACATGTTACCATGGCCAGCCTGATGCCCTCACTTGTCCCCCCAAATGAACATCAATGGGATGTGCTTGCCCATTAAATCAGGGATAAGTACAACAAACCTGCAGCTAGCCTGGACCAACTGCCACAGTGGCTCACAGACCAGTGGAGCCAAATTTCCCAGGGCCAGAAAGCAAAGCTCACCAGCAGCACGCCGGAGAGGGTCTGGGCTTGCTTGCAGAGGTATGGTAGTCATATCCACTACTGATGCATTTAAGTCTTCACAAAAACAAAAAGGTCCTTTTCAGGACCACCACATCCTCCCAAAAGAGGTGATAAAAGCACAGGCACAATAAAATAAAAAACTCCCCACACACATCCTTTCAGACATACCCAATGGTGATGAAGGGGGATGCCTTATTTTTTTTTGGGGGGGGGGGGAGGGCAGGAGTATATGAACAAATGCAACTCTCCCAAGACCATGTACAAACATCATGGCTTTAAAAAAAATGACACCTGTCGTAGTCATCGCTGCATGTCAAAGTGAATACTAAACCACTATACACTTTGTGCATCCTGGTTTCTTATTCCCCCTGACATACAAAGCCACTCCTACTCATGGGGTCTCCTTAACACAAATCTCATTCATATATCACCCACTCACATAGCACAAAAACACAACAAAGTACTTTCCCACAAGTTTGCACATTCTTCCTTGTTTTCTTCGTTGCGTGTTGTGCTGAGCTCCAGGTCTCATGAAAACATGGACGCAGCTCAGAAAGCAGCCCCACAGGCTGCCAGCAAAATAGCAACCGTCATCACTTGCGTTCTGACTTCAATGCAATAATGCCTCCCTGCAGCTGGTACACGTAGGCTTTCAAAAGAAATCAATTTCTCACCTTACAAAACAATTGGAAGCCAAAGCCCTGGGAAATAAAGCCTGCTACATTAACCCACGGGAAAAAGTTTTGAAATCGAACAAGGAAGAAATAGGTCGGTGTAATTCAGAGGTACATGACATGGGTCCCATGTGTGGGCCAAGATAAAGGTGTAAGTGTCTATGAATACCATGCCCCCAGACTGAGTCTGCAGTGGGTGGAACACAATGACTCAGGCACCAGTGAAACTAACATCCTCAAAAACTATTCCAGTAACAGGCTGCATGCTTTGAACAATTGATTGTACCCATAGTGCCATCTTTCCAATGCTATCAACTTTCCAATGAAAGATCCTCTGTTCCTCTCAGCGCAGCCATAATGCCATCTTGCCAATGCTGTCAAGTCTCCAACGAAGATCCTCTGTTGCCAAGAGAATGATCTGACATCTACTCTATTAGTTGTGTCTGAGGCTATCTCACACTGTGTCATTGTTACCTGTCATGTATGTGGGCACTTAACTGACCAATCACAATCAACTAGTCATCTGGGTCGAACTGCAAACCACATACAACCAATCAAATAATTTGTTACACTAAAACTGTGGCTGATTTATGAAACACTGGCTTGTTAGTTGGCTCTTTCTTTGTTCTGTTTCAGTCAACCACACTTGACCATTTCCCCCTTGAATTAAGACTGAGTCGACAGCTTTCCTTGGCATGGGTTGGGCACTTAGTGCCCAACCCATGCCAAGGAAAGCTGTTGACCTGGGGCATGTGATCTTGATAAGTCTCATGTACATTTCTCAGTAAAATTGTTTTTCATAACTGTTGAAATTAGTTGAAAACACTGAAGCAGACGACATTTGACCACCAGCCGGTTTTGGCCGGTTTAAGGAGGAAAGGGTTAATATTCAGTGCTACTAACCCTTGAACCTCATGTCACAATACAAAACCCCATCCATAGTGTGGTTTAACTTGCCAGCCATTTAGCACTGAACACTAGGGGTCATCCTGCACAGCCAAGAACTGAGCTTAGCTCACAAATAATGTGTTCCAAGAGTTTTACAGAACATGTTCAACATTGATTTGCCAGGCGTTTAAGAGTAACAGCAAACAATGACTCAGTTTGGCTAACGATGTTGTAATTGGATCAATGTGTTAATATAAGCAGCCACTCAGACCATGGTTGAATTTGGACCAATTTTGCTTTTATACCTCAACTTGATTTTTAAACTCCTTGTCAGTCTCAACAGACATGTCTTAACACTCCTGACTTCCTTGTATTGGTTCTGTATCAACAGACTTAGACACGATTTGAATTGGCACCTGTCTTTTTTTGCCTCCCTCAGAGAGTTCTACTTTGGCCCTGACCTGAGACACACAATTATATATGGCCTAACTTAATTATCATTGTTATTTTTACCAAAAGGGTTCAGTTTCAGAGCTATTTACAAACAGGAGCAACAGACACCCATCTCCCATGTAGCTCACAATCCAAACACCAAAAAAGGGACGCTCCAATTTCTCGACGTGCATAATGAATCCACTCATTTTCTATGTCTAAAGATACACCTGAAGTAATCGCTATTATCATGCTCTATGTAAAAATTTTTAAAATTGAAGGCTTCAAGAGCCAAATGAATTTATTTAGTCCCATCCATTTGCAGCTGCTCACCCATGTGGACTTCTATCTATTTCAGCCGGCAGACCTGCCCGATGGATTTGTATCGTGCGTGCAAAGGAAAAGATCCACTCTCTCGTTACTTGCTGAGAATGAACCAAGAAGGAATAATAGGGCCCTACAGTGAAGGCAATATGCACTTAAAGCAAACCAACATGTAATAGTAACACCATTTCCTTATCTCCTATCTGGGCTCACATGGCCAACTCTCTACTTGGATCACAGACATAAACACTGCCGTGCACATGTCTGCCTTCATGCTTTGCTGTCTCTTGATTTACATCTGATTTCAGGTTACAGTCTCGCTGAGCATCTGAAACATAAACACTTTGGTTTTTTTTGTTTTGTTTTTTCCCTTTCACTGTTTGGCATGTACAGTTGTCAGTATAAACTGCATAACTGTGCACAAGCTTTAGCGTTTTTAACACGCAACTGAACCTGGGTTTGCTTCTGCTAATATTAACCTTGGCCCCTTAAATTGGCCAAAAATGGCTGGTGGGCAAATACCATCTGCTTTGAAGTTTCAGACTTGCTTCAACAGTAATGAAAAACAGTTTGTGTGAGAATTGTACATGAAACTGATTAAGATAACATTACCCAGGTCAACAGCTTTCCTTGTCATAGGTTGGACACTTAGTGCCTGACATACACCAAGGCAGTCTATCTAAGTCTAGCTTCAAGGGTCCAAAGGTTACAGTTACACATATGTACCATCTATAGGTTTAACTGCTGCACCACCTGGTGGCCAAAAAAAAGTTGTATCCTGACACACACAAACCGTGCATTTATGTTTTAACATGCTTCTCCTCCATTTCACACATTTCAGTAGAAACTGAAAAGGTAATAACATGGATTGGCGAGGGTGAATGGAATAAATTGTTACAGTGATTTAAGGAGGCAAATTAGGTGGAATTTGGCCACCAATCGGAGCGTGATCCTGATCTCTTGAAGCAGGATAAGTAATAGCAGAACAAGGCGGTACTGACAGAGCACTGAATAAACAATAATAGCAGCCTCAATAAAACAAGTATACATACACAGGTACAAGGGTAAGGGCCGAGACACAACCTACATTGATGCCACTCTTATCAGGCCCGCTAATAACAGGCTGGCCTCTTTCGAGAGGCCACTTCTCCATGTAGCAAGTCTGGTATTTTCATTTTAGTTTACCTGTCAAGAGCCCCCACCCCCACCCCCCACCCCCATCCCCGCGCCCCACATTCCTGGTGCACTTGGGGCGGCCTTGTAAGAAGGGGACCATAGTGCTGACAAAATGTAGGGGTATCCAAGTGCTGTCTTCATACATGCAGCATCACACGACCGACACTAAGACACAGGTGGCCTTTAACAGAGGCCTTACAGACGATAGGTGCCATGTATTGAGGCACTTAGCCGCCGTTACTCTTTGATGGCTTTATTCTTGTCTATGGTCATGTAATGTGGGTGTAACACGAAGGATGTTCTTCATATGAGTCCACTGCCCCAGAGCTGCCACAAGCCCGTCTCTTCATGATCAGTCACACACCACATGTAGTCTGCCCCACCAGATCAAACAAGCACACAACTCCTAGTTTAACCCTTTTTACCACACAACCCTACTTTGCACTACAGTGTAATCTGTCTTGACAGACCACTACTGGGCATGGCCAAATTATGGTCTTTAACTTTTTCACCCCAGGAGGCGACTGCAGTTGAACTGGCGCCTGGCCACGGAAAGCCAACATTTGTGATTGTGAATATGATTATTGCAAAACAATGTTTATGTGTCGTATTGTTTCTGGTACTATTTACTTCACTTTCTACTTCATTATTATTTTTACACTGGGGATATACAATATAAATGGTGTTCTGTATTATCAAAATTCATAGAACCTCAGCAGTCAGTTGGGTTTGCCATGGGATAAATATGTGGGTGATAGAGTTAAAAGACAGTCTTTCACAGGAGGTAGGTCTACAAAATGACCTTTATAACCTTTACATGTGGTATAAAATAGCATGAACGGTTCCAAGTCAAGATCCTGGAAAGGTGATCTGTCCAGATAGGTAGTCTCTGAAGACAGGGCCACTGTCTACAGACAGGGGCCCTGTATAGACACATGTTACTGGCTGGCTGTACCTTCGGTGGCTGTGTTAATTGAGCGAATTTCATTAAAATTTGAATGATAATTAGGTAACACATCACATCTTCACATTTGTAAATTTAGCAAAATAATTTCATATTGCAGTATTTGTAAAACTTATTTGGCACCAGTTTGCAGTTTTATTGAAATCAAACACACATGTGTCAATATTTTCTGATTCGCAAATGTATGTTTGTGTTCCCATGGTAACAATTTTTTAACTGTGCATTATGCTTACAGCCACTATTGTTGGTTTACCAATTATACAGCATGGTCCTTGGGTGATGAAAATTGTGAATTATGTTTTCCTGTGAGAAAACGTACAAACTATTATTGTCTGGGTATCCAGCCCATGTCCCCAAGTGCCCCCTCTCAGACTTGCCCTGTGCCCCTTGTGTTTCACATGTCTATTTCAACACAAGCACAACCTGCCCAACAAAATTGATGCAGTCCTGCATAAAATTGGTCTAAATTGAGGGAATGTGCATTGTAGCAGAATTAAATACCTCCAATAATACTTGTTAGTTTCATTCCATGCCACATGTGCATCTTTTAATGTGAGGCATATAGCTCATGTACACGTTCACCATATGGTTTCTCACAGACTTTGACTCTTTCTCACTGAAAAGTTCTCCATATAATTTCTTGCATACTTTGACTCTTTCTCACCTACATGTTCACCATATGTTCTCTCATACTTTGGCTCTCACCTACATGTTCAACATGTGATCTCACATACTTTGACCCTTTCAACACTCATCACAAGAAATGTAGCAGTCATCTGAAGTCATATACGAATCTAGGTTCAAATTTCTGGCTACAAGATGTTTCAGTTTCATTTAAGCACCAGCATGCCTTTGTATCGAAAGAAAAGAACAATGGTCCAAACCACCAGCTTTCTTTGTGGCCCTCTCCAGGCATGTTGTCAAGAGTATGGCGTCTCCAGGCATGTAACCAAGAGTACGGTGTCTCCCGGCATGATGCCAAGAGTATGGTGTCTCCAGGCATGTTGTCAAGAGTATGGTGTCTCCAGGCATGTTGTCAAGAGTATGGTGTCTCCAGGCATGTTGCCAAGAGTACGGTGTCTCCAGGCATGTTGCCAAGAGTATGGTGTCTCCAGGCATCTCCAGGCATGTTGCCCAAAGTATGGCCTCTCCAGGCATGTTGTCAAGAGTATGGCGTCTCCAGGCATGTTGCCAAGAGTACGGTGTCTCCAGGCATGATGCCAAGAGTATGGTGTCTCCAGGCATGTTGTCAAGAGTATGGTGTCTCCAGGCATGTTGCCAAGAGTATGGTGTCTCCAGGAATCTCCAGCCATGTTGCCCAAAGTATGGCCTCTCCAGGCATGCTGTCAAGAGTATGGTGTCTCCAGGCATGTTGCCCAAAGTATGGCCTCTCCAGGCATGCTGTCAAGAGTATGGTGTCTCAAGGCATGTTGCCAAGAGTATGGTGTCTCCAGGCATGTTGTCAAGAGTATGGTGTCTCCAAGCATGTTGCCCAAAGTATGGCCTCTCTAGGCATGTTGCCAAGAGTATGGTGTCTCCAGGCATGTTGCCAAGAGTATGGTATAGAAAGTCATACCTCAACCAGGTCTAAAATCCAGCACTGAAAGGATAAGATTATAAGGTTATGACTTTTGGTCAATGAAAGACAACTGTCACTATATACACTGAGCTGGGTTTTTCTCTCCAGCCACCATACAGCTGCATACTGATTCTAATTTTCTAATCTTCTCAAAAAAAGAAGAAAAAAAACCAACCAGTCTACATGTTTCCCCATACTGTTGCACAACCCAAATAAATCCCCAAAATAAGTTATTCACCCATAATCCAAATACTGATTTAAGAATTTTCTTAATAGCCTATGCAGCAATAGAAAGCAATATATGCAATGACAGCAACTTTACTCTTGTTAAAACAGCATTCTACCCTTACTAAAAAACTGACTGATGCTTTGTTCCCTGTTTTGTTACAGAGTTCTGTGAATTTGGAGAACTGAGCTTTGCACCCAGACATACAAAGGTTAATCAGTCCAGGGATTGAGATTCTCAGCTCTGTGTGCCCTGCAGGTTTCATTTATGGATGGGATGGCAGGCTTTATGCAATATAGACATTACATAAATATACACGTACCCCAAGGCCCGCATTAAGCAGTGTATACACGAGCATTATACGATGTTCATAATCCGAGTTGTGCGGCAAGTCCCAGATAGGCTTTCAAAATCCCTACTGATAGCTATCATCTGAGCATATTTATTTTTCTTTAAACATATCATACACTTCATTAAAACTTGTGTAGAAGACCATCTCCTGGTTAGAGCATATATACTTATGACAAAGATACTTTTACGATGTTAAACCGTTCAGCTCCCAGCAGCCAAATGTGAACACATATCAGGTGGCTGCTCTTATGGTTTATTGAAATGTTTCATCCACAGAAAACACTTTGACAGAACTGTAGATCAGACCTATAAGGGTACAACATGCCCTCAGTTAACAACCCTCATTGGTGTAGGTTGGGTACCCCGCCTGCACGAAAGACAGTCTTTGAACAAGTCTTACTGTAGTTGTAAAAAGGTTAACTGGGATTAATTATTTTGTGGCTCCCTTCAGTCTGCTCCTCCATCATCTCTCAACTTCAGATGCATTGCTATAATAATCTTGTCACGTAATCTCTGCTGAAACACAGGTATTCAGCAAGAACCTTATCTTTCTCTGTTGATCCAGCTGAATACACAAAACCTTTGCATTTGCTGGGAAGGGGAAGGGTGGGGCAGCAGACAGGCACTGTAAGGGGTGGGGTGGGGCAATGGACAAGCACCATAAGGGGTGGGGTGGGGCATTGAACAAGCATCATAAGGGGTGGGGTGGGGCAGTGGACCGGCACCATGAGGGGTGGGGTGGGACAGTGGACAGGCACAATAAGGGGTGAGGTAGTGAACCAGCACCATAAGGGGTGGGGTGAGGCAGTGGACAGGCACCATAAGGGGTGGGGTGGGGCAGTGGACAGGCACCACAAGGGGGTGGGGTGGGACAGTAAACAGGCTACATCAAATTCTTTGCAGTGCTGGATATGATTGCTACACTGAAGAGTTGTTCATGTGTAATATATACATTTTTCATCACAGATGCAAAATTCCAATTCTACGCTGGACTTGACAACACCTGGGTAACACTAGATAGCAAAACTGCCCTACTGCCAGCACAAAGTGGTCTAATCTTGTAGGTGGTCATAAAACACAAGTAAATCTATTAGATACAGTGCACAAAGAATCTTGAGTCATGGAAGGAAGTCTTAAAGGATTATGGTCTCTCATGAGAGGTGATCTTAACATCAAGTATCACTGCATTACATACAAGTCAGATATGTATATACAAGTCCCTCTCTTGAGAGACCACTCTGATGAGAGACCACCTTCCGTGAAACACCATCTTTTCTGAATACTTTGTTCAGTATTTTCTTGTCACTTGTACCTCCTATGAGAGACCACAATTTAGTCATTCTAAGGAGTGGTCCTTGAAGACAGGTTTCACTGTATAATACTCTGGCACTGTCCATACTTGGCAAAAACTATATTATATTTGAAAGTCAGACAGAATCCGTGGAGGAGTAAAGCACTAATTTATATGCGCATTTTAAACATAATACAGTTTTAGCCAAATGTGGTTACTTTACATGTAAGTGGGGTTATACAGGACCCAGCCCACTGAGTCATTGGACAAACAGCATGACAAAAGAGCCAAACTCACATACTAATCTAAAGTATATACGGTTCATTGAGACAACATTGGACTGGGAAACATGTAGTGCTGCACTTTGTATGAAAAGTGTTGGTTAAACTTGGAACACTGGTCCAGGACATGTTTTTGTATACACACATAGGGCCTGTATTTTTTCGTTTTTAACCGAAACGGAACAGAATAATGAATTTTTGTCATCTCTGAAAAGGAATTTGCTGTTTTGCCTTAATGTGTTTTACATACAAAGAGAACTACTGAAACGGAATTTGGAAATTTTTGGCTGATGAAACGGAATTTCTAGCTTTTTGAAACGGAAAAATACAGGCCCTACACACAACCCCCATCTGCCCACAGCACCACCTAGTTACAGCACGTCACTGCACAATTATGTAGTCTTGATGTCAGATTATACAGTAACTGTGGTCAATTCCTGTCCCTCAATCAGATACACTTCACTCTCACACCAGATCAGCATTCAATGTGGATTATTTATGCATAGAAAGGATACTCAAATCAACGAATGGTGGTACTTTGAAGCCAAATGAAAGCGCCACCTTTTGGAGATCCAGGTTATTCACAGCATAGATAGACTTGAGGCTGTGAGATGCAAAGGCTCGGACGTACGACTTGTAGGCTTCCTGCGCAGACTTGTGCAAAAAGTAATTCTTCTCTATCAGCTTCTCCAACTGTAAACATAAAAAAAGATAAAGAGATAAATGTGTGCTGCAAACAAGACTGACATGCTGCCAGGGAAAACCATGTGGCATCAGCGCCAGCTCTGACCTGGCAGCAACATGATGAACGAGGCAGCTGTTACCTCCCTAACCCAATCCATTCTTTCATACTGCAAGACTTTGACATATACAGTGGCCTCCCTCCAGTAAGGCCACCCTGTCTGAACAAGAAAAGTGGCCGTATTAAAGGGGTGGTCTTTCCTGAGGGGACCAATATAATGGAAGTGACATATGCTGCATAAGAAAGTGGCCTCTGATGAGGTGCCCAAGAAAGGCATTACCAGACAGGGAACAGTGTGTGAGCTATTTCTCAGTAACATGCGTGATATTTTCACCGAACTCAAAAGAATGCAGGAACATGGTTCCATTTATTAAACATAAGTTTGGCTGTCATGCTGGTATGTTCCAGTGAACACCTGTGTGCACTTTATACATGAAAACCAGCAGACCTAGTCACTCAGAGCCCCTCACAAGAGGTAACAGGTCTATATAGCTGGCTACCAGAACACACTAAAAAATAAGAGTTAAAGTCAAATCTATCTTTGTTAAAGTAGGGGTACCTGGCATGTTTCTCCTCAGATTGCCTCTCTGGCTCCAATACTAAAATAAAACTTTCAAGTCTGGGAATTATATGTTAGCCTTTTGATGAGAGTAGGCACTTCCAGGGGTTAGACTACTGAATGTTTTAATCATAGTTGATCTAAGTGTGACTTAGATACATTGGTAACTCAGCAGCAGACACATATAAACCTCTGCTGCTGAATTTCAAGACATGAAACTGAAGCCATGAAAAAATTAGGAACAAGTTTGGTCCCCTACACCTGTCAAAACATGGGATAAATCTGGTCTCCTGCAACTGGCATACTCCCCACCCCACCCCCACCCCCACCCCCACCCCGGTTACCTGGTACCAGGCTTCCTGAATTTTATCCTAAAAATTCTTGAAAATACATGTGTATGTACACTTTTAACAATTTTTAGCCACCTCCCTGCATTTCGTCAATATTTTCCTTCTACGCAAGAGAGTGACCGAGACAGAGACAGATTTTATGCTGAAAATTCTTGAAAATATGTACATGCACATTTTTTACAATTTTTTTACACCTCCCTGAATTTCATCGGTATTTTCCTTCTACGAGAGAGGGACAGAGACAGACAGACAGACAGACAGACAGACAGACAGACAGATTTTTCAATCTCCCCAAATTTTACTTCCCGTCCCCCAGATTTTCAGTTTGGCAGGTTGGCAACACTTCATAATGTGGGATGAATCTGCTTTCCTACAACTGTAACAATATAGGACAAGTATGGTCTACTGGGCTTGACAGGGAATGCTTGTCACTACTTGTCCAACAGGAGCTTTCAGCACAAATTGGGGCAAGTAACTCTCCCTAGTTCAAAACTTGTACTTTTCCTGACAAAAAAATTGGCTTGCCCCACACATCAGGACTTGCTTTAATGTTAAGCTTGGTTTCCTCACAAAAATGTGTGTTGACTCTTGAGCTAAAGTTGAGGTGTTTTCCCAGGATGTGTGCTTGAAGTGCATGCAGAATGGCCCTTCACATTTAAAGAGCGTAAGTAATGTTCATGGTACATAAATCAGCAACTAACTGATACATGTAACAAAAATTGTCATATTTGACACTACCATGTGTATCCTTGCTACTATGTGACAACCTTAGGCAAACCTTCATTGAACTTGGGAGGATGTCCATTTTACACAAGTTGCTCATTTGTGACAAGTTTGAAGCCAGCCATACACATACTAATATGTCTGTACTGTTATATGAAAGTACACTGACCCCTGTCTTCAAAGACCACCCTGGATATGAGCAATTGTGGTCTTTCAAGACAGTTGGTCTCCCACAGCAGGGAGAACTCTTAATCACCAGAGGGCAGCACTGGTCAGCAGGGATCACAAGCTACCATCTTTCCACATTTGCAACGCAGAGTAAGTCAGGTGACCCTTTTCAACCAGTGACTTGCCCTCTTGTACTTTAAGTTTCCTGCCCTTATGTCATTGCAAAATATACCATACTGCCACTAATTCAGGGACCACTAGCCTATGAGCCAAATGCTGATATTTCTTCAATTTGGCTCCAAGAAATACGTAAATGGCTAATGTACTAACAGGTGAATTTTTAAAGAGGACCGACAAGACATGGCATACATTTCCCATTTTCACTCAAGATTTTAAAAGATCCTTACTCATTGCCATCTATAATGCTAAGAAAACTGGTTGTTTCCTGTAAGTGTAAAAGTGTACACATTTTAAGTAACATGCACATGGTACTGATTGGCATTGTGTGTAAAACAGCTGAACTGCTTCCGCAAATTCACAGGTTCTAGCACATCCCAAAAGGACAGGTATTACTAGGATAAATATAATATAGTATACATTATGACATGCCCACAAAAATGCAATCATTGTTGTAAGCAGAAACTTGAGTCTTAATTGTGCTCCACACATGGATGGACACTTGTAATGCTTTTCTTGCAGCAATGTTTTGTGTTAACACTGACTAAACACTGACACTTTTTATCTTTGCTCAGTATAGTATTCCTAACTGTGAGTGACCCATAGTTGGGATAGTCTTGTTGTAACATTACAAAATTGGATAATACAATACCATGCTTTTGTGCTACAAGAGGAAACTGGCCTGGAATTCATTGAAAATAAAAAATCCTTTTCAATTTTTGTTCCTGACTGCTGTATAACCTAGTTGTTAGTCACAAACTTCAATGTAATTACGTATCAGATAGTCATCTGTATTTCAGACGAGCGCAGTATTCTATAGACATGGAACATAATTTGGGCAATGCATTAGTTTCTTCTTTTTTATCATGATAAAATCCCAATTATATACCGACATCAAAGAATCAGACAATCTGCACAAAGAACATCAAATCAAATGGAAATGGGAGACAAATATTGTAGAATCATTTTGAAAAACACTTCCATATCTGCCTGTTTGATTACCAAAGAAAATAACTACATGTTGTAAATATTTCTTTTTCAATGAACAGAGATGGCCACAATTTCGAACAGTCTTAAGGCAAGCCTCAAAATACAGTGCTCCCTCTTTATTACACCCCTCATTACAAGGTGGTTTCTGATATAACACGGTGGGTATCATGGTTCCCACTGAAATAGTTTTCCCATTACTTCTATGTTAAAAGTCCCTCTGTTATAAGGCTGTTTTGCTATAACACAGACTGTTCTGGGGATCCCAACACCAGTTTACAAGGAGAGAGCACTGTAAATGGATAACAATCATTCTGGTTACCATGCTCCTGTTATACATTTCAGGTAAACCGATTATTATTCTCCACTAAAGAATAATGTACACTTCCTTTTCCATTCTACATGAATGGCACCAAACCAGGGTGCTAGTACAACCTCCCACCAGGTGTCTCTGACAGCATCACCTGATGCAGTCCAGTAGGGTGAGGCAGAACATGCATGCATGATACTATGAGCAGCAATCTCAGTCAGTGCTGGGGAAGCAGAATATTCTACACCTACAAAGTCTCTGCCTGTTCTACCAACTTCAGATACAACTTTTAGACAGTAAACTCTGGTTTACAATTACATGGAAATGTTGGGCTGTGTTTCTGGTATGATTAGATGAACTAACAAATCATCAAAAATACCACAAAAATTGAAATGCTTTTTA
Source organism: Hermodice carunculata (assembly GCA_964020975.1). NCBI lineage: Eukaryota > Metazoa > Annelida > Polychaeta > Eunicida > Amphinomidae > Hermodice > Hermodice carunculata. The sequence goes on along the minus strand of OZ026614.1, from coordinate 59,624,986 downwards.
CATTTTCCATCATGCTCCTGTCCCACAACATTACACTTTCATTGGGTCATCCTTCAGGTGCCACCTTGTGGACGAGACTGTACTTACAACCAAGAAGTACCCCATTCAAATTCTGTTGGTAACCAGCCAGGTTTTCACATTGCAGGGACCATTTAGCCTGGGTACTTATTCCAAGGCCTGTTGACCCCTCACCCTCAGAGCACCAGGATGTCAAAGGAAGTTTGTGGTGGTGATCTTTACTTTGATTTCTTGTTCAGAACAAATGTGACTGAGAGTTACAGATGATATCAATCAGGGTGGAATGCCTAAGCTCAACAAACTTACCACCCATCTTGTGTCAAGAAGAGTTATTTCACTTAACTCATTCCACCCTAATGAGGCTTTTTTCCACTAGTATCTAACTGTCGCCTGCTAATTGTATTTTACTAATTTAGAGATTACTTTTCAAAAGTTTGGATGAAACCAAGTTATATGCCCATGGTCAACAGTTTTCCTTGGCACCCAGACCATGCCAAGAAAAGCTGTTGACTTGATCTTCTATCAGGGTGGAATGAGTTAAATGGGCTGGAATTGAGAAGGCTTTGGCACTTTTTGTCAGAGTTGACTTTTAGTCTAACCATGAAATACAGAGAAACTATCTAATTTTCAACTTGAGGACCAGGACACCACGTCAGCCAGCCAGGATTTCAAAACCCAAGACCAAGTAAAACAGACAACGCCTTGGCACAAAATGAAAATGGAACACAAGACCATCACAAGTAATTAGTTGTGTACTTAGGCTGGAAGTGCCCCAAAGTAACGCCTGCCTTGCTGCCCTCCAACACACATCATCAAGAAGATTGTACACCCGCAGTGAGAAAAATGACCTCCACTTTTACAAGTCCTCAATCAGATGAAATGTGAGCAGCCCCAGGTCCACCACACTGCTGCTGTCGGTGTCTATCATCTCTGTGTACACCAATGCTCATTTCTCACCTTTTCATGTAGAGGCTGTAAGAGGAGAGCCAAGTGGCCATGTTGGGAGGTCTAAACTTTTACGGAGCGTTAAACCAAGTCGCCTGCTCCCTGTCTGTAGAGACTATGTGTACTCCAATGAGACCACTTGCCTTGACAGGCCACCTTCCTAGATACCGTTTGGGTACTTTTGATTTTCTTTAAACCCTTTATGAGAGACAACCTGTCTTGAAAAGCCACAATTTTATTCTGGGGGTGGTGTTTCAAGACAGGTTTCAGTGTATATACATGAACCAAATGGGCTAGAACCAGACACTATAAATGCAGGTCACCAGATGAGTTTTGGATAATTATCTTGTAGCTCATCAATATCCACAAGTCCATTGGGAAATCACATTGTCCAATGAAGCCAATTTGTGGTTATTAGGACCACGTAGGCCTATATAAAATCAGTTACACTACAAACAGCACACTTTAGCAAACAAGTCTGTTGCCATCTCAATTGTTTTATTAAATACATGGAGGACGGCAAATAGGGTAAGTACCAGGCCCACAGATATAAGGGACATTGCTTCTGTCACCAGCAGATACTTTGAAAATGGTCCAGGAGAACCTTCCTTGTTACACTGAGGACAGCTGTGGACTCAGTGTAAAAATTGCCACTGAAAATGTTAAATGAAGTTGCCACAGTAACAACTTTGAAGAGAATAGAAACACAGAGAATGAGCTAAGTTGGTACATGTAGGTTCCCATCCAAATGTTTGGGGGTCCATGCAATATGAACTGAACAGACACTGCCTTTGTTCTCATGCTCTTTGGCTGCCTGCACCATTTACCTGGTGATAAACTTCCCTTTGAGCAGGAAAATTTACAAAGAGCTAAAATACATTAAATGGTAAATCATATTGGCTTGTCATTTTTTTTTCAGGTCACAAAGAAAAGCTTAGGATTTCTGAACACTGAATTGGTCCCAGATAGTACTTTCTGGGTGGAAAAAAACTTAAATGTTATTTTTTAAAAACAATATACAGTGGTGCCTCTCTTGCAAGGCCCCCTTACCACAGACCACCCTGCTCAAAAGACCACCATCCATATGTAGAAAACATATTATTTCCATTATACTCCCCCTCTAGAGTGGTCACCCATCTTATAAGTCTACTTTTGGCTGCATTGTGGATGGCCATCCATATGGGGGGGGGACCACTATATTCTATACATCACTTATCTATTCTACTTTTTAATGTACCCCCATGTTCATCAGGAGGTCCTGTATGGGGTGTCCAGAGAAGCTCATATGTAAGACTGGCATTGCTGTACAACCTGTCAGGAGGCATCCAAATTGACAATGCCACAATGTACCCAGTCAGTTTGCCAAGACACGCATATCGCTCATGAGACTCGTGTCTTTTGTGTGGCAAACTTGAGGTTAAGCCAATCGATACTCAGACACAAGTAACATAGTAACCCTGACCAGATGCTTATGGCTTTCTGGCTTAATTCACTGAACCCCAGTAATAGCTACCCAAATTATTATTAATGGCCAGGTCAAGAAAGACTAAAATGCTGTTAACAAGGCTATGTTGCTGTGACAAGTAGCACTCTGCAGCAGCACCGCTATCAATATGGCAGTCCCTGTGTCATGCCTCAGACACAGTACATAAATTACAACAGCAAAACATGTCAGGGATCCAAAATTCTAGGGACCTGTATACTACATAACCGGGCAGAGTCCTTTCTGTTTCGCAAGACATTTAGTTCTGCTCAAAGTTAGCAACATTGATGAGAAACACCTGGACCTACATGATAAGATTAGAGACTGATAAGGATTTTTAAATAATGTGTATAGCCCACAGTTCTTTTTACTGCAGTTAATCCTATGAATTATCATCCCTTCTGAGGCACGTCCAAAAGTTGTGGCACTAAAGGTCCTAAACGTCGAAAGATTTTTTGTTCAAAGTAAAATACCCGGAGTATTATGGCACTTCTGTGACGAAAACTTGTCATATTCACACAGGAAATACCTTTATTTGCAAAAGAATTTTGTTGCCCATGACAGGCCAGAAGTAAATAAGTTCACGCCTTTTTGGCCATCAAGTGAACTCTGGCTCATGACGTCACAGAAGGAGTCAATGTAATACAATGGAGGATAGCAACAGAGAAAGCATGAGCGGTAGCGACACAGAGATGAGCCGGATCTCATTTTTAGCTGTTCCTTTTCTAAAGAGGAACTTACTGAGGATGAGGGGAAGATGTAGGGCAAGCAAGGGAAAAGAACAGAGAAATTCAGCCTTACTGGAGGGAGCCATGACTGGGCTAGGACAAAGCCAGTCTTTGCGGGTGCAACTGGGACCTAGTCAGTGCCCATCACTGACCATGCCACAGCTGCCACGGAAGATCACCAGTGCTGTAGCTTGGGAAGTTTAGAATGGTAAGGGGTGCTTTTCAAAAGTCATCGTGTGAAGATCCCTACATAAGTGACTGGCTGAAGTTTATGGCAGGCCATCTTACATGGTTGCCAACAGGCAATACCCGCAGTATACGCTGCAAGCCAAGACAGTGTAAATGTAAACTCAAAACCACCTGAATTTGACATCATAGGTCTACATGCAGCAGGCTTTTAGTTTTATTCTACTTAGTGATTTAGAACAAGGCCTGGGATATGTGACGGTAAAGAATTGCACTGAAAAGCATCTGTAAGGCCTGTGCATGCTGAAACGGATTAGTAATGACTCCCGTAGCATGCGGCAAACTTCAAAAGATAGGGCAATCCACAAGCACTTGCCCACAGCTTGAATACACATAAGCCACACGGCGGGAGGTGCTACTGTTTTGCCTGTCTTAGCGTGCAAGTAACCATGTAAGATGGCCTGCCTTCTTGGTTTAAACATTTTTTTAGTTGAAAAAAAAAACTGGGAACAAGGTTGAATCCCTTTTGCATATATAAAATGGGACAAAATAAAGCACTGTACCACAAAAGCTGGGTACACATCACTGAACAAAAGACAACGAGTGCACACAAGACAGCAAATTACCAATGGAATAAATGGCCTGTCCCCTTATTAAAGGCAATAATCTGGCAGTACTTACACCTTTACTTCAACCAGTCACTAATATAGGATTTTTCACACAAAGGCTTTTGAAACGCATTCCCTTACCAAGTCTAAACTTCCCAAGTGCCACCTTTGGTCATCTGCCATGGCAGCTACAGCATGATCACTGATCAGTGCTGGGCACAGACTCAGTCCCAGTAGCACCAGCAAAAACTGGTTACCATGCTGTAACATACTTCTGACTGATCACAACAGTATTTCAAAAGGCCATGGATATGAAAACAATGACACATCCTGCATACATGTATATCTTGATGTGTCGACCAACATAAACATGTATTTGCATCAATGTCCCTCTATAATACCTGTATCAGAATTACACATACTCTAACCAATTTGCCAATCATTATGTAAATTTAAAGACCGCTAAAACTCAGGTAATGATAGTAGCTCCACCAAGGGAATAACTGTAGTGCGGTACAAGCACCTGAGTCATGCTACACATCTGAACTTAGAATTCAGTGCTAAATGACTTTGAACAATGTCAAGGTCACTCACACTTTTACAAAATTTGACTACTGATCTCACATATTTGGTGTAAATTATGTAGTCCCATCTCAATATATTCTCACAAAAATGAATTTTATGTATTTTTAATACCTATGATTGAAGTTCCAATGAATACCAACATGGGCACCACCATCACTCCATGCAAGAATCTTGCCTGTATAATGTTCCTGTAATGGATTATGGTACATACATGTATATGTCCACAAGTTCAGATGTGATGACCATCAAAAATACTTCTCACTGAATTGCATTCCCTTCATGACCTTGAGACAGTAAGTTAAGGTCACTCATATTATGCAACATCAAACATCCACATAGGATACACATTTGTGGTACATTTGTTATCATTAGCCTAATTCTCAGTGTATTGAATTAAGTGTCCTTTGCTAAGTGCTTAATGACTGAAAAATGGGTCCAAAATTTTTCATAATTTGACCCTTAGCCTAACACATATCTGGTGTAAATTTTGCAGTTCTGTGTCTATTAATTATCACAATAACTGATTGAATCTGTTTTTGATACCTATGATGTTAGTTTCAATAATCACCACAAATGGCACCACCATGACCCAACATCATTGAATCATGTGTCTATAATAATCCACAAATAAGTCCATAAATGCAGATATAACTAGAACAGACTGATTTTCCTACAGAAAATCAAATGTCTCCCGGTGGAACACTTACGTCTCTGAATAAGCTACAGGTGATAACAAATTACAAATGACCAAGTTTGCTTGAAAATTACAATCCTATTTTAGCTCTCACCTAGATACATTACTTTAGCAATTTTCATCAAGTTCTTCAAGACTTATTGCAGAGAAACCAATTTCACATAAATGACCCTGTGACCTTGAAAATTAGGTCAAGGTCATCCAAATACAATCCCAACCTAGGTCTTGCCTAGATACATAATCCTACCAAGTTTCATCAAATTCAATGAAGTTCTTCAAGACTTATCGCACGGAAACCAATTTCACACAAGTGACCCTGTGACCTTGAGAATTTGCTCAAGGTCATCCAAATACAATCCCAATCTAGGTCTTACCAAAATATATAATCCTACTAAGTTTCATCAAATTCCATCCCCTTCTTCATGACTTATCGAACGGAAACCAATTTCACATAAGTGACCCTGTGACCTTGAGAATTCGCTCAAGGTCATCCAAATACAATCCCAACATAGGTCTTGCCTAGATACATAATCCTACCAAGATTCATCAAATTCTGTCAAGTCCTTCAAGACTTATCGCACGGAAGCCAAGTGTTGAAGAACCTGAACAACAACAACAACAACAACAAGCGGAAGAAACAGGCACTAAAACAATATGTCCCCCGGCTTCCACCGGGAGACATAATGACCAACACACACAAAAAAAAAATAATAAAGTAGCAGGTGAACGCCGTTAAGACCCCTCAGCAACCAACATCTTGACCCCTAGTAACCTTGAAAATATGTCAAGGTCACTGAATGTTTAATTCATCGGAGCTTTCCATGAGATGCTTCCACGGTGCACGGTTCATGGTCATACCTCAATTTGTTCAAAAGATATCGCATCCGCAAGGGTAAAGGATGGACAGATGCATTGACATACCCAACGGTATCAAAACTTATAAAAAAAAAAGCTGACCAACATGGTTGCCATGGCAACCTTCCCAAATAATATTTTATAAAAATGATGTATTTTGCAAAAATCAAAGGTATAAATGTATTTGTGATCTGACTTGTCAAGATCCCAACACTAAAAAAGGTTTAGAAATGCAACATTGACCTTGGGTGAACCATTACATGCTGTCTAACACGGGTTATTTTGCAAAGTATCAGAACATGAAACGATACTTTGGTTACCATGGCAACCAATTGTTATACTTATTGTTTTCACTTTGGCTTACTTACGGAACCCAAGAGCACTACTTCTACTGAACATACTGATATATAGTTATGATAACTAGTTATGTCATAGATACACAATAAATTGGGTCTAATATTTAGAATTTTACCCAAAATCCACACACACAGGCTCCAAACAGCCCAGACTGGAAAGTGTTAATCTACCTGTCATGAAAGACCACCTGTCTGTTTAAGCAACTGTTTTTGTTTTAGTAAAGGTGGTCTCCGGTGGGAAGGACCACTTTATTAGAGGGACTACTTTATTGCTTGTATAAATGCAAAAAAACATGCAATTTACAAATGCTATAGATACACACACAAAAATAATGCATTACATTAACTCGGATGTAACAAAAAGAATTACAGATACAGACCCTACGATAGGTCACTGATAGTGGTAAAATCTGTAAATATTATCCCCAATCTATACAACAAAAGTGTACATGTATATTGCAATACAAGAAACCAATCTACCGTGGTGATGTTTGTGTGCACACAGCCATGTGAATCAGCCCCACACTCCTGAAGACACAATAATTGTATGTACCAGTACCTGCGTGAAACCAGAGTGGGGCCTAATCAGTCTACCAGTATTGACTACTGTAAATTGCTTTTATTTCACTGTATTTCTAATTTTGCTTATTTCGCTGATGGCACAAAACCGTGACAATAAAAATAGAGTGAAATAGCATTTTAACATTGATTTGACAGAAATTATGTTCAAAATACATGTACTGAAATTAAAAATTCAGTGAACTGTGTGAAATGCAAAAACCGTGAAAATTTATACATGTGAAAATAAGTACATTTATAGCATATATGTTTGAGTTGCCTCATAGACAGCTATGTTGCCTGCCTTGAAACCTGCTGAACTTCCATGCAGTGATGTGTTTACTGCAAAAGAAACCTCACCTTTGATCAACATATGGAGGGTATTACCTTCACTGGTGTATCGGTAACTTTCAAAGAAATAGCTTTTCAAACTTTCAAAACACACTCCACAACCACATGCAGGGGAACTTAGAATACTAATTTTATAGGTGTCTTACTTCAACTGACAGCAACTTTTTTTTTTTTAACAGGGCTGTCCAACTGGAGCATTGATGCAAAATTTTGCTACTAAGCTCTTCAAAATTGCTACAGATTTTCTCAAAAATAAGTGTTTCTTATGTAAAGAAGTGGCAAAAATGCTACAAGGAAAGAAAATTTTGCTACAGATATTTTCAGCTGGACAGCACTGTTTAATGTAGATATTTGTCTTCCATTTTCTAATCTACTTGGAGCCATTAATCTTGGTTCATCTTCATCAAATTTACGCTGCAAAGTTTCCAGCCATTTTAAATTACTCACTGATAATAGGAGCTTATTCCACTGATGTACAGCAGATGGTATTAAAACAAGAGGACTGTGACCGTCTTGTACTCAGCTGACCTTACATGCACTGACTGAAGTCATTCTGTGAACTACAGAATGATATCAAGGTCACCTTTGTTACAAACCATCTTTACTGTTGTTAACATGAAGATGGTCCTCACCAATTTTTCTGAGTTTTAATAATTTGTTAAAAAATCATTAAATGACAGCACCACCATGTAGTGAACAAATGAGGTCCTCAGAAGTGTGTCCCTGTGTAATTTCAAAGCAATTGGCAAAGCAGTTTTAGAGAAGATCTTTCAAACATTTAGCTGAAAAAATTTTAAAATCCTTTATTTTTTTTTTAATGACAGGAGTGTGACCATTTGAACAAAGTTGGTAAAGCCCCACCCTAGGCAGATCCCCACCAAGTTTGAAGTGAATCTGGTTGACAGTTTTCAAGAAGTCTTACCATTGCAATCCCCATAGACTTGAATCATACTCAATAGGAATGTATGCATTAACCGATAAGTACCAAAATCCAAAAAAAAAAAAAAATTAATATCAGAGATATGGAATACCATCATTATCTAGTAGATAAATTAGTTTGACCCTTCTGCAAACTACATTTCCACCAAGTTTTAGAAGAATCTAAGTGACAGTTATGGAGAAAGAGTCGAAAATAACAATAACATACACCAAAAAGGTTCAATATTTTTAAATTGCAGCACCACCTGTGAAAAAATGAAGGTCTAGAGGTCCTCAGAAGTGTCCCCCGCACAATTTCAGCATCACCCAGTGACTTCATTCAGGTCTAAGAGGGTCCTCAGAAGTGTCCTTTTATCAATTTTAAAACAACTGGCCTGGCAAGTTTTTGGAGAAGATTTTTTTAAGATTTTGGCCAAAAATGAACAAAAAAATTCACAAATATCCAAAAATCATTGGACTGTGACCATTTGAACGAATAGGAAAGGTCAGAATTAGCTCTAAGGTGTGTATTCACCCCAATACACAACTGCATACACATACTTTTGGAGTGCAAGAACTGTGTATTCCCATTAGTTTGCTTATTAAAGCAACCTTAAGTAAACTAGGCATTTATGTAGTGTGGTTATATGATTTTTGAAAGGTATTTAGTTTTGCATTTAGATTTATTGTCTGAAATTTGGTGTTTCTATGTGCAGTAGTTTTCAAGTTATTAAGTTGCAAGTTACAATGTAAAGTAATAGGAATACACAACCCTAGCCCTCCACTGACTGCAGTGCCCTCTTTTAGGCAGTTCTTGAACCTTCTGTTCTTGCCCTTGCCTATTGATAGAGACCCATATGAGGTAATTTCTCACCCGTTACAAATGAATCTGGCTGACAGTTTTGGAGAAGAATAAAAAATGTGAACTGTGAACAGATGGATGGACAACGGACAATGGACCATACTATAATCCCAACTGACTTGTCAGCTAAGGTAAAAAACTTCCTATCTGTTTTATACATGTATCTATCTACAAGACCAAAATTCTCCATCCAGCAACATACATAAACAAGAACATTAGAGTCTGCTTCGCAGGCAAATTGGCCAAATACAATGGCAAAACCCTGGTCAGTTGATCAGACAGACCCTGATATGTTCTTTGATAATCCTACCAGTTTATTCCTTGTGGACTGTTTTCACTTCTTTGTATTTCAAAATATTCCATCTTAACCCTGTGCTGCATGGAATTGCCTTACTGAAGTCAGATTGAGGGCAGGCCAGCAAGCCATTACTGTGATAATGAGACAGTGATTGCACCAAGTGTGATCTGCAGCACACAACTCATCTCTGACCAATCGGGGCCTTCCATCCACATGGTTTTGTTTATTCTGTTTGCCATTAGCCTCTGTAACAGGTCAATCCCAATATTTTCAGCAATCATCAATTACTCTTCATTCACTGTTTGATACCTGCAAATGCATGCCCAGTGTGAGTACATTACCAAAGTGGTACTTCACAACAGCCTGGTGTCATCTCATTCAACTGTGTCCTTTTGTGTGTAACCTACATAAAACACAGTACGTAAATATATTCTGCACTATCAGGGGCACAATGTCCTGGTACATGTTACAATCCAAACATTTGCCATGAATATTTCCCCACTGTAACCAGCAACATACATGATCCTCAAGTCATTTCTTTACAGCCTGCAAAGTAACTTCATTTTGACATCAGCATTTACAGTAAAACCTGTGTTAAGTGGGCACCCCTGGGACTGGGCAAAAGTGCCCACTTAGCGTAGGGTCAGCCCGCTGGGCCATATAGTAAAGTACAAGTACATGTATATGTACGTAATACTCTGCAGGAGGCTGTACAGGGCATTCATTTAAAACAGATCAGAAACAACATCCTTGACATACATGTACTTCCTTTTATTAACCAGTAATTTCCTTGCTGAAGTTGAAGTTGTTTATTTCTCAAACCCCCATGGGGGTACGCGAGCATACAGAAAATAGTTATATGTACAGATAGGGTATAACATAGTGAAATTGTATCATGCATATACAGGTGTGATTATATATTTACACACAGAGATGAATAATAGCTGAGTGTCCAACATACATTAATCTGTGTACACTTAATATGAACAGAGATATAAGGAAGTGTCCAGGTTATAAAGAGTCCATAGGCTGACTAATGAGTCTTGTCATACACATAGACATGGAGAGCTGTGTATAAGCATGGGATCTATATGTACGTGTACGTGATCCTCATGAGATGCTTATTTGACAGTTTCCATGATCTTATTTACAAATTTGCTAAAGGGTAGGAGTACTTGATGGTCATTTGAATATTTTAAAGTATTGGCATTTTTAAGAGAGTGTTGTGGTAATGAATCCTTTCGCAATGTCTCGAAGTAAGGGCACTTAAAATTGTAATGCTAAATGACAACTACTGATTGAAAAAATTATGCATTGGAAACATTGATATTTGAACAAATCAGGGGTGACATGAGGTTGATCAATTGTGTGACCTATGAACAGATCAAGAAAAACATTTACTGTTTCACTGTTATGTTAGTTACACCTTGCAGAGCATTACAAACAAGAAGTGTAAATAACGTGTGAATGTAATCACTCATCCAGTGTCCCCTAAGCCAAGTAAATAGGTTTCAGAGGGATTAGCAGAGCAACATAATGCTAAGAAAATACAGTAGCACATGCTCTGTGCCTTTGCATCCTCCTGTTAGTAAGAAAAACTGCAGTTTGGCATATTATTGGGAGATATTTAAAGGGTAAACAAAAAGAAAAAAATTATGATGCCCATTTAAGCAAATAAAGGTATATAAAATGCCCTTTTGGGGTGCCCTTTGCCCACATATGACAGGTGCCCATTTACTGGAGGCAGGGAGGTGTATCATACACCTCCCTGCTGGAGGGTCCATTAACATGGGACCTAGTAGGAAACGAAACGGGCCCAGGCAAAAGTGCCCACTAAACACAGGTGCCCACTTAGCGGAGGTGCCCACTCAGACAGGTTTTACTGTATTAACTTATTGAATAGGAGATATTCATACGTAACTGCGATCCTGTGCACTTTCTGTGTTGCCGGGGCAACAGACCGATGCTTCCACCATGATCAGGGCAGATTTGTATTATATACTACACAAACATCCATAAATAACACCTTTTCAACCAAAAGAGAGCCCATTTCAAATCAATTTAGGCATCCTTTATGTTTCAAAATATATACATGTTGATACATTTTCTTAAGATTATTTTGTGTTTGTGTTGTTCATTTTGTTGGGGAAGTACTTTTGACCATGCTAAATACATGGATCTGTTCTGATGCAGGTTGCTCCCTGTTTTGCTCAATAGGTGTTAGAGTAGGACCACATTTAAATATGAATACATCCTATTGATGCTTCAAAACAGTAACAAGTAAAGTTCAATGAAAAGCAGCATTACATTGGAGTTTTATAGCTGTGCTATTGAGTAGAATCGTATGTCACTTTTTGTCTCTACATATAGTAAATACTAGTTACTTACACATGTACAAAGTATATACTTTTTGCAAGGTTATAATACATGGATTATAATAGTAAGGACATAGTGACTTTTTGATACATAGATTATAAAAGTAATGACACTGTAACTTTTCGATAAAAACTGCTGCATCAAAAACCCTTTCAATCAGCCAGAAATTAAAATGATGCATACAAATAACCTTGGAACCTTACTGGTGTAACCAAATTGTAAAATATCTGAACAGACTTACTGGCCATATATGTGCCTCAACAAGTCCCACTGATTTCTTCAGAATTGTTAGTATGGGAATTATGTAGAGTCATCAACACCATGGACACCCACTGTATAGCATCAACAGTTTTGAGGGATTGTCAATGCAAAACAGGCACAGGTACAGGAAATCTATGAGACCCCTATTTAAGTATGACCATACACCTAGCTTGGACTTACATACATATTTGAGTAAATTAGGCACCTTTTTATTTATGATCAAAGAAGTTGCTGTTTATGAAACTAATGAAATCAGAAAGTCCTAATTCAAGTCATTTTATGATATATGGATCACTATCTTTCAGACAATGTATACCTGGTATGGGTTAATGGAGCCACAAAAACTGATGGCTGATTTACTGGGGCAAAGCCAAACCATCTTCATCCAATTTCATGTGGAAGTCCTCAAATGCAAAATTGTGAGACAAGTATATCTGCACTACTAAAAATACCACTTGTCTGAACATGAACTACAACGGTTCACCATAGAAATATTCAAACCACACTGGTCTTGCTATGTAGTGACTTCTTCATGATCAAGCCTAATATCTCCCGAGCTAACCCCAAATAGCTCCTGTACTGCTGCCACCTGGTGGCTGGATATTCTATTACTTAACCCATGTCCTCCCAAAAAAACATAAAAAGACTTCCTATTTGGAAATAACAAGGCATAAGGCTCTACAGTCTTTAACAGGATAATATCACCAACATTGTACAGTGGTGTCAGATAACTGCGGGGCTGAAGTGGTCATGGACAGTTTTCAACTCTTGCCACTATTCGACGGCACGGTGACAACCCATCCTTTTTTACTCCTCTTTACTTGCCTCTAGAGTACATTTTTCATCATGAAAATTATAAAAACTGACAACTCAAATTACATCCATTTTTATATTTTGCACACTTTAATCTTCTGAACACTACAAATATGTAACTTGACAAAACTAATGCCTACAAAGTCATGTCAACTGGCAATGTTTGTTCTCTAAACCAAGGCAGAAAGGAGTATATGTTAGCTGAGCAGCCTCTCTTTGATCATATGATCATCAGGTAACACGACCAAGGCTATTACAATGGATTTTCAGCTTATATTAGGTAGTGGAACATGCTGTAAAAACCAGGAATTGCCAATGTCTCTGCTGTGAGGGCCCACCTGGCCTCACTGCCCTGCACTGTGTCCTAATCTACACAATATGGGGCTGTGTGGGTCCAGGAAGGGCAAAGCACAAACGCACCGCGCTCAATATTCCTATGTTCTGCTATGAGCATTGATTGCACATTTCACACAGTTTTATTTGCTTGAAATACCAAGTTACTATATATAAAATGCTTGTTACCTGACGTCAGCCCTTTTTATTTCCTTTGCTCCAGGTATGAAGGGTGTCTTTACAATTACTACACACAGCACATTTTGAGTAAGCCAGGATTTGCCCCAGGCATGCAGTCACAGGTGGCAGAAATGTTACATTTACCTGCCCATAGCCATCACCAACTTCTTTCTTCCTTTCACTTTTTTTTTTTTTGGGGGGGGGGGGGGGTGTTGATGTTAACTTTACAGACACATGTAAAAGGTTATTCCCACTCACTTAAATTCTATTCGTGAATTGAAAGATATTTATCTCCAAGTATAACATGGCCAGCTATTGATGAACTGAAAATGTGCTGCATAAATAATGTAAAAAAGTAAATGCACTGCCACAGACTGCAAAGGTAAGAGGTAAGGATGGACCCAGCTATGAGGTCAGCAAGTCATATAGCTCAGCATGGCTTCCCAAGTTACGAAGGCAATTCATTATAGTGGGGTGGCAGTGGTGGCTTTACCTGTCAGGTAATCAGTAACCTTTTTCCCCTACACACACATATGTATGTACAAAAACAGTGGTACCTGTTGTATGTGGCCACCCCTTCTGCCAAGAAAAAGTGGCCACATACAGCAGATGACCTGTCACCACAGGTAAATATTACAAGGAAATTGACTCCTATGCTTGAGCCTAGTGACCACAAAAAGTAATGCGGTTGCTCACGGCAGTGGTTGCATACAGCAGGTACTATATATATATATATATATATATATATATATATATATATATATATATATATATATATATATATATATATATATATATATATATATATATATGCATACATATGCGTGTGTGTGTGTGTGTGTGTGTCAGACAGTATAGTGTTACAGCAAACCTGCATGACAAGGCAGGGACTCTTAATGTATATGTTCATATAGAAGTAATGGGAACAGTTAATCATATAATAAATTTGTTGTTTTAATGATCAAGACCTTCCAGCCACACAAATAGACAAAATCATATGATAACTGTATGTAACTGCACTTTGCTGGAGGTGGATGGGCCAATGCTTGACAGCAATTGTGAAGTCTGATACAAGCATTGGGGAAAAGATTATAGACATGCTTGGTTACAAAAGATACACGAGAAGACTAGGCAAGTGTTGATAAGAACAGATACATGGCGTGCCAAATAAGCCTGATGCGTTTTGTCCTTCACTTGACTAATCAGAGGCTAATGAGTAATGATTCACCACAGGTTGGGCATAACTCTTATCTTATGCTCAGTAGTACAGCGAGTTGAAATCTTTCAACTCCACAGTCATTTAGTTTAATCAAAACTGAATGCTGCGTTGTGTGCATGGCCTTTATATAGGGCCATGTAACTTTGCTAGAGGACATATAGATGTTACTTTGTATTGTGACGTCATCAAAAGATTCATTCCTAATTGGCACATGTCAGCTCTCCCTTATAACTTAGAAGTACAAGGAAAATGCACTTTTTGTTCCCAAGAAAGGCTGTCACTCAGAACTAGAGATATAATATATATAAATTATAACACTTCTATAGACAGCTTTCGAAACATAGCGCCACCTGTCAGTCACACTGTTATATTAAATGAAATGGGGGCAACGCTTTCACACTCGCACAAAAGTTCTATACAAGTCTATGCCCGTAACCCGAGAATAAGGATGCAGAAAAAGACATTGAAGCAACTATAAATATGGCATGTACTGCCTTTTTGTTTGAATAGTGAGCATGAATATCAATCGATTAAATCTATGAACTTATATTGTCTGAAATACAGTCCAATTAGCAGTAATTTGGTGTGTTTTGGCCGGGGTGTTTGCTTGTTACACGAGCTGACCTGGTAGTGGTACAACACATTGAATAGACATTGCGGCTGTAGCCTGTGTTGGCGTTCATAATGATCCAGTGTACAATTAAATTCAAGGTGAAAGAATTAGTTGCACTGGCATCTTAATTCTTAAGGTCAGATAAAAAAAAAACCTGGGTACTTGTGCGCAAAATCGCAAGAACAGCGGTTATGTTTTTGCGTTGTTGATTCCCTTACAAGACTAGCAAATAGGGACCTAAATTACTCTTTAATTTGCCTTGCAACCACAAGAGGTCACCTTTGAACAGTCAATAAACAAATAAAACAAAAAAAACCCCTCCCTTTGTGCCTTGATCACATTCTTTTTTTTTCTTTTTTTTTTTTTTGTCAAATTCAAAAGAAGTCAACCTACATTGGCTATTGAACATACCAGCTTGGGAAATTCTTTTGTGATAGCCTATTCAAACACCCTTTGAATTTTATTATGTTCTGCAGATAGAAGCTGCATCCTGAACATCTTAGGCACTACAACACATCTCTGAAGCTACTGATGTACAACTAATGGACTGTCATTTTCTTTCTATTCATTCTTGTAAATCAACCTTTTTTTCAGCTTTCACATTTCACAACTTGACTTTGTGCTAGTATCTGAAAGGCCCATTTTAATTTGTTTATGCATCTGACTTTTGTGCCACTTGTGAAACAAGCGACTATACAACCAGCTGCATTTGTGCTCACTCAGCATAAAAACTTGCTTTTGACATGTAAGAAAATATTAACTACTCCAAACATCATATCTGTGCCCTACAATCATTATCTTTACTTTTTTCCCCATGTATATGTAGCCTAAACACGCACCTGTATTCAACATAAAAAAGAAGTTTGAAAAAAATTCCTTTCATGCCAATAGTTTACTGGTCAAATAAATCATGAAGGTGGGTCTGCTAATGACAGACATTAGTAAAATCACACGACTTCATGATGTAGTCAACTGGCCTCGTGTCCCTAAACACATCCTTTCTCCCCCCCCCCCCCCCGACACAACATACCAGGTTAATTATTCACTCTTTTGTTGAAAAATTCCAAGAAATCATCCTCTTTCTGTCCATAGTCAGCCATCATCTACAGTGAATTCTTTCATCAAAGATTTTCCCCCGCTTTCAGGTTCTGGTGCATGAGTTTGTATTTACATAGGGCATGCAGCCAGCCAAAACAGTCCTTCTACAGGAAAAATTTGATCTGATTACCAGGCTATCCACATAATTAATGGGCAGGACAGCTGATTAGATAGGGTAAGCAGACAGGTGGGGTCACCAGAGGTCACACTGCTTTGATCTACCATCAAGTACAAGTGAAATTCAGTGTTCCAAATCCTGCATATATGTGGTTAAAACAGGTGATATGGGGATGTGTCATGGACCTACCTAGTGGCCTGGCATTGTGCACAAGGGACATCTGTTCTCTGTCACCATCTACCTGTGGGCATAGCACATACCACACACAGTCCCAGAAATGAGAAATGAATGCTACCAATGTCTTGTAACTTATGTACATACAGCAAACATAAATAAATTATAACTAAATGAATAAATGAATACAAACACTATAAACATGTTCAGGTGTAAACACAAAATACCGTAAACACCTTCTGGTATAAATACAACACTGTAAACACCTCAAGGGGTAAACTTTAAACACTTTCAGGTGTACTTTTCTGCAATTTGCATGGCACATGTTTTATGTAGTGTAAAGTTTTCAAAGCAGTCGATGCAACTAAATGAGAACACAAGGTAGTACTGCCATGGACATTTCTGACAATGCTGCTGGGACATCTGGACAAGTTTATGATACATATATTATTAATCGATTTTTCAAAAAGCAAACTGCACTTTCAATTCTTGGCAAATTACAACTACCACTGACATGTCTGGGGGTTACTGTGATAAGCAGGCATCTACCTTTATTTTAGCATGGTGCCCTGTCACAAACAATGTAATGCACGTGCATTTGATGCGTCATCCTTATAGATCCACCATACAGATCTGGCAAAGGTCAAAATTTGACCGGCATATATCTTGACATCCAACAACAGATTTTATGTAGACCCAAATTAAACCAAAACAAACTACAGTACCACAACATTTACTCCCCCATCATCTTACAAAATCACGCTTCAGCAAGTTTGTTTCAGCCTATCTCTGCTGGTCTTTATGCCACACAATTTGTACAGTCATGTCACAAATTTCTTTTTTACAAGCCAGCAATTTTTTTCTTTGATTAAATGCTAAAAGTCTGCCTCCAGTATGCAATGAGTTCACTTTTTTCCCACAGTGCCAGAGGTGCCTTGCTGTAGCGTCTGTTTACTCCCATTTTCTTTTTTCTGTATGAAAATTGTAAATAGGACCTATCAGGACAACATATGCTACAAGGTTACAAATGCACTAACCTTGGTTTCCATATTCAGATATACCGCCAAACTAGCACCGAAGAAACTTGTTTCACTTTTTTTGTAAGAATGACACGGTTACATCCCCTGGGGTTTGTACCATTAGAGCCAGCTGATCTTTCAGACACTGTATCCAGTTTGATTGAAATCATAAATATTCTATCCTTTGAAACTTACTGAACATTTACTTTGTTCAAATCTCAATTTTAAATATATCATGCTCCTTCACTATAATGGTCATGATGGGGTCCATGACATTGACTGTATTATACCAAAACCACCTTTTTAGGAGGGGAAGTAAGATAGAACCTATAGGAAAAGTGCTTCAGTGGGGGCCAAGAGAGTATGTTACATGTCATAAAAATTCGCATAACAATGAGGGGTGTTATAAAGGGGGAGAATATATCTATATATTTACCTCTTATTAAAGCCACCCCAAATGCCGCCTTATAAGAGGAGAACCAGCATATATATATATATATATATATATATATATATATATATATATATATATATATATATATATATAGACACACATACATACATACATACATACATACATACATACAGTCAAAAACCTTGGTCCATATTGTCTGGAGTGACATTTGTTGACCAAATTTCTTAAACCTCTGAAACTAACCTGTGCATGGGGCTCATTGGTACCACAAACCACACACATACCACAACAACATATTATTGCCTGCACCACAAGAATATTGTTAACCAAATCAAGTTTCTCACCTGAGGCTGGATGTTGGAAATTTTACTCCAGGAAAATTCAAACTCATTGAGGGGTACACGAGCTTGCTTGAGATAGCGCAGAAATCCCAGTTCCTCAGGTCTTAGGATCAATAGGGCGTGGCCTCTACCTCCCTCTCCACGTGCCGTACGACCCACCCGATGAATGTATTCCTACAATGGAATGTTAACATTATACTCTTGCATAATTTTTATATCTTTTGCAACACATTTTACATTTCTATGGTACAGCCGCGAATGAATCATAACATAAGATGCATGCTTGCTTCTTTGTAACATATGATATACAGGCTTGGTACTTTGTAACACATGCAATGCAGGCTTGATACTTTGTAACATGAGATGTAGGCTTGATACTTTGTAACATATGAGATGCAGACTTTTTACCTTTTAATATGAGATGCACACTTGCTACTTTATAACATACGAGACTTGCTACTCTGTAACATATGAGATGTCAGCTTGCTACTCCATCACATACTTGACGCCAGCTTGCTACTTTGTAACATCCAAGATAGAGGCTTTCTATCTTGTAACATCTTTGGTATTTTATCCTGACGTGAGCTGGGTATGAGGTGCAGAGACCTGCTGATTTTGGTATTTTATCCTGTGGGAAACCAAACCACTGTTCCACAGCTTAGAGATTAAATGAATGGAAAGGGTTTTTTTGGTTTTTTGGGGTTTTTTTTTTTTTTGTTTTTTGTTATTTTTTTTGTTTGTTTGTTTTTTTTTTAAGGAAGGAGCTTACAAGAACTGAAGCATTGTTCAGCAGAACAGAACTTCAGTGAACTGATGGATTCTTTGGCAGGATGAAACCTTAAAACATTGAAGGGCTGTTGAGCAGGATGGAACATCAATAAATAGAAGGGCTGTTTCAACAAGATGGAGCTCAACTAACTTGATGGGCAGGATACAATTTGAAATTAAAATTGACTGGCTGCCCAGCAAGATGGGATTATATGAATTGGAAGCTGTCCTGATGAATGCTACAGCAGTTCAAGGGCTGCTGCGCAGGGGGGAGCACACTGGAATTTCAAGGCTGTTGTGTAAAGAGAGCAATAACATGAGGAGATGGTCTGCCCACTGTGAAGGGTGCGTGTGTGTATTATGAGTCTTGTATCTTTGAGACATGTGCTGGCTGCTCAGGTCCCTACTTTTTCCCACACAGAAATCTATAGAGCTGCCATCACAAACATATCTTCTTTCAAGTAAGCCATATCTCCTTCTCATTCTGTCAATAAATCATCAAATTTTGATGCACCTGTTCTATAGAGAACATCCTGCTGAGGCAAGGTAATTTTTCATTTGTGATACAGCTACAGCCCTCAATGTACCCCCACCCCCACCCCCTTAATCCATTGTGAGAGTTTAATCTCCTTCTACAAATATAAAGTACTGTCATCACTTGTCACCTTTAGACAAATCACACGAAAATAGTAAACAACTGTATCAGAAGCCTACATCATTAATTAAGGCCACTATATACTATGCACTCTCTTTTTTCTTACATAGTGTCCTTAGGAGTCAAGAACTATCCTTCTCAGTTAAGATCAGAGACTGAGTCAAGAATCTATACTAAGAGCTAATGCACTGAGAGAGTTAATACACTAAGAGAGGTAATACACTGAGAGAGTTAATACACTAAGATAGGTAATACACTGAGAGAGTTAATACACTAAGAGAGGTAATACACTGAGAGAGTTAATAAACTAAGAGAGGTAATACACTAAAAGAAGTGATACACTGGGAGAGTTCATACACTGACAGAGTAAATATACTATGAGAGGCAATGCACTGAGACAGGTCATACACTGAGAGAAGTAATACATTGAGAGTTAATACACTAAGATAGGTAATACACTGAGAGAAGTAATACACTGATAGTTAATACACTAAGATATGTAATACACTGAGAGTTAATACACTAAGATAGGTAATACACTGAGAGAAGTTATACACTGAGAGTTAATACATTAAGATATGTAATACACTGAGTTAATACACTAAGACAGACAATACACTGAGAAGTAATACACTGATACAGGTCACTGAGTTAATGCACTAAGAGAGGTAATAGACTGAGAGAGTTAAGACAGAAAACGTTCCTTCTATGTAAAATTGGTCGCAATTAGCAGTTTTATGCATATTTGGCTCAATGCACAACTCAATATATAGAATTCTTGCAGGCTAGAGATGTTTATTCCCATAAGATTCCATGTTAAAGTAACATTCAATATGTTGAATAGTTTTGCAGCAAAAGTTATCAGATTTACAAGAGTATTTTAACTGCATACAGCCATTTAGCACAAGAATTTGGTGTTTTTAAGTAGCACAGTTTTAAAGCTACACAGTCAGGGCTCTACATTAAGGCAAGTCCGATGTTCTGGAACAAGTGAAATTTTACAGGGGACAAGTAAAATTTAAAATTACAAGCCCAAATGAACAACAAGTAATTCCTAGTGGACAACTAAAGTATTTGGCACCTCTAGGACTTTAAATGATATGTTTTATCTTGAAAACAACTGTGCTGACTGAGAAAATATCTTGCAACCTCAAACAATACAAAGGAAATTTTAAGTCAAATTAAACAGTGATTTTATTATCAAAACTCAACAAAGAAAAGATTGCAACAGGTATAAAAGGGGTTTTTCCCTACTGCTGTTTCAAAAGCTTCACTAGAGCTTCAAATTTTCGCTTTATTTATATTGTACTCTATTTTGTGTGTTCATTGAACATATTTTCACTAAATCCTTTCTAATGTATAATCCTGAAGCTCCAACAGTGTGGATCTATCTCCTCAAAGTCACAGCTTGAAGCACACAGCATTTTCAGTAATTCCTCAAAGTGACACTAGATGGCACACTAATGAGTAAGTCTTGACAAGATCCAAGTGCATTACATGTATTGCTGTGTGAAATAAATTCATTCATTAATAAAGTGCAATATAAAAGAAAAAATACTTTTTTGAGGAATTTGATAGCTTGGGCAGAAGGGTATGAAGAAAGTTGAATGAGACATTTTAATGAAAGACAGGTGCCAGACTGTCTTTGACAATTCTGTGAATAAAAACAGGCCGACCACAAGCATCATAAAAACCAACACTTCACAAGATAATTGATTTCAAAATCATGCGTTTTAAACATGAACACTGTTAAAATTTGTAGGGAATACAATTAAAAGATCTTTTGAGGGTCTAATATTATGCAACGTGTCACTTGTCAGACTGTTATTGTGAATTTCTTTCACATATTACAGATGTGTACTCAGAAAAATAGAGTGAAAGAACAGCAAATGAATAAAACTGAAAAATAATAATAAACATGTCAGAAACAAAGAGAACAGATAGGTTTGCCTTCACAAATTAATAAATTGGCATGTTGCCGAAATATGGGATAAGTACATTTCTTTTCAGATTCAGTGTGGGACAAGTGACTTTCTTAGGGGGACAGGTAAATCTTCTCCAACTTGTCCCAACATCCTTATCGCAAAGCCATGGACAAGTAAAATGAATTTGGGACATGTAAGTTTCAAACTGAGGATGTCCTGGGACAAGTAAAATGTCTGTGGGACAATAAGTTTTAAAGTATGGTTGTCCCTGGGACAAGTACAAAAAAATCCTTCATGTCAAACCCTGTACACAGGTGCAAATTACAATGAAAACTAATGAAAATACACAAGCTTAGGCAGCCTGCCTGCAGAACCCTCTACTGAGAACCCACATGAACCACTGGATCTTGACCTTACCTATGTAAGTCACTGCAAACTTAACAACTGCTCACTGCAAAAGCAGTGTTCACACAGATAAAATGAATGACAAATTAATTCCAACAAATATATCAACTCAGCCTAGCTGTCTGTTACGTTGTCCTTCTAACTACTAACTTACTTTGGTTTTTATGTTTGAGTACTGAAATAATAAGTCACTGTGCCACTCAGAACATAAATTGAAACAGGAACTACATTATCATCATGAGCAAATCAAATTTGCTATACATATAGTTCTGGATTCTGGTCAGGCTTGCAACACTTTTTTGTCTGAAGTGCAAGGATTAGAAACCTGTGAATGACATCTACGTTGAGTCCGGGTGTTGGTTCTCCACATCCAGGTGGGTTGCCACACTACACAATTACAATGTTTCATTGTGCTCTACAGGCCAGCAAAGTGGACTGTCTGAGCTGTGACTAGTGCCTGCGCATGTATGCACGCACATACATACTCACACACTTGTCTTCTTAGGAGCAAATACAGTGCTCTCGCCTTAAAACGCTGGTGTTGGGATCCCCAGAACAGACTGTGTTATAGCAAAACAGCCTTATAACAGAGGGACTTTTAACATAGAAGTAATGGGAAAACTATTTCAGTGGGAACCATGGTACCCATCGTGTTATATAACAGAAACTACCTTGTAATGAGGGGTGTAATAAAGAGGGAGCACTGTACAATCAATATTTTAGTTATGATGCTCTGACATTTGAAGGTCAGAGGTCATTCAATCCAGTCTCTGGAGACAGGTTCTACATGCCAGAAAACCACATTCTGCACTAAAGATTTCAAGTCTTTTCACGCACTGAATGACCAGATCAAGTTCTTACTTATCAAACACACCATGAAATATGACACTCTCTTATATCAATCTGAGAGGTAAAGATCCCCACATAATAGAAGTATTCAGATCGGCTTCTTTCTAACTGAAAAGAACAAAATGCCACCAGAACATTTTGCACCAGAGAAAGATACGACTGCTTCTTTGTGGTATGATTAACAAGCGGATAACTGAGCCAATCAGCAGGAAGGATGCACTGACAGAACATTAATGATGGCACACAGATGTCCGACATGAAAGAGCCCACCATAAAAGGCTGTGCTCCGTCAGATGATGATCAACAATGGATGTGACAAACATGGACAGCAAGATCTACGGACAATAATCAAGACATATCACAAGATCTACGGACAATAATCAAGACAATATCACAAGATCTAAGGTGTTTAATTCTTTGGAATAAAACCTAAAACACTGATATCCCTTGAAAGGAAATACAAATTTGAGAGTGTCACTAATATAGCAGAGACGAACATGCACCACACACAAAAGACGGAAGCTTGTCCTGACACATGATGAATGGATTATCATGTCTATTTCAGTCTGTGCCGCTTTGAGTAACTGAGCACACAGGAATATAAAGGAGTACAATTGTCGTGGGAACAAGTGGAATGAACATGACGTTCTGATGGAAGCACAGCTACAAAACTGCTGGCTCAGCAAATGAAAGGAACACTTCAGATTACATCCACTGAAAAAGGTCACCTTCCAGATAGCACAATAGCTAACCACGACCTTTATGTAGTATAATGACATATGCTCTCTTCAGCACACATATCCACGTACTGTTGATCCTAAAGACTTCTGTCACATGGTTTGTTTCACACAAAGACATTTTTCTCAGAATAAAACGTGTTTCACATTTTATTCCATGCATCTGTGGCTAGGAAAAATCAACCTGCAAATTGACCGATTGGAATGATCTGAAACCAGTAGTCTGACACAACTTGCAATTGTACAAATTGTGATTGTGTCATTTAATAAGTGTCAGGTCATTTTGTAAAAATTTACACATCATGTCACTTTTCTTGCAAAAGGATCCTGATCCGTTCCGTGGCTACATCAACTGCCCAATTTGGCAAACAAGATGCATTAGTCTAGTCTTTCTGAAGTTCCTTAACCCTTAAAACCCTAATCTCTGCTACAGTTGTTTTCTCATTACAGTTAACCATATAATGGTTAAAAGATTCAAATTCCTTATGAAGATATCTTTCATTCAAATACCAGTAAGCCTAGTCTAAAGCAAAAAGTAGTCTTAGTTAACAGCTTTCCTCGTGGCACTTTGTGCAGTGTCATGAGGAAAACTGTTGACTCAATATTAAATCAGCACTTTAATGGTTAATTGAAAAACGTTTGCAGCACATTTTTCCTTTTCTGCACTAAATGGGAGCACAAATTGCACCAATTTAAATCCCATGTGAATGTGTCAAGCGGAGCAGCATCATTATGTAGGAGCTCTCACAACAAGCCAGTCTCTGAGAGCATTCTGTACCACACTTATGAAGGCCTTTCTCAGTGGTCTTTGACCAAATATCATGCTAGTGGTTGAACAGACATGCTCTTTATGGTACCTTTCAATATGCGATACTATTTTAATTTCAGAAAATCTATGACTTCTAGGCATACTTTAGGACCTAATGCAATATGTAGGCCTTCTGACTGCAGACCCCCAAATACATCCACACATCAAATGACACAGACCCCTACTATTGCTATTGTATATTAGGACAATTTGGTTACCATGCTTTTTCCTTTTTTTTTTTTTTTGTACCCTCCAATGAGCTTGCTCTGTAAGATAAGAGACAATCATGGGCGATGATTAAAGAAAAGCACTCTTTAGTTTGTTTACATTGGATGCTGGTCCACATTGTTTGTGCACTTCATGCCTATCCATGCACTACTGCCGTGTACTGTAAACTGCTTTAATTTCGCTGTATTCTAATTTTCGCTTATTTCGCTGGTGGCACAAAACCGTGAAAATAAAAACACAATGAAATAGTATTTTAACATTGTTTGAATGGGAATTATGTCCAAAACAGTGAAATTAAAACTACAGTGGAATGTCAAAAATACGAAAACAGTGAAAATTTATACTCGCGAAAATAAAGCAATTTACAGTATATTTTTATTCACATACATGTATTAGAATGAAACACCTAATATCAGAGGCATACCTTTCAGCTCCATTTTTGTCAAAATTTCAATCACATAACACAACAATAATAGTTCGACATATCAAGAACATAGCTAGCACCAACTAACCACAAAACATTTTCCCTAAAAATGAATAAAATCATTAAAAAAATCCAAAAAATCTAAAAATCACTACAGCACAAGCTATTGGATACATCTAGTACAGACCACCCCAAGGCATGTATTTCCAACCAAGTCTGAAGTCAACCTGAGCTACATATTTGAAAAGTACGAAAGGATTCATGTGCAATAGTATTCCTATGTTAAACCATGTTAACATGTACTCTTACTCAGCATTACATTCCAAAATGCACAACAAAAATCAGGAACTGATAGTTGTGCCACCAAGTGACAAAATATGACGGAGACTTGAGTTGAGCTGTGCTCCCACTAAATTTGCAGAGAATCCAGCATGTGGTTTGTGAAAAAATTAAAAAATTACAAGTCACTAAAAAACTCATTAAAAATTAAAATTATAAAAAAAAACAGTACTACTGGCTGAAAACACAAAATTCACTGGAGCATGATCATTTGAATACATGTGTACCAGTGCTTGGAAGAGACCCACCCAAGGTACATCCCCACTAACTATGAAAAGGATCTTCCAGAAAGTTTCCGAAATGCTGAAAAGGTGAAATTGTTGGTGCACAACAATGATATCGCCTGATGGATCAATCACCTATATGCTCCAATGACTGACAACTCAGCTCAGCTGCAAGAAAAAGGTGGCATTTTTGTGCTGCATTCAACACAGTGATGTCAAATAATCATTACAAGTAATGTAATAAAATGGGAACAATTAAAGTTCACAATAAGTACACATGCAGATACAGCTACCTGTTCATGGATTCCTAATACACATTCTACATGACGAAGTTGAAAAAATGGACCTACATCCGCTGCAAGTTAAACCCTGAATTTCTGTACTTACGTTAATATAATAAATTTTTAGTATCAATAACTCTGAAAATTAGTATGATAAATCCAAATCATGGTTGTATAAAACATAATGTCCCCTTTGGCTGCTATATCTACATTCATAGCAATTGGATGAAACATGTACAAAACTTAAAGTTTCCTGTTTATTCTATGAGGTACAAATCTATGGCACAAATATCTGAAGGTGTGCTAAAATTACATTTAACAGTAAACATGTGCTGCAAAAATAGATTTGTAATATTCAAAATCCCCACACTATGTGAAGCCTCTCCAACAGCTGGATATATATGATTGAGATGAACAGAGAAACAACAGGCTGTTGTAATCTCCCCATTTTGGCTGCACAATATACTGTGAAAGTCCCAACAGGTGGCAGCACCTGCTAGGCAATCTGTGCAAGGGGCATATCAAACAGATGGCAGCAGCTGTCAGAAAGCTGACCTGGTGGGTTGAACTTACTATCGGGCCTTTCTGTACATTTACCTGTCAAACAGTTAAATTTTAAGGTATAAAACATGTCAAATTTACATGCATGGGGCTATCCAAATTGTATGTCAATTTATAAATCTGTCATGCCCCTACAACATATTAAATGCTCAGGTCTTTATGTTAGTGCAATCTATTGAGCTGCAGTGATTAGCAGCTACCAGGACCCCTTGTTACAAAAAGCAAGACTGCAAATGCTGATTAATATCACTGACTGACAAATGTGTTACCCTCCCCCCCCCCCAAAAAAAAAAAAGAAAAAAAAAAGAAAAGACTTCCATCACTGGTACAAAGTGCTCCAGATAAAATGAAATAAGGCTCCCATAGCTTTGCCAATGAGGCATCCATTATCACCATCTGGCAATGAATGCTGACAATACACCATCGAAGTCCAGGGATCATAATGCTATTCAAGTTCTTGTTGACTGGCATAAACAAAAACTCACTGATACTGCAATCAAGCCCAGTGGGCCAAAAACTGCATTACAGTCTTCTCTACATGTTAAAAACATTTCAAACATTTAAACCTTGCGACTACATGTATTCAAAATAGTTATTTCAGAACACTGCCCTGGAGCAGTTACTCCTCATCTAGTGTTCACAATGGAGGCTAGCTGCCAGCCACCCTACACTCTTCATCTAAATTATCATAGTTCAGCTATTTAATCAAATGCTAAGTCAACTCATCCTTCTAGATGCTTGGACTTGTAGTTAAGGTACAGTTTTCCCATACTTTTTTATGGCATTTCAGTAATGTCAGTCATTGTATCATGATGTTACTGCATAACTAAGGAGTAACCAATAGGAAGCCGGAATAGCAGTGTGTTGTAGGCGGCAGTGCACTCCAAAAATGTACAATGCCCGTAACCAAGGAGTAACAATAGGAGCTAGACTTCAAATAGGACAACGAACTGTAGAACCACTCTTTGTCACTTGAAAACAATACTTCAATAAACATTGTGTGAGTGTTTCTGCCACTGAAATGTGTTTTTTTTTCAAATAAAATTTTTAAAAATAGGAGGCTGCCATCCACCAAGAGTACAATCAATTTTTGATATGGCAGCAGGTGGTGCACCAGCCTATGGGACATTTGGATTCCTCATGGGAGCTTTGGACTATGATATTTCTGAAGTCATGCGCTAAGAGAGAACACGACTGTGTGATAATTAACATAACCAATGAACCTGGTTTCAACATATCCCATTATTAGACTTGGACACAGGCAGTTATGTTGTAGTTTTCATACATGAACTCTACAAACGAGTTACTGATCAATGATGGCCCAGCTATCGCTATGGATGATGAAAATGGTGCAACAGCGAATACTACAACTGTGCCCATTGATGTTCCAGAACCCAATATACCCGACAGATTCACTGCATCAACAGATGAAAATCTCAATAATCTTGCTGTAAACAGAAATGAAAAATCCACAGGCCGCCAGACAGTGTGGGGAGTTAAAGTGTTCACGGCTACCTGTGCTTTTCACTCACATTCAATTTGTTTACAAACTTGCTGAGCCATCTTTGCAATGTTGGAACTAGCACACAACCCTGACATTCAAAAGTCACTTTTTTTCCCCAAAGTACAGTGGCTAAAACTTAGATTCATGGCTAGAGTATGTTATGTTCTTCTACACGATCTTGTTCTAGTCAACCCTTGGTCATTAAAAGTAAAGTTACTGTCCTCTGTAATAGGTATGTAATCTGAATAATTTCGCTGCTCGTTGCTGTACAATGTAGTGGCCTGGCATTCATTGTCTGCGGACATCTGAGCGGTTCTTGTAAAATGTGGAATCAGTTCCTAATTTGGAATTGCAAACTAAACTGTTGACAGGTGGCGCTGCAACAGGCGACTGCTATTTCATACATAACTGAGAATATCCAATGAATAGTTTCATGCAAGTTAAAAGTTTTATTTCTTTTGTTTATATTTGTCTTATGAGATGCCAAAATGTTAACATAATTTGCTGGCAATAGAAAAAGCTTGAACCTAGGAAGCCAGGATCCTCATTACTTAGACTGAAGTTTGTCAACTCTATCTCATGACTCTTCATCATGATAAGTCCTGTATCTTCATACCAAAATACAGAAAAAATGCTTACTGTGATTGTAATTCAATTCATTATGATATACATGTATACATATAAAATGTGGATAGCTATGGGAATGTACATACATGTAGGCCTAGATCAATGGAGGCGATGTAGAAGGTATCCTGTTCCACTTCCCCTTTATCTCTCCGAATTCTTTTTTGAAAAAATCACATTTGGTGGAATGATTCAGACGATGCACACTGATCAACCAAGGAATGCATGTAGCTCCCTCAGGACAGGGAATGATGAAACCAGCATTTTTTTTTTTTTTTTTAATTTATTTTTTGTCAGTCCTTTTCTTATGATAGAAGTGGGATTAATACCTCAGGTTCGTGCATTGCGGCCATACCCTGCACTGGCAGCACATACAACACATTCGGCCTTCAGCCTCATGTGTTGTACGCGCTGCCAGTGCAGAGTACGACCAGAAGGCACTTGTGGTATTTAATCCCTTTAGTAGCATCACCCACCCCCTGCTATATGCATGATATAACCAGGGTGACCAGTCACTGCTGGCCATATCTGAGGAGTTCTGTCTCAAATGAAAATGGTCAGGTACATGTTCAGATCTATGAATGTGGGATCTCCATCCTGCTTGTCTTCCTGCTATCCAAAACAGACATTAACTTACAGACCTGAATCAGCCCTACAATATGTGCCACACCCTTGTACCACTATTCTCATCATTTACTGTCAACTTCCTCTACAGCAGACACTGATGCCATAATAACTGGTGTATGAATCTATCACAAGAACATACACAATGCATATATATATATATATATATATATATATATATATATATATATATATATATATATATATATATATATATATATACACACACACACACACACATACAGTGGTACCTGCTGTATGTGACCACCCCTTCAGCAAAGAAAAAGAGGCCACATACAGCTGGTGACCTGTCACTTTACAAAGAAACTGACTATTTTGCCAAGTCTAGTGGCCACAAAAGCAAAGCGGCTGTTCACAGCAGTGGTTGCATACAGCAGGTAC
Organism: Hermodice carunculata; assembly: GCA_964020975.1. Taxonomy (NCBI): domain Eukaryota; kingdom Metazoa; phylum Annelida; class Polychaeta; order Eunicida; family Amphinomidae; genus Hermodice; species Hermodice carunculata. Next base: position 59,595,223 of record OZ026614.1, on the reverse strand, counting down.
CACTGATATGTACAATCTCCCTATTTCCAAATCTAAGCAAACTGGGCGACATGTATCCATTCTTATGTCAGACAAGATGAAACAAATAAACATTAACAGTGATAATTTTAAGGATAGGAGAAATTCACAAAATCTAATACAGAAAGTTATCAAACCCTTTGATTATTTCACAGCACAGACACTTATTCATTAGCTACTCTGGACACAAAAACAGCAACATAACATTTTTACACCTTCTCCTATTTCCAATAGGCCTCTTTTAAGATGCTGTAAAAGTTAAAACTCCTCTTCAATGTAGTTGAAAATATTTTTATAAGTTGTACACCTGTCCTTTTGTGTGCTTCAAAATACTTGCTGTACAAAACTTGGTTTTCTTTGGTAATTTTCACAAATTCAGAAGAAAGCTCTGAAAAACTTTGCAATTGAAGACAAAAACAAAAATTCAGTTATTTTATTCATTAATATCCTGAAATATTACAAATCATGAAAAAAGAGGCATTGTGATGATTGTCCATTTATCAGTCTTTAAAATTTGTGATAAAATTTGCTTACAATGGAGATTTAGTAAAGCTCTGATGAATTATAGCAAACAGGAGCATATCGGAAAAAGGGGAGTTGATCATATATACATATACAGTGGCATCTACCCTTATGCTACCAGCAAACAGGTGGTCTCAAAATAAAGGCAATTTTACAAGACAAATCAACTCTAGTGTCACCTAAGGAAGGTCTTAAAAGCATATGCAGTCTTCCATGAGGTTGTCTTCAGTACCTGTGCTACTAATGGCCATTCAACCTTGTCTTTAGAGCAGGTGACAGTGTCAGAGAAGACTATCTCAGTTTTCAACAGGGTCCATCCATGATCTTCCATCCAGTTTTATTTATATTAACTCTAGTTCCTTCCTGCTCACTGCACAAAAATTGAATTTGCTGAGAACTGGCGATAGCAAATGCAGGTACTGCAACAGATTTGTCTTATAGTGTGGCTCAATCTGCCTTGCATCTTCATTACATGTGTATTGTGGGGGATAACCCTCCTGCCAATATCAAAGAAAACTATGGCATTATATTGAAACTATTTTCTTGCCAACTGGGAGCACTTGCATATGCAGGAATTCTTCACCATGGTATTACAAGTCCCACTGAACATCTCTGATAACCAAACAATTTGCACAACTGGACACTTTTTGAATGGTCCTAAGTATTTGACATGTATTTTCACAGGGGACTCTGGTCAGACCACATTGTTTAAAACTCGTATCTGCACAGCTTTCAAATGTGAACAGAGAACACTTAATTTGGATCCCACTATTTTAACGAGCTTGCCATACATGAGTGCACATATGAAAAGTATGTTTAAATAGGGAAAATAACATTGCAAACACTAACATAACTAGAAGCAGTAGCCGAAAGGCATACTGGATACCCCCGCAACATGTGAGTACATTGTGCCTCAATGTTTCCATAACCTTCTGCAGAGAAAAAAAACTATTGCTTTTAAACAGACATGTCATTTGTATTTTACCTTTCAAAAGCAAGGAAAATACATGTGTCCTCATTCCCTGCCGATGTTTGAACAAAGTGGATATTAATAAATGAGTCAAGAGCAACAAAGTATCTGTATTTATTAACTTGTATAAAGAAGCCTGCTGTGGCCTTGAGTTAGAGTCTGGACAAGATTATGTCTACAGGTGCCTGCTGTGACCTTGACCTACATAGCTCAAGGTCATTGTTGCTCCATGACACACCCTTTAACAAAAGAGCATTACCATACAAAGTTTGAAGAAGATTCATGCATTAATGAAGAAGTAAAGAGTCCGGACAAGATTATGTCTATAGGTGCCTGCTGTGACCTTGACCTACATAACTAAAGGTCATCGATGTTTCATGACACACCCTTTTGTGACAGAGAATAACCACACAAAGTGTGAAGAAGATTGGAGCACCATTGAAGGGAATCAAGTCCAGACAAGATTACGTCTACAAACAGACAGACAGATGGATATGGTGAAACCAGTATACTCCCCCCTACCGCTTCGTTGCGGGGGGTATAATAACAGTTTTAATGTGACACCAGTGTGTTGGGAAGCCTCAAAGCTCACAACTACAAGCCAAGATATGAAATTTCTCATCAGGTATTAAAAAGTATGAAAGTACTTTTCCTATCTGGAAAAAGGAACCCCATGAATGTCTCTTATCTAAACACTGACACTTGAAGATTTTGGCTAAATCTGCAGAGTTGTCAGTTATCACATGTACTGAATACTGGATACATAACAGACAAAAAACCAACACATCTGTTCAAAGGACACATCCATGATCTCTCATCTAGTTATGAGTACATGAAATGGGCTTACAAAACAAAGAACTAAAACTATGAATAGAGTTTTTCGGTAATTCCACACTGACTGGTCATAATCAAGAGACATGTCAGTGGCACATTTCTTCATGAATCACCACAACAGACCCTCTTGATGGTTGCTCTGCTTGGCCACATATCTACACAGATAAGACAGGCACACAGGGGTCTGTCTTGAGTTCAAATATCCACAGCCAAATCAAGATTGAGCAGCTAAATGACTTGAAATTTCAACCACAGCCTTCAGCTTGAGTCACTCATGCATAAATATTTTAGTGATTACATATTTCTTGGCTAAAATTGAAGAAACACATATAATTTTGGAAACTAACAAGTGTTACATGTGAGCATTGACTACATTTCAAATTCTGATCGCACCTTTAGAGCTTTCCAAAAATGTTACTAGCACAATGAGGTGCCTACCTTGGGGTCATCTGTAGGGTCGTATTGTACGATCCAGTCCACCTCTGGGATGTCCAGCCCTCTGGCTGCTACATCAGTACACAGCAATATGGATTCCTTAGCATTGCAGAACTGGAAGAAGGTTTGTGTCCTCTTGGCCTGCTTTTGTTTCCCCTAGAAGAGAAAACAGAAGTTGTAATCCTCAACTTCCAGCAGATCTACTCACCAGTCTAGCACAGTATACCTCTCTCTTTTTTGTCTTGCCTTCTCCAGTAGAAGACACCTTTTCACATTGCATTTGTTGGCATCAACAAAAATGTCAGTTATTCTGAATCTTAATAACTCAGCCACCATCCAACAGATCTGCTAACCAACAGAATTGAATTGTGAAATGTGACACACTGAATTCTGTGTGACCCTTTTTTCATTCCTGTTGATTTGTGTCAATGAGCACACATTTAAAGAGGATATTAACCCTTAAAGTGCTAATCACTGCTATAGTTGCTTTCTCATTACCATTTAACATATAATGGTTAGAAGAGTCAAATTCCTCATGAAGATACCTTACATTCAAAGACCAGCAAGCCTTTTCTGAAGCAAAAAGTAGTCTTAGTCAATAGCTTTCCTTGGGACACTTTGCGCGCAATGCGTGCAAAGTGTCCCGAGGACAGCTGTTGACTCAATCTTAAATCAGCACTTTAAGGGTTAAGGTAAATCACACTCAAAAAAAGCTGCAAGGGATCAATAATCCTCAAAGTACATGTACCGTACAGATGTTCATCCAATAATGCAACAGGTGGCAGCACTTATCAGACCACCCTGTGAATGCACTAACTATCCCAGTACTTCATACATAAGCCCATTTGCCACATGTTCCATAACAGAAGTAGAGCTCCATCTGACCCATTGCTTTTCAAACTGTAATACAGGATGTTCACCAACATATTAGCTGATTTAAAATCTACATGTTCTGGGTGACATTTTCATTGATTTGCAATTTCCCCAATCACAATATTGATCTAAATAAGCTCAGTCTGGTGGTAGCTGCCAACAAGAGTTGAGACATGCAGTAAAATTGGATAAAGATGAGTAGTGGTTTACATTTTGAAGAGCCTATTAAACACTAAATTCTAGTGTACCAAATCTTGTATGTCAATTTGTGGAATGTTTTCTTTAATCATCTGAATACTGAAAAGAATATTACTTACCAAAGACAAGATGAACTACAGGTTAACCAAATCTAATTACAACACCATGATTCATGGCAAGGACTCCAACACACACTGATGAGCCACATTAAGAAAGCTTTTCCCCATGGTATTGACCAAGCTACTGCCCTGAATTAATTCAAATATTTAATGATCTATCTTACACTTGTTTTATGTGTTCTCTCTGCTGCTCCAGGTCTCTTATGCAAGATTTCTCATGTAAAACTACACAAATAACCTCAAGTGCCAGATGTATTATGTATTCACTGCAAATTCTCATTTTCATCTGCTGTATGCAGTCACTGCCGTGACAGGTCACCTGCTCTTTGTGGCCATGTTTCCTGGCTATAAGAGTCAATTTTTTTTGTTAATTTACCTGCGGTGTCAGGTCACCTGCTGTATGTTGCCAGGTTTTTTGGCAAAAAGAGTGGCCACATACAAAAGGTACCACTGTATTTATATACATGTACATGTATATAAATTTGGACAATATTACTATGATGAGCCAGGATTTCTGGCAGCCATAAATTTTTGAGTCTGCAAGAGTTAAGAAACTGAATTCCAGGAAATAAAACTTATGGACGGGAAAATCATAGCCCCATTATAAAGCAAATTTTGAAGTTTAGGGGATCTCAAGCAATAATTTAAGGGCACACTGGCATTACCTTTGAAAATTTTTTATGCAATATTTTATCCATTTTATCTTCAGGCAGAAGCCTTGTAAGCACATGACCAGGACACCAATGTAGCTCAGCATTTCATGATGTTACTTGACACAACTTATATTTATGCATACAACTGCAACATAAGCAGAATTCATCAGAATAATGACTCACATGTATACACATGACTGGGATGTCAATGTAGTTGAGCAGTTCATGGTGGTACTTGACAGACATACAAGAACTGAAGAACACCATCATCTTCTTTTTCCTGTTCTTCTTCAGGAACGTGAACAGTAATAGGAACCTCTTGTCTGATGGACACACAACATACCCCTACAAGCACAACAGAATACAAAATCTGTTTAGCTATCAAGAATTTTGTCCGAAAACTACTTGCAATTGTTTTATCTTTCTTAAACATGTTTTAGTTAAAAATACTGCAAATATAATCTTCATACATCATACTTTTCCTTCCTGCATTCCAAACATATACAAATCTTGGCATTAAAATAACAAACTTGGTTCAGTGTCATACAACCACAGACTATATACATTCAAATAATAGCATCCTGGGACCACTTTTATACTTGTGTCATGTTAACAACCTCAGGGTCAGTGTCAGATGAAAACTTTTATTGTATGCTAATGATTCACCACTGATAATGACAGGGAAGGATCCTGCCACCATTGCAACATCACTACGCTGAAGTTTAGACCACTGCTACATGTAGCTGTTTGTCAACTGTTTACCAATACACTGGGGTAAGACTGAATGTATTTTATGTGGTCAGAAAAGAAAACAAAAACAAAAACAAAAACAAAAAAAATTATCAGTTCTCTGTCAAGATCATGAAATCAAAGCACAGACTACAGCATATCCTATGACTTTTGGTCTGACCAGGCTAGCTATAAAGTTCCTTGCTCACAGTCATAGCATAGACTACTCCTGCAATTGCCCAGGTTGGCGTGCCATTGGCGGGCGGTATTTGTGTAGAGTATTTTTGCATGCTAGCCAGCATGCTGGCCAAATTCGCACTGTGCATTTGGTGGGCTAGCAAATGCTATTAGGCAATCAAACAGTGTGAATTGACATTCATTTTCTGTGGCACAGAAGGCAGTCTCAAGCCCACATTCCTCGCATCAAATGTCAATCATCTGGTTCAAGAATATATTGTGAAAACCAAGCGTTTTCAGCGAGATGCCATAACATGAATTGTGTACACAAGGAAAGTACCACAGCGACTATATATTTGTATGATTTTCAGTTACAACCATTGCTACCGTCCATCGCTGTGTGGGTGGAGTCCCACCATGTGGATGATCAGCGGTTTAGTTTCATACAGCCAGCCCTTCTGTCTGCCTTGTCAAACTGTAGTGTCTTCCTTAAACTTGTTGGTTCGGTGCAATACTCCGCTGCAGTCAAGACAGGATTACGTCGTGGAGGAATGTGCCGGGCTGTGTGGTGTCTTGTCTGTCATGTCTCTTTGTCAATTCCCAGCAAGAGGGGTTAATATAGGGCTCAGCCCTCCTCCCCAATTGCCTTCCATTACAGTCTGCTTTGAAAACCACTTGGCAGTGTGTAATTGATTAGTCATGGAATAAAATACGTTTAAACCAATCATCTGGTGATTGACAACCGATGCCAGCAATGTACGCCAAATGAAACCTTGTTTTAAATTTACCCTTTCCCCCTCACGTTACCTGGGTTTAGGTCAACTCTACTCCTCAAATTAATTCCTCATGAACAGTAAAATTGTGCAGTGAACACACCAAAACTGTGGCTGTCTGTTCCCGCATTGTAGGAACAGGTGTCGGCACATGTGGTTAGTATGACTGATTCAACACAATAGTTTTCGGCAGTGACATTTTTTTTTCGTGGTAAAATATGCAGAAAAAATGCAAATTTCCACAAATTTGCTTTTTGCATAGGCCCACTTTTGTTTACAAATGTCTGGAATGTTTGGTACTATGGGAAAGCCCAAAGTCTGTTTGTTTTTTAGGATACTCTCCTCTGATTAACTAAATTTGATGTGTGAAGATATTTCCCGTCATAAAAATCAGTCAAATTTGACAATAATATCCATACTTGGAAACTAATTTGAGGTTATGGGGTCATCAATCCAAATTTGGTACTCACAATACTTGGGGCACTACATCCTTCGATCAACTTTTGGGACCCAGATTGCTACAGTGGACACCATAAAACTCAAAGTATATCAACACAGTTTCAAACAAGGGTATTAAACTGACAGAAACTATATGTACACAAAAAAAGCCCAGTTGATCATTTTGTGCATACAACAGTTCATATCTGTAGATTCATGATAGCGTAAGATTTCCACTTGAATAGCATCATTCTACTTTCTTACCCCCAAAACTGGAGATTTCTGTTTGAATTTTTCTTTAAACTTAATTTTTGTCATGTAAGAATAAGAAGCCCATGGGCTATCTTAAAAACTGTGGACTGTATCACATTCACAAGTAAAAAGTTTACAGACGGACAGAGACAGAAGTGATACCATGAGCTCTGTGACCTTTGGTCAGCAGAGCTAAAAACACAATTGAAAACACCCAAAAAGAAAAAAGTTAAAACAACAACTATGCTCTGATCTATGTCAGTGAAACAAATCCATTCACTCGGCAGAATCTGGTCTACAAAGCTTCTTTCAAAACTCAACCTTTAAGTTTTCTCCTTCAAGCAAAGTAAGTGTCTGACCTGCTCCAGACCTTGCACCGTGGCCATTTCCTGCTTGTCATCCACACCAACATACAGGGGCTCCTTTTTTAGGGATATCCGGGCCAGGTCTTCTGTCTTGCGTGTCTGTGTGGCTGAGAACAACATGGTCTGTCTTCTCTCTAAAGAAGACAAAAGCATACCCGTGATGAGCATATTTGTAGCCAACGCTAAATTACCTGATAATGTGGTACCTGCTGTTAAAGACCACCTGGAGCCTGTCGAAAGCTGTCAAATAAGTGGTGTTAAAATTCAGTTAGAAACAAAAATGCAATCAGGGGTCTCAAATGAGGGGTGTTGAAAAGAAGTATGATCTTTCACAGGAGATGGTCCAGCAGGTACCACTGTATACATTGCACCAAAAACGCACTCCATTGAATAGTTCTTACAAGTTGTAAAAGGCACAGAGACATGCAAAAATCCATGTGTTAGAACACATCTGTGGCACCATATTTTTTGTCAATCAAAATATGTTGCAGCAGAATCTGATCCTGTTATGAAGAAATCAAGCTAGTATATTCTATTATTATTGTTACCATTACACAGGGTTCATACATTTCAAAAGCTTTGAAATTTAATTCTTGGGCAAATTTTCCAAAATTCAAAGACATTTGATGATATTTTGATGCATGATTTCCAGCATCAGTGGAGGATAGGATGTAAAAATGTATGCACTTCAACAAATAATTTAACTTAATTTCCAAGGACTAACTTTGAATTTTGAGGGCTCTGAAGGTATTGAAACATGAAATGAAATCCAAATACTTCTAACAGTTTTCCAGAGATTTACGAACACAGTTTACAGTTTTGAGGATTTTCAGAATATACTTGCCACGCACAAATGTTTAATGACGAGATACTTTGCCAATCAACTCCACGGGATTTTTCAGAATCTGACTGCACCACTTATATCCCTACATTTGCCTTAACAACATACAAAATAAACATTTATATAACCCATGTACACATATATGTCTTGTACCTTTACTATTTCCCTCCACATAAATAAAAACTCACTTGGTAAAAGTTTGATTATTTGTTTCATCTCCTCTTCAAAGCCTATGTCCAATATCCTATCCGCTTCATCAATTATTAAACACTGAAGATTCTTGTACATGAATTCTGATGTATTCTGAAATAGAGTAGGTAAAAAACAATTGAATACGAGAAATATTAACACAAACACTCTATCAGCCAAATATTATTGTCCAGGTTGCCTGAACACCTGAAATAAAAGCATTGTTACTTAAACATACAATATTTTTGCCTCCAGTTTGAAAGATACTTTTACATGCATGATGCAGTGTATCTTTCCACTGACTGGAAAATCCTTTTCATTCCTTTGGGTCATAATAAAATACTACAACAGAAGTGCTGTCAACCCAACAACTATGATATGCCACATTATTTTTGTAATTACATTTCACCTATGGAGATCTCATCACAAAAATTGACACATAAAAACACAAGGTAATTTCCACAAGTTGACAGCCAAAAGCTAAATTAAGATCAACCTTGTCCTCCAAGGGCCCCCTCCCTGTCTTTTTTATAGGATCACCCACCGTTACACCACTCAAGACAGCCCCAATTATATTGTTTAGATCATCAGCATATTCATCGATACTCTTATATGTATCTACTATCTACAGCAGAAGTCATTGACTTAAGTGGCATCAAAAATGCTGGGAGTTGTATGAATACTAAACATGTTTAATCATTCATTTAGATATTCTTGCACCCTCCCATTGTGTCCAGTGGTACATGTATCTCTGCTCCAATGATCACCTGTCACGATAAACAACATATCTTTAAAAAGACTGCCCTTTCATGACACTTTCACTTCTCTAATCTACCCGTCTTTTAAAACAATCTGATAATGAAATGGTACCACATCTTTAACCCTTTTCCCCCTTAAACCGACCAAAACCGGCTGATGGTCAAATGTCATCTGCTTCACTGTTTTCAACTAATTTCAACAGTAATGAAAAACAATTTTGACGGAGAATTGTAGATGAGCCCTATCAAAATCACATGTCCCAGGTCAACAACTTTCCCTGGCATAAGTTGGGCATATAGTATCCAACTCATGCCAAGGAAAGTTGTTGACTCAAGTGTCAATTCAAGGGGGAAAGGGTTAACTGACTTCCTTTTGCTTCAAAAGTAAAAGGCTTTGGATTGGAACTACAAGTATAAGTTACGATGGTCAACAAACATATGCGCACTGTTGTTTAGACAAAGATAAGCAAGCTCAGGCACACCTGTAGATGATCAAGTAGTCTTCCAGGTGTGGCAATAAGTATGTTGATACCCTTTGCCAGTTTTTTTGCCTCCTCCTGTCGATTTGTGCCCCCCATGATAAGACCATATGTATGACAGTGGTACTTAAGAAGCTCCTTCAGGACTCCAAATGTCTGCATTGACAGCTCTCGTGTTGGTGATATCACAATAAACCCTGTACCTGATGATGAAAGAAAATTTTTATCAAAGAAAATCACCGAGGTGGAAGCATGTAAAAATTTATGAAACACAAAGAACTGTGCTATCTATGAATAAAGATACACAGTGCATCTTCCTCTAAGCAAGTTTTGAACTGATGAAAATTTTGCCCAATCTGCAAAATTTAAAAACAAAGATTATATCAACTTGTTCTTATAAACTGGCAACTAGAACTTTCACAAAAACTATTACCAATAACTTGTCACAGGCTAAACGTAACAATGTCCTAATTAAAGAAAACAGACTCCATGACTTTTCACAGATATAATACAAATTTAATTATTGAAAATTCAACTTACCATTTCTGGGCATAAATTTGAGTTTATACAAAAGTTCAATGGCAGGCACTAGAAACGCCAATGTTTTACCACTGCCTGTCTTTGCTGCTCCCAATAGATCCCTGTAACACAGCAAAGTTCATGGTTTACTAGTCACAGTGCATAGAATTAGACTTTTCTTGACATGCTTTGGAAATGGAAACTTACCTGTTCTTGTGTATGAGACACACCTTATAATACTGAAAAATATGCACTTACCAACCACTATTTTAACCACCATCAGGCTTACCGGTATAACTAAAAATCTTTTTTATCACCATTTCTACATACATGCAGCACTAATATTTATAAACCTATGAACTCAGCATAATGGTTTCTGCGGAACAAGGTTGGAAAATCCAACCAAAATATTTGGACTTTCATTTTTCAAATTTTGGTAAAGTGTTCACTATGAGTTATCTGAAAACACAGCTGTTGTATAATATTTCCTAAACTACATGTATGTAGCCATATTAGTTTATCATTCAATCAAAAAAGCCAGGATATCAACTTAAAGCTTTCTGCTTTTTCACATCAACCTCACCTGCCTTCCAATAAGTGAGGTATACTCTTTGCCTGGATTTCTGTCATGTGTGTGAAGCCCATGTCCTTAATGGCCTTCAGGGTAAGATCTGACACTTTGCCTTCCAATGATGCAAACGAGGTGTCTGTCAGAATACCCATACCCAGACTGCTTCCTGGCACTATTAAAACAACAGACAATGACAGTAACACTTGTCTTAACAGAACACTGCTGGACTCCCTGAAACACAATCTCCTTGCACAGGTGATCCATGCCAAGTGTACACCAACAGCGCAATGTATCCTTACAAGGTATTTTTCTTGGACCAGGATCAGTACACACACTTCGCTAGTTTTAAAAGTTAACTGATCACAAGTAGGCAGCGGTCATCCATTAATCTTTTAATGCATTTCATTATTAAATACAATCACATTTGATTGCTTTCAAAGAATAAAATTAATATATTACTCTCCATATTTCAGAAATGATACATCCCTACCTACTGTAAGATGAAAACTTTCTGCAATAACGAATAATGTTAAAATTGGCAACAACTGTCCACTAAATTTCTGATTAGTTATTCAGTTGGAAATACTCAGGTTTTGGATTATCATTTTTTTTTATTGCAAAGGTTACTCCTACAAAGCAAAAAGACTTGCATTGTGTCTCTTCAGTCTGTGATTCAGATTCATCACCAGTTTGCTCTTCAGACTCCTCGTCTATGTGCTCATCTGGCTCCTCTTGGCATTGCTTGTTGTCCTTCTCTTCTGCGTTTTCTTCCTCACTGATCTCTCTTCTCTTTTTCGGCACCACTGATAGAAGAAAAAAATGAAATTCATAACAACATCATCTGAACCAAGCTTCAGTCTGCACTGATGTGCCTGTTGCATATTAAACAAACAAGAGGCCCATGGGCCTGGTGCTCTGTTGACATAACATAATAGAATAGTCTTTCACATTCACACAAAATTTGAGTTTTGACCCAAGGTACATTTGATATAAATTTTGTAATGTAGACATTAAGGCATTATGAAAATAACAAATTTAATGTGTTTTCTAACTATTTAGCAAATTCTCCATAAAATACAAAAGGTGGCACCACCATTACTTCACATCCAATAGGGACTTGTCTCTGAAATGAATGTAATGTTTTATTCACATCAGAAACATAAGCGGTCGCATAAGCCCTGCTGCCTTAGGTCAGCAGAGCTAAAAATGTATCCGTTGCATATGAACAAAAAAAGTATCAGTGCAAATATGCTATAAAAAGTAAAGTTAAAAATGTTTTACCCAGAACTATGCCTTTTGAATGCAAGGCTGATGACTATAACTATGGAAGATAGCACATCAGATAAATTAGGACCATAATGATGTGTGTTGAAACGATGAGTAGAAAATGGCAAGTCTCTGTAAAGGTATTATTATTTCTTTGGACATGATTAAATTACTCAATGCAATCTCCCTACTAAGACCACATAATGGACTGAAAAATGTAGCCTTAATAAGAGAGTGACCTTAAAAGAGGATATAATTCAATGGATAAAGAAAACCAGGACCATAGATTGGTGGTCTTATAGAAATTGTGTCTTTATGGAGGTGGTTTTACAGATTCTATTGCACATCTTAACATATAAGGGCTAATGCCTTTAAACCAATCAGCCACCCACAGAGGTGTTCTTGTTCTGATATTGTGTGCTAGGAGTTCAAAGTTAATTCACCAGGGTGACTTTCAAATTGAGTAAAGGTCATTTTCCTTCAAACTTGAACTCAGCTTTTGAAAGGGAGTTTGTGATTCTAGCTTGTCTGGTTCTCCTGATATTCCTTGCAATTTTTTTAACGGATTGACCCTGGTGACCTTTAAATCAGGTCAAGGTCACTGTCCTTCAAACCTGAGCTAGACTCTTACAGGGGTGATTAACTGTAAAAGTCTTATGGTCATATTTTATCCAGTTCTTAAGATACCATGTACAAGACATTTATTAGAGAGAAAAGTTGCCTCTGGTGACCTTCAAATTAGGTCATGGTCACTGTCCTTTACACTTGACCAATACCATTACATAGGTGATTATCTGTAAATGTTTCATGATTGTAGCAATACCGGTTTTCCTGATCTTGCCTGCAAAAAATTCATAGAGAAGACCTAGGTGACCTTAACATTGGGTCAAGGTCATTGTCCTTTGAACTTAACTTAAACTTCAAAAAATGTTATCAACTACAAAGGTTTCATGATCCCAGCATATCTGGTTCTGAAATAACACACAAGAAGGGACACACAGATGCAGGCCATAGCAGGCCTATATGACACGAGGGGTCAAACTGTGAACCAAAGCAGATAAATCTTTGAAAAACAAACTAACTCAAGTACACACTTTCACAATTCAAATACCTCCCACATCCCCAGGTCCAGCTTTCCTCTTCTTTTTCTTCTTGTGCAACTTTTTCATTTGGCCACCCACAACACTTTGGACCTTGGACTCCTGGACCTGAGCTTGGTGGGCTGCTTCCGTTTGATCAGAAACTGCTTCATCTGTAACATTCCCACACACATACATATAACTAAAAAAGAAGATCTGTTTCAAAGCAAATCTGTCTGTGTGCCTTCAAAAGTTTCAAATATGACTAGATGAACATTTCAAAGTCCACATGACCTTGACTCTTAGAGGTCACGTCAGTTACAAAAATGTGCAGTGTTGCAATACCTACAATTTGAGTTCATCATAATAAAAACTGGATGAAAAGTGACCACATTAAAGCTAAATGAAATTTTAAAAGGTCCACATCTCCTTGACCTTTGACCTTATGAGGTTACATGCAAATAACAAAATTTTGCAGTGTTGCAATATCTACAATTTGAGCCCAGTATGAACCAACTCACATGAAAATCAAACAAGTTATGGCTGGATGAAAATTTAAAAGGGCCAGATGACCTTCAACTTTGACCTTTAGAGGTAACATGTATAACAAAAATGTGCAGTGTCACAATATCTACAATTTGAGTCGAACATGGTCAAAAATTGATTAAAATTAACCAAGTTATGGCTAGAAGAAAATTTCAAAGATCCAAATGATCTTGACCTTGAAATGACCTTTGGCATGACCTTTCACCTTGACATGATCTAAAACTGGAAGATATTCAAGACTTAATTTGCATAATCTTCAATATATTTTTCTCCTCTATATTAAAAGGCACAAATTTATGTGAAGATCTATAATCATGCCAAGTTTCTGAGTGTTATAGTGTTCAGGAAAACTGACACACAAAATATTGTACTAAAGATGACAGAAAGAAAGACAATGTCTGTGTTGGCACACAGATATAAATAAGCTGCATATACACACACTGCAAGTTGCTACTGGCAAGTAATAAACATTCTGATTGACTATGCTACGCATTTCCATCTGTGAAAAATATCTGATGGACCACTTTATGAACTTAGAGCAAGCAGTTAAAGGTGAAGGGTACCTTTAACTTCAGCAAAGACCAGGCTAAAGCAGTGAATGGATAACCCTTTATAAGAAGAAAAGCAAGACGGGTTTGAATCATCAAATAATCACATAGTAACAAAGAAGAAAATTGTGAAATTTTCAACAATCTTTACACTGGTAACTTATCAGACAGTGCACAAAAGTTTTGACATTATATCATAAAATTTCAGTAATCACCCCTGTGTGACTGCCATCGTCACACCGAGCCATTTTTTTTTTAAATTTTGAGACAGTAACAGTGGATGAAGTATGCAAAAAAGGCCATGACAAAATCCCAGCCAAGGTGCTTAGAACTACAGCTGATGCTGTTGCACCACCACTTACTCCATTTTAAATCTAGGGATAGAAACTTCATGTTTTCCTACAGCAATGAAACAAGCAGAAGTTCTACTAAGTTTTAAGAACAAAAGATACACTTAACAAAAACAACTATAGACCTCTAAGTATTTTACCTGGTCTACCTAAAATTTTTTAACAAATCTTGGTGGCACAACTGCAGACTTTCTGTGAAAATGTATATGACCCTGCGATATAAGCATACAGAAAACATCACAGCTGTCAAACTATACTTATCAAACTGACTGAAGATTGGAAACAACCATAACAAGCACCATATTAGGGCAGTCCTAATGGACTTGTCGCATGCTTTTGACGGATTACCTCATTCTTTACTATGTGCCAAACTTGAAGCCTGTGGCATGGGCAATGCCTCAGTAAAAGTACTTGAAAGTTATTTGACAGAGAGAAAGCAAAGGGTTAAACTTGGTGACATACATGGTACCCAGATGAATGTCACAAAAGGTCTACCCTAAGGATCCATTATGGGTCCGGTGCTTTTCAATCTATATAGATGAATGATATCTGTTTATGCATCAAAGACTGTGGCCTGAACAACTATGCAGATACCAACACTGTCTGCATCATGCAAAAGGAAAGGTGTCTTATGATGGAAAATCTTCAGTGTAAAACAGTGGAATGCATGCAGTGGTTCAAAGTGAACTACATACAAGCACATCCTGATAAGTTTCAGGCCATGTATTTAAATCCATCTATTAGAAGTAAAGAAGCAAGGACCACAGATGATCACAGTAATTCATCTTCCTATCTTCATATAAACAACACAGAAATAGCTTTCCAGAGGGATGTGAATGTATTAGGCATAACTCTTCATCACAAACATATCACTGATTTATGTAAGAGGGCAGCTAAACAACTTAATGTTCTGTGTCAACTTCAACATCTGCTTGACGAGAAAACTAAACTAATTATTTACAAGACCTATGTACTGTCGAACTTTAACTACTGTCCTCTGATAAGACATTTCTGTAGCCCCACAAATAAGGACAAGATGGAGACAATTCAGTATCGAGCCTTAAATTTTGTCAACGCTGCATCTAACAAGAAGTCAGGAGACAAAACTTCATATAAATGTCTGCTAGCAAAAGCAGGCATAACATGTCTAACAATATACAGACTGAGGGCCATTGCCCTGCAGGTTCTAAAATCTAAAAATATTTTTTTTTTTTTCACCTGGTAAACACAACCGTCAAACAGCACTAGTTGACTCAAAACAGGCTGTTTATTTACCATATTTGGTAAACAAACAATTTCAAACTTTTGTTTGGAAAGTGAGTATCATGGTTATTAATCTGAAATTTGGTTTCAGTCCTCCTTACGCACGAGCAGCCCTCTGCCTAACGTGGCAACATAATTGTTACACCTCATTATAGAAATGACGTTCCTAACGAGATCACTTCAGTGCCTGATGAGACTCATAAGAGTCGAAACGCATCGCACAACCGCTGCCTCATCATCTAAGTACTGGCTACTTGCCCTGTCATTTTGCTTATAAATAGAAATGGACCATCATATTTAATAACACAACATCTTTAAACCCACAACAAACTGGACTCCCACAGAAATAAACATTCTCTTGTCATTCTCAGAGTTAACACCACCACTTTGGGACAACGCAGTCTAAGGTACTATGGAGCCAAACAATGGAATGAACTCCCCAGCAGGTATAAAGATAACATGAGTCTTAAGGATTTTAAAAATTTTATACAGCTGGGATGGCCCTCAATGCAGATGTGCTTTCTGCAGAGCTCATCTGCATTGAGGTGTCTTTGATTTCAGATTTTAATATGAGCTGTCATTTTTAATGTGTATCCCATATTTTATAACAGCCCCTTCCTGTTCGATCCAGTGCTCATTGAGCATGCATTAATAGCGAGCGCAAGAGAGCTCTTATGGTTACGTACGTATATGATCTGTGTTCCTATCCTGGTGGAGTGTATAGCGATGATTCCAAACCACGGTCTACCTCTCGCGGCTAACCAGTGAACGAGATTTTCTCAGTGTGGAGCTCTATTTTGTATAATGCAATTATTTACGCATCCCGAGTAATGTCCACAGTTTTATTTAAACAAAAGTCTCATATTTAGTGGGCACTATGGAAATTACGTCAATAATATATGTCTATTCAGGAGACGTCGATAAAGTGTGATAAATGATAACGATTCACAAACTCGCATTGTTGAAACCTCGCTGGAACGTTGGTCTTGCAAACACGCTTATAGGGCTGCAAATGTTATGTCAAGTGAATGTGTTTTGTCAATACGGTGGAACTTTCAATGGAAGAATTTTGTACACTGCAAAGAACTTCAACAGTCCTACCAGTGCAAACACTGGGTTACATTATCTTGATGTGTTTCCCAGAGCTAGCAAGCGTGCATGTGCCACTTTGCCACCTGAACACTTGGGTAAACAAGAGTCAAATGAAACAGAAGATGAAAAAACAATCAATGACGATGGGGACAATGATGGTCATGGTGAAGATAATGTGGATGACGATGCTGACAAAAATCGTGGTGAAGGTCTTGGTGATGATGGTGACAATGTATAAGGTGGCGACAAAAAAAAGGGATGAAGGCCATAGACATGACGATTATAAAGGTTATGATGATGATGATAATGATGATGGTCACAACGATGGGGACAAAAAATGTGATGGCCATGGCGATGATAATGATAATCGTAATGATGATGGTGATGACAATGAGTCACAGTGATGATGGTAACTAAAATTGTGATTATGGTGATGATAAAAATAACAAAATCAACAAACCTACATCCAAATCATATCACCCTCTATTATAAAACACACAGCACCTGAATCTACAAATCACTGGCAGCCAGCTGCGAAAAGCCAGAACACTCAACATGTTCTCACTGTATGACCATAGTATTATGCCACTTGTTTAAATTTCTTACCAGGGCTCGGCAATTCATGTGTCTGATTGCCCGGGACAAGTCAGATATAACCCCAGGCAAGTTTAGATTAATGGGTACTTGCCCGGTCGGGCAACCAACTTTTTTTTTCGCTAGGAAGTCTATTCCTCAACTTTTCATGACACAGTTACAAATTGCGGTTGTTTGCAAGGCTGGCAATGGGGTGGCAGAAGGTGATGAAAATCCATTGTGATAACAGTGTTTGAAGTCAGAGTGCCACGTGCATGCTGAAGAATTAAGGGGGGGTCTAATCACTAAAACAAGAGGGCTGTGTGAACAGCCCATGCTCAGCTGATCTTGACATTCATCACACTTGCAGATCTATGAACTTGGGAAAGCATCAAGGTCACCCATGTTCTGAGTAAGTCTGACCATTATAAAAGAACACTAACATGTGCAACATCAAGGTTCAAGTAGTTCTCAAGTTATAATGAAGAGTAAAATTCATGTATGTTGCACTGTGACCCCAGAAATGAGGTCAAAGTCATTCATGTACTGTCTGAGCATGACCTTCATACAAAAACATTAACATGTGCAGCATCACAGTACTAACTCAAAACAGATCTCAAGTTATCAAGTAAACAGTAAATTTTGTGTCAGTTGTCCTGTGAATTAGCACTAGAATACCCATTGACTTACATAGTAATCAATAGGAAAGCTGCATTGATCGATAAGTACCCGAATGGAAAATACTTAAAAATCAGGAATCTAAAGCAGTGCCACCTAGTAAACAACTTTGTTTGATCCTTCCACAAGAACATATCCATCACATTTCACTTTAATCTGAGTGACAGTTCTGAGAACAAGTGAAAAATAGCAAAACCATATAAAAAATTCATTAAAAAAAAATGGAAAAAATTGCAGTGCCACCTGGTGAAAAAATTGGGAACTATGTGTCCCTGGGAGTGTCTATGAACGATATCAAAATAACTGGGTGAGCAGTTTCAGAGGTGAAGAGTTTTTAAGGTTTGCCCCCAAAAAACGAAAAAAATTCATAAAAATTCCAAAAAGCAATAGAGCGTGACCATTTGAACCAGTTTGGTAGAGATCCACCCAAGGCACATCCCCACCAAGTTTGAAGTAAATCTGGCCAAAATTATTTAAGTTATAACCATTACAAGAAGTTCCCATGTTAAAACTTTCCTATTAAAACTTTTGTAAAGATTTAAAAAAAAATCATAAAAAAATACAAAATTCATTGGAACATGACGATTGGAACAACTTTGGTAGACACCCACCCAAGGAACATCCACACCAAGTTTGAAGTTAATCTGGAAGACAGTTTTGGAGAAGAAGTCGCAAATGTGAATTAGCATTAGAATACTCATTGACTTCCATAGTAATCAATAGGAAAGCTGCATTAACCGATAAGTACCCGAATGGAAAAAATTGTTAAAAATCAGGAATCTGCAGCATTCCCACATAGTGAACAACTTTGTTTGACCCTTCTACAAGGAACATATCCACCACGTTTCAGCTTAATCTGAGTAACGGTTCTGGAGAAGAAGTCGAAAATAGCTAGAACACACAAAAATTTATAAAAAATTAGTTAAAAATTGCAGCGCCACCTAGTCAACAAATTAAGAACAGGGAGTCCCTAGGTGTCTTCCTGTGTGATATCAGAGCGATTGAGTAAGCGCTTTTGGAGAAAAAGATTTTTTAAGATTTGTCCAAAAAAAGAACAAAAAAATTCATTAAAAATCCAAAAATCACTGGAGCACGACCATTTTAACAACCTGGTAGACACCCTCCCAAGGAACATCCCCACCAAGTTTGAAGTTAATCTGGATGACGGTTTTGGAGAAGAAGTTGAAAATGTGAATCAGCATTAGAATGCTCATTGACTTCCATAGTAATCAATATGAAAGCTGCATTGACCGATAAGTACCCGAATTGAAAAAATCGTTAAAAATCAGGAATCTGCAGCATTCTCACATAGTGAACAAATTTGTTTGACCCTTCTACAAGGAACATATCCACCACGTTTCAGCTTAATCTGAGTAACGGTTCTGGAGAAGAAGTCGAAAATAGCTAGAACACACAAAAATTTATAAAAAATTAGTTAAAAATTGCAGCGCCACCTAGTCAACAAATTAAGAACAGGGAGTCCCTAGGTGTCTTCCTGTGTGATATCAGAGCGATTGAGTAAGCGCTTTTGGAGAAAAAGATTTTTTAAGATTTGTCCAAAAAAAGAACAAAAAAATTCATTAAAAATCCAAAAATCACTGGAGCACGACCATTTTAACAACCTGGTAGACACCCTCCCAAGGAACATCCCCACCAAGTTTGAAGTTAATCTGGATGACGGTTTTGGAGAAGAAGTTGAAAATGTGAATCAGCATTAGAATGCTCATTGACTTCCATAGTAATCAATATGAAAGCTGCATTGACCGATAAGTACCCGAATTGAAAAAATCGTTAAAAATCAGGAATCTGCAGCATTCTCACATAGTGAACAAATTTGTTTGACCCTTCTGCAAGGAACATATCCACCATGTTTCAGCTTAATCTGAGAGACGGTTCTGGAGAAGAAGTCGAAAATAGCTATGACACACAAAAATTCATAAAAAAATAGAAACAAATTGCAGCGCCACCTGGTGAACAAATTAAGAACAAGGTGTCCCAGGGAGTGTTTCTGTGTGATATCAAAGTAATTGGGTGAGCGGTTTCAGAGCAGAAGATTTTTTTAAGATTTGCCCAAAAAACACAAAAAAAATTCATTAAAAATCCAAAAATCAATGGACCGTGACCATTTGAACAAACTTGGTAGACACCTACCCAAGGCACATCCCCACCAAGTTTGAAGTGGATCTGGCTGACGGTTTCAGAGAAGAAGTCGAAAATGTAAATTGTTGACGGACGACGGACGGGAGGACCATAAGATAAGCTCAGCTGACTAACAAGTCAGCTGAGCTAAAAATCAGAGCTTTCGCAGCAAGTGCATGGGGCGTCGATAGGTGATAATAATCGCTAATTGATAAACATTCCAAGTTTAAACAATTACTTGGCCAGCAGTTGCAGGGGATTACATTAAGCTTGTGTCCTGCGTCACAGACGCAAAAAATGAAGAATAGACGCCTGGAAATTAATAAAACATTGTCATTTTGCGTCTCTGTGGACGCACGCACAAAAACGCGGTGCATTTTGAATGATACAACTGCAAAAATTTCCCCAAGCCGTAACAGTGTTTTGCATCGACCATTATCACTATCATGATTATGTATTGTACTGATGGAATCCTCTGAAGTTCGTCTTTCCATGTAACAAGCTCTCTTATTTGCTAAGAAAAAATATCCCTGGGGTAACCCTCCAAAAATTTCCCAGAATGGGAATGGATGTACGTCATTTCACCTCATTATAAATGCGCTGAGGGCACTTCCAGGCTTCTCATTGGGTGGATTTGATCACGTGCCGCTCACTGTCCAATCAAATTCGTTGTTGCCTATGTGCGTGTCTCATGTCCGCAATGTTGGGAAGGTACAAGTCATATTACGCAAAGATTATTGGACCAAGATGTTAAATTTTCACATCATATTTTCACCAAGAAGACTTCCATCGAGCAAATCTAGACACAGATTAAGGCACGAGTGAAAATTCATTCCAGACGGCAAGGAAAACACGCAGATTAGCCATGGCACGGTCCTACGTGGACGAAGATAAAATTTGCATCAGGCCTAACACAATGTTGTTGTTGTTGTATGTTGATCAGTCTCTGGTGGGTCACGTGGTTATTGGTGTTTTTTTTTTAACAAAAGTTGGTTGTTTTGATTTTATTGAAATGTTTGAATGGAACAAATCTGTACAACAGGACAAGATAGGAATGAAATTTATGATCAAAGGCCGGAAAAATATAAGTTCAACATGGCGGAAAACAATGCCTGGGTGCATGCCTGTGACGGGCTGTGTACACTTGCTTGTGTTGCACGGCTTGTAAGTTGTAGGCTGGTGAAAAAAGTGACCGCACTAAAGATCAGACTCTTAAAACCGCCTACGGCATCACATTTTTCAGGTACATTGAAATAGAAAGTGCACGGAAATATAAATCATGTAATTCCTGACCATTTCATCCCGTAGAATCAATCAAAAAAATAACAGAGCCCAGGCATGTTCAATAATGCATGCTGTTTGTTGTGGAAGGGAGTTAAAAAAACTGTCTGGTGGCAAACGGTGTGCGATACCAGATACTGGCACAGTGGCAGAGTGCTAGGGGTTACGCCCCCATCACAACCATTTTTTGGTAGACCAGGGATGCGTCAGAGACTTTGTCTTAAAAGCAGGTCCCTTGGTAGATTGAATCCATCCTTGGTACAGTCAACAACTTTTAAACCCTTTTACACTGGTTTATTGGTAACTTTTTATTCAATCTTAAATTTTATAATAATGAGTTACCTACGTGAGCATACAGGCCCTATGTTATGTTCGTTTCAAGGCTTAGGTTACCTGCATGTTTTATTTATTTATCATTTTGATGTATGTTGATTATACCAAATAAAATCAATTAATCAAATTACATCAAATGAAGTCTAGTTTGCACAATTTCAGACTGGACTCATCGATTCAGTTCATGGACCCACTATTTTTCCTGGAAAAGAAGAAAGATGGGTCCAACGGACCCATACTGAAAAATCCTTAATGTGACCCCTGAGTTGTGTTCATCAGAACTTTATTTCTGTCAACACAAGCAGACATTTTCACTGTTGTACATACGATTACGATATCAACGATACCGGCAGTAATTGGTTTTCTGAGCAGGATCACACTACTCACCATCAGTATGATCTGCCCCAACGATGTCAAAGCAGCTCAAAAAATAATAAAATTTGCATGGCGAATTCTTCTGCAAACATCGGGGGTTCTAACAGTATGGGACAAAATAGGTGCCTTCCCAGGCAAAAACAGAACACAAATTCCAGTCACACGCAAGTGACAGCATAGAGTGGATCTGCGGTGAACTGAACCAGTCTCAGAGACTGATTTGGGCCACATTCGGCTATTCCCTATATCCCCTACCTTTGCGTATTTGCCTGTGACTACAAATAATTGTTGCAATAAACACTGGAATCTTTATTTTCGCATGCTGCAATATAAATAAAGCTTCCCGTTGGTGTGTTCCCTCTGTAAATTACAACAGATTCACACATGTTCACTGGGCGGAAGCCATGATGAAAACACTGTAAATTACGACAGATTCACACATGTTCACTGGGCGGAAGCCATGATGAAAACACTGTAACACGAGATGTGATTGGCTCATTATTGCATGTAACTCAATTGACCAATCTGGCGATGTCTTGTGCGTCAGACCACATGCCCAAAGCAGCTGTTTGTGTACAGTTGCAGGAAAGATGTTGACGGTGTGCACACTTGATTTCTGATTTGAAATATTAAAATTTTTGTTTGAATTTGATCTAGGAACACCCTTTATTGCCAGGAACTTGCCAATACTGTATACACAAATCTAGGATGATGTACCAATAGCATTCATGGTAGGTACACAAACGATATCCATCAATCCCATCACGGCATCAGAGGCAGCGAGAAAGGATCTTGAAACCAATGCAACTATTTAATCGTTATTTAAGTCTACCCGGGAATGGCGGGATACGGACTACTATAGTCCCACAAACTACAATATATTTTTCATCGTTCAGTCATCCTATGCAAATAGCTTATTTTTCAATTTGTATTTTCAATATTTTGCCAGTTTCACTGTCAAACAGTTGAAGCTAGAATCATTGTGAAATTTGACATTTTTTGCGAATTTGCAAGCAACAATAAGCGGCAAATACTTTTGGGTAAATGCTTTGTCCAGGCCTTAGCTTTGTTAGAAAAAAACAAAAAACATGAAAAAAAACAGATGTTTATAGAAGTTATAGCATACAGGCAAGTGGATTTTGAAATCTACTTGACCTGCGGACATGTGATTTTTTAAAAAATTGTCGAGCCCTGATTACCCATTATATATATATATATATATATATATATATATATGTATATGTATATACACACACACACATCATAAGGATTAAAGTTGCGCTAGCTTTTTACCATGTTTACCGTGCTAGCGTGCTAGAGTCGTTCACAATTACAATTTACGTATGTGCTGTTACATATTAATAAAATTTAAACAGTGAACGATGGCGATGCTAATAATGCCCATGTCGTACTGTTTCTATATTACCGACTTGAAATAAATCTTATTTTAAACGTGCTGTCACCTTGTCACTGGTACTGTGACAGAGTTAGACTTAAGAGTAGTGGTTCAGGCAAGAGAATCCGTGACAAGTGAGGCTTATGTTGTTGACGGGCCCAGAAACGACATAAAATTTACCAAGATCTCAGGCCAAAATAAGTTTATCAATAAAAAAAATTAAACAATGGTGCTGACAGTTATTAGTTATCACCTGTTAATTGCTTTTCTCTGGCTATTTTGTCCCTGAATTTCTTCTTTTTCAATTTTTTTCTCTCGGCTTTCGACAGTCTCTGTGGTTCGTCTGCCATGTTGACTACACGTGTTTAGGACTCACGGGAAATTAGGTCAAAGTTTAAATTATTTTATGTTTTAAACTTTGTAAGAATAAGTATGCAAAGTGTTATAATGAATATATAAATTCGGAACTCAATAACAAACAGTTAAATTATCATCTCAGATAATGGCATAGTCACTAAGTCTCGCCCGAGCGACATCTCCAGGAAACAGCGTCAAAATGGCGGAGGACGAAGGTTTGTGTGTTGTGCAGTTCACAGTAAAGTCGTCACGAACTTCATTCTTTTGTGTTTTATTTTACTTAATTTTGACCTGGGACTAATATCTCCCATTTTGAATTGATGGCTTTCATCAGCTTTGTTTTGAAAAAAGACCGTTCCCACACGTGTCTTTGCTTTAGCACTGCCGCTTCCGGGCACTTGCTAAAACAAGTTGAAGTTGGAACTGGAAGATGGCAATGGCCAATGGCAATGCCAATGGAAAGACAAGTGACAATGTTACTTATTCGTGTCATGATCCTCATTATTATCTTCGATGTCCCATTTCTCAATAGATTAAGACAAGCAAAAAAAATTTTTAAAAATACAGAAGGTAACTCAATGATTGACAGCCAGAGGCTGAGAAGTAAATTATTTTGTTAACGTTGTGAGAGCCAGGCAGTGTTGAGCCCTCGCGCACAATGTAGCATTGTAAGCCTACAGACGTTAAGCGGCAATGGCAAAACGCTGGCTTGGGGTGTGAGAGATCCCAGGTTTGACACCCGGCTAAACCACAACATTGGTATCAGGGTGAACACGAATGCATGCCAACAGGCGATGGTGGCTGAGGGTGGCTCGTCGTTGGACTCAGCCGGCTGGGAGTTGGAGGGACAACAGCTGGCAGGGTTGTGCTCTTCCTGGCTGGAGGTCAGGGAGGCAACCTGTGATGCCAGTTGGGTGCTATCACCGAGCATACTTTGTTTCTTTGGAGAAAAGGGGAAGGAGTATTGTGAGAGCCAGGCGGTGTTGAGCCCTGGCGCTCAATATCCAGACTTTTAGCATGATGGCAAACACTGGGTCAGGGTGCGAGAGATCCCAAGTTCAATACTCGGCTGAACCACAACATTAATGTCAAGGTGGACTGATGCACTTGAGTTTTTGTGATCCTTCAATTTACTTGTGGCTAAGTTTAGGGTACCCTGCATGAAAAAAAATTATCTTAGAAAATTTAACTACAAAACCTATTTCATTGGGTAGGTCAGGGTGTAATGATTAATATTCACTTACAATTTTGTTTCTATCCCCCCATGTTAAGCAGGATATAGTGATTTACTGCATATAAAATGTGACATGCCTACTCCCATCCTAACACTTGCAGGCCACTCCAAAAACTGTGACCTACCACCCAATTGGAGTGATGCTCTCTCTCTCACCCATGACATAGGGCAATCAGCATAAATTTTAGCGTGAAAATTAGAATGTTATTCAATATGCTGCTGATTTAAGAAAAAGCAATGGTAATTTGTGCATTTAATATGTATTATATATTTTCGACAGAGAGAAAAGAAAAACACAAACTTCAAAACAAAAAATTCAAAATTGCAATCTTTGTAGTAATAATCTAGATGCACACCAGACAGTCTTTCAACAATTACATGTATTTATTAGCTCTGCTGACCAAAGGTCGCAGACCTTATGCAACCGCTCATGTCTGTCCATCCGTCTGAAAACTTTTGCTTGTTAGCGCGATACCATCCAGATAACATTTAGAAGCTATAAAGTGTATGAAAATCTTTGTCGATATCAATGTTGGTGGCACCACCTATAGTATTATGTAATATACAGGTCAAAATGCGAAAAATTTGTGACAGTGATACTCTCCAGTTTTCAAGTTAGCCCAATATAACTTTCAGGACTTATAGGGTGCATGAAAGTCTAGACCAAGTTTGATATTGGTGGTGCCACCTACATTGTTATGTAATATAATGATCAAAATGTGAAAATCTTGTGAACACTCTAGCATCGTTAATTTTTAGCAGATCTTCGCCATATTTGGTGGGATTGTAGGGGGGGGGGTCAAAAGTCTAAGTTCTTAATGATACTAGTGGTGCCACCGATAATTTGATGGAAATTCTGAGCCAAAATGTGTTTTAAAATAAAAAAAATTCCATGTCTCAAAAAGTAATTTGGTTAGACTTGCCAAATTTATAGGATATGTAGACAATGTCCAAAGTTAGAATCATATGTAATATCAGTGGCCATGACCTATTTTTGTGAGGTCACCATGCCTGTGAAGTTGAAAGAGGTGATTTTGTAATGGCAGGGTGTAGCTTGGACTGCAATGACAATGTCAGCACAGCACCAGGCAGGCCTATGAGCCTCTTGTATTACATAATCGGGGTGTCCTTGATCTTTTATCCCAAGGTCACTGAGGATAAAAAGTTAAGGACTCACTCATTGTTGTCTTGGCACATGCAACAATATTCATCACAGGAGTTGCACAAATAAGCTATGATTACATGTGGCGCAAAGAGCCATCTGATGGACAATTTTTACATTAAGCTTTATATGTTCAGAAGCCACTTGAGGACTGACAGCCTTGAAATGAACAGGTGCAATATAGCCACGACGCCAGCAGAGCATTAGGCCCATGGGCCTCTTGTTATTGAATGATTTACTTAATAAAATATAAGAGAAAAATCTTGGATAAATAATGTCCATGGGGTATTCTAGGAGTCCTACATATATTTCCATGTTCCACTGAGTGAATGGATTGACAATTAATAGACCTTTATTCATCTTGTTTCATAAAGCAAATCAGTTCCTTTTTTACACACAATTAAATTTAATAGCAGGCAATCTTTCAACACCAAAACAAAAAATTATTTTTGATTTATTGTCTTTTTTTTATGGATTAGCAGAGAAGGCACATTAAAACCAAGATAATTAACATCATGTAGCCTATAACCCACAGTGTAAACTGTGGATGTGCATTTCGTGTTGGTATAAAGGAGGATTTGTTCCCTGAGCGACAAATATACCATAAATACATGTTTTTGGGGTGGGGTGGAGGGGCCAAGAGTAGAATATTCATTCCCGCCCATGACTATTTGCCAAATAATATGATATATGTTCTTCAAATATTTTCCAGCCACAAACTGGTGATTAATTTTTTATGTTAACCTTCACTTATTGTGTCTGCTAGTTTTTTGGGTTTTTTCTTTTTAATTCATCCTATTTTTTTTTCTTATGGAATTTAGCTTAGTGTTTGCTTCAATATCATCTTAGTGGAAGGGGAAGTACTGCTAACAAATATGTGGAAGTCAGAACAATTTCCTAGTTTCATCTTGTCCAGGGAACAAGTTAACTTTGAAAGTTCCTTTATCTGTGTAAGATTTCATTTGTCTGACCATATAGGATATTTCCTGTCCCAGCATCTTTCTACATTCTATTATCAACAGAAACATATCAAGAATAGTTACACTGACTATGCATAAGCCACAGATGCCCATAAAACAAGTGTTCATTGCACTAGGAATTTTTTAATTGAAATGAGTGTAACTCTTAAAAAAGCAAAGTCATCCCAAAGGGCAAAGTTCAAGAAGTAATACAGTGAAACCTCCCTATACCAAACACCCGTGGGACCGGCAAAAAGTTTTCAGTATAGTGAGGTGTTCAGTATAGGGAGGTTTGATAGCATAGAAAGAATGTATTTGGGACGGAGAAATGGTGTTCAGTATAGAGAGGTGTTCGGTTAGAGAGGTTTTACTGTATAGGCCTATGGCTCTTAAGTGTAAACATTTAAATAAAGATACTTGCTTCCAAGCATCTGCTGTCGTTCAGTGAGGGAATCAAACACAGGTCTTCTCACACCTCATGCCATCCATTATGCTGAAAGTCCTGACTTTAAGGATAAGGGCTCAACACTGCCTGGTCTCACAATACAAGTACTTCTGCCCTTTCTTCCCCAATGACTAAGTAATGACCATCTGATAATGTCCTTTCCTCTCCCTATATCGACGTATCCATGTAAATGAGAAATCCATGTCATTTTATGTGATATCCTGAGGAGGCATACAAAAGGCCAACTGTGTATTCGATTTATTATTTTATCGAAATCAATTAATTGAAATTTTTTGCAATCACCGTTTGTTTTAATAATATATGTTATTGCTTTTGATCCAGCATTTTGTTTTGTACAGATGTGCCTCCTCTTGAAGATATGAGTGACTTGCTTCAGCAGGTAGATGTATTGAGAGAATTTCAAGTGAAGCCAAAGCCAATTGATGTAAAACAAGACAACAGTGTGTCAGCTGTCAACAACCATGCGACTACTTCAAATGCCAGATCTAGCAAGGACAAGAGTGAAGTAACGGTAATTTTAATCAACTGGCTGCCTAGTGTGTTGAATAGTGACCACAGTATGTGTATCCTGTTTGAGCAAAATCACAGCACAAGTTCTGCTGAACATTTCTTTGCTTTCGTGGAGAAAACACTTCTACATGTCCTAAGTTGCACATTTTAAATATGTCATAATTTTGTCAAATTTCATGGATACATGTGTGCTTTTGATAAATTTCTTGAGATTGCTGTGTTAATTATTTAAAAAGAACTGGGCTTGTCACAAAAAAATATATAAATAGTTTGCAAATCATGTTAGCAAGACAAACAGATTTAGAATGCACTCATATTGTAAAACTGAATCTATGTAATGTACAGAATGAAAAAGTGTCTTGAAATAACACCAACACATTCAAATGTCTAAAAATGACAGAGCAAAAAAATCAAATTTAAAAGGTACATGACATGAAAGACCTTGACTTTGTATTTATCTTCCCTTCAGAAAGAAAACTATGACAAACCCTTGTCAACAGACATCAAAACAAAACCGGCACAAACTTTTGGAGGGATGAAGAAAGGCTTCCTCTTCAGTTCCAAGAAGACTTCAACAGCAAAGTCAAAGTCAGAAAGGTTGGAGAAAACTACACCACAGAAGAGAGTATCAGATACAGACATGCCATACATTACGGCAAGCGATCCTTCAACCAGGGATAAACAGTTTGAGATGCCAGAGGTACAAGCTGCTATGGAAGCCAGCCAGTCACTACTCCAAAATAAAGGTAATAGTTAAACAGGTGTCTGTTTTGTATCTGTTATGACAAGACGAGTTGTCTTTTTGCCTGTGGCCCTTTAGTTTATCTTGATATAATGACATATGAGTGTTCTTGACATATACAAGTTCATACCTATTTGGCACATATATCCAGTAATTATAGCTGTGTCATCCAGAAAAGCTGGAAAATTTAGACTGCATGCTAACCCTGTCCATATCATCATGGTGCAAAGGTCACTGAGAACTACTCTCCACCACCCCCCCACCCCCACATATTTGGAAAGTCTGCAAGGACAAAGGTCAAACTTTTGCTTTGATCTGCTGGCAACATTGATCACTATGGACAGTGATTCAAGACAAGGTATGTTTATTGCCAATTTCCAATGTGAATTGTTTTCATATGTATGAAGTGCTGCAGGGAAGGAAATCAGTGGCTTCTATCAGTGGAGCAGATTGCACAGTTGAGAGAGCACCCGGGTGAGCTGTTTTAATTGGCACCAGTCAACAGTCCCTTGTTCGCGGGGATCAAACTATAAGTAGTTTGTTCACCGGAGCATATTTCTTTGGTCCTATATGTATCAAACTCAAAATATGTTGACCGTGTACCTTCCTGGTGTACAATGTCCCTAGATAAATGGTAACTTGCTCGGGTCTCTGTGCATCGGTTTTCCATTGATAAATCTTATTTGTTCTGCACGTCAAGCATGTTATGTTTTCAAATGACCCAATTACTGGCTCCTGCATCAGACATAATCATAGGCAGAGCTATGCATAGGCATTGTTTGATGAAATAAACATTGAAACTGTTTTTAATTGTTTTCTTTGTATTTTATAGTGAAAATAAAATCACCGCTTTCATTACTGGATAAAAGTCCAGCCAGCCACATGGAGGAGACTCTTCAGCAGACTGGCCTCATTTCTGCAGCAGTTCACTCTGAGTGCTTGCACGAGGAGTGATCCTCCCAGTCTGCTGACTTGTCTCCTGCACGTGGCTGGTGTGACTATCATATAGCCATACGTGGTACATTGTAGTTTTGCTCAGTGTAGATCGATGTGTAAAGGTGCAGGAAAGCAATTAACTGGAGACACATATTCAAAATAAACCTCCTCAGTCATCTTTCTTATGAATGTCACTTCATTTTAATGTTCTAGTACTCGGCAGTCTGAGCTATTGCTATGCTCTAGCATGGCCTTGAACAGGTCAAAACATCAATTTCAGGATGCACTAAATTAATATTAAAGTCTCCCATCATGTAACAATGTTCCTTTTCATGTTTAATCGATTCTAAGATGTTTTGAAAAATTTAATTCAATTCATTTGCATTTGCACTTTGGGATCTATGGATACCCCTATAGTAATGTCATTTACAGTAGCTTTACCATTGCTTTGGGGTTCCGCAAATATTGACTCATACATTGTTGAAAAAAAAAATACTGAAAGGTCGTCCTGAGGAAAAGACCATTAGTGTTTTCCAGGAGGCAAATACCCTGCCACTTCTCTTTATTTTGTCTGACCTTTTTTATATGACTGTTATCCAACATACTGTGAATTTCATGGTTGTTATATTTTGACCAGGTTTCCATTATTCCTGGTACCCTAAACTGATAATTCAAAATAAACAGCTTTCCATACCTTTAATGTAAGAATGAAGATTTCTAATGTTAAGATGAGTTATAATAATAATGGATCAGGCAACTTAGTATGCACATGTATCATATCACTAAAAGAATCTTCAGTAGAAGTATTTACTGTTTCACAAGCTATTGATAAAATGAGTTTGCAAACAGGCATGGAAAGTTTGATCTGTGTTACAAGTGGGACTATGATTCCTTATATTATTTAATCACCGTGGTGATATGGCAATAAAGTCACCTGCCTTTTTTTTCTTCCTTACAAGCAAGTGTGTCCCAAAAATCTGGAAATGAAAACTAATCACTTGGCTGATCTGATTGATTGATGATTCTGTGCATTTCTTTGGTTTGGTTTGGTTTTGTTGTTGTTTTTTTTTTTTTTTTGTGTTTTTTTTTTTTGTTGTTGTTGTTGTTGTTGTTTCATCACAGTTATGTATTCAGTCAGATCTTCAATGCATGAAGACACAAGTGCTGGATCACATCTTAATTCAAAATTTTCATCAAATTTTAAAGAAATTGATCTTTCCGGATAGCTGATGAGTTGGAACTTTTTTATTATCTACATTTTCTTACATAAAAATTGAAAGTAAATGCCTTACATTTCTTGGGTCATAACCTTCTTATATGAAAGTGCACGTTTCCTGATAACTTGAAAAGTCTCACCTTTGTAACTGCTTGTCCCTCAGTGGTTTTATTGTTATGATACAAGAATTCTGAAGTTTCCCACCTGAACATTTTCTTAGCATCTACAACAGACTTTTTGCGGAAAGTGACCAAATTATTTAAAAACTTTTTTTTGCTCAAAACTTAACAAGTTTTGAACAAAACTAAGTTCTAGGGAGAGCTTGTGGATTGGGACATAGGTTACATTTACTTTAGATATTAAAGATCAAGGTTAAATGGCCATCAGCGAAAAAAAAGGTGTCTTCATTTTTGTCAAATTGGCAAACACTAAGTCTCAAAGGCCTTAAGCCCTCCCAGTTGTTGATCCCCACATCACAATAATGCATTCATGCTTTCATTGAGTTCCTGATATCAAATGAATGCTGTTGACCTACTTTTTGTCATTTGTGAGCTACTTATAAGAAAACACATTTTCCTCATTATAAAACTGGTTTTATTAGTCCCCCGCCCACTTGGTGGGGGACTATAGGTTTGCACCTCGTCCGTCCGTCCTTCCGTCCAACCGTCCGTCCGAAGCTTCTCCGGGCCATATTTCCAACACCATAACACCCACAGCTACTAAATTTAATGTGTTAGTACTTCCTAGGATAGAGGTGTATCGTGTGCCAAAAGTAGGTCACTAGGTCAAATATCTGGGTCACAGAATACATATGTATGAAAAATCTTGTCCGGGCCATAACTTTTTTGTCCTTTTACTTAGAGTCATGAAATGTTACACAAATGTGAAGCTTAGTCTAAGAAAGTGTCATAAAGCAAAACTAGGTCACTAGGTCAAATATTTGGGTCACCACGATATGTAAATATACAGAAACAAATTTTGTCCGGCACATATCTTCCCTATATTAATGCTACCTCTTCAATTTTTTTATGGTGGGTAGACCTTAGGTAGTAGCTGTGCATAGGCATTGTTTTGTGTGGCTAATTACTTGCATTAATTAATTATTTAACAAAGTTCGTTAAGCAAGACAAATTTTGTCCGGGCCATATCTTCTAAACTATTAATGCTAGCCCTTTGAATTTTTTGTGGTGGATAGACCCATAGGTAGTAGGTGTGCATAGGCATTGTTTTGTGTGGCTAATTGCTTGCATTAATTAATTAACAAAGTTCGTTAAGCAAGACAAATTTTGTCCGGGCCATATCTTCTAAACTATTAATGCTAGCCCTTTGAATTTTTTATGGTGTGTAGACCTTAGGTAGTAGGTGTGCATACGCATTGTTTTCTGTGGCTAATTACTTCCATTAATTAATTAATTAACAAACTTCATTAAGCAAGCTCAAGATACAATACAAATTTTGTCCGGGCCGTATCTTCTAAATTATTGATGCGAGCCCTTTGATTTTTTTTTATGGTGGGTAGACCTTAGAGGGGATATGGTAATGGGCACCGTCCATCTGTCCGTCCGTCCGTCCATCTGTCCATGATTACTGTGGGCGGGGGATATGGCTAGCGTCAGCGGCTACTTGTTTTATTTCAAGATTATTGAAATTTAAGGAGCATCATAAGAATGATTTATTCAATTTCTGG
This sequence comes from Hermodice carunculata, assembly GCA_964020975.1. Taxonomy (NCBI): domain Eukaryota; kingdom Metazoa; phylum Annelida; class Polychaeta; order Eunicida; family Amphinomidae; genus Hermodice; species Hermodice carunculata. The sequence continues at coordinate 59,562,322 of OZ026614.1, read as the reverse complement.
GTCATTGTAATGCGCAAGATATACAATGTATTAGTTGTTAAGACTGACTGCAACATGCATCATGACATGGCTATTGAACAACCAAGTTGGTAATCCAGCTTATTTTATATACCAAGATGGACCTTGCTCTGATATTCCGAATCAGAGTTCACATAAACATGTAAATGAAGTGGGGAGACTGAGGGGTGTGACAGCAGGACTCCATAGAGACATATCCATGAACACAGGCATGTAGTTTAAAATAAAATTTGTTACTCTCGTACTCATGTACCCAAAGATGCTGCAAAAATGTGACTCAGAATTTGTGTTCCAGGTTAATTCAAGGATTGATCTTGATTCTTTTGTCACTTTTCAGAATGGGTAACTGATGATCTTTTGACCAAAGTTCAAAAGAATGAAACATTAGTGAAAAATATGAGCAATCCTGCCTTCATGAAGGCAGTAGCAGAATTCCAAAAGGATCCTACTGGTGCAATGAAGAAATATGGAGATAATCCAGAAATGCAGAAATTTTTATCAGAGTTTTGTGGACTTCTTGGTGAGTATTATTAGGTACTTTTGTCTTTATCAAAGCTTTGAAGGTACAAATTTCATATTTTAAGTGTACAATTTAATTTTTAAGAAGTGCCTTTGTGTATGAAACTTTACATTGATGTAAAAGTAACTGTGTAAGAAACCTGTCTGGATGAGTTGCTCTCTTTCAAATACATGTGGTTTGTGTTACAAAATGGTCAGCATGTATAACATGTCCAAATATTCTTGTCCCAATGTTATGAGATCAGGGAATGATTAACCCTCTGCATTTTCTGTCAAACCAGCCTAATATCTCTCTCTCTCTCTCTCTCTCTCTCTCTCTCTCTCTCTCTCTCTCTCTCTCTCTCTCTCTCTCTCTCTCTCTCTCTCTCTCTCTCTCTCTCTCTCTCTCTCTCTCTCTCTCTCTCTCTCTCTCTCTCTCTCTCTCTCTCTCTCTCTCTCTCTCTCTCTCTCTCTCTCTCTCTCTGAAAACAGTGAGAAATATAAATCTACTAAGACAATGCCCAAGGTCTACAGCATTTCTTTGTGTAGGTTGAATGTTTAGCATCTAAAGTGTGCCAAAGAAAGTTGAATGCCTCATAATGTTGGAATTGACTGCAAAATTACACTCATGATGTTGCTTTAATATGCATGCATGATGGCTGATATGCAAATAAACCAGGAAATGGAAGAATATACAGGCATCATTATTTTTGTAAAATAACGTTAACATGATATACAAAGGCATAATCTTGATGATTGTCTTTTTCATGTCTCAAAACATTTTGATCAGGTTAAACTTCTATGAATGTTGAGTATTTTGTAGCTTTGCCATACAATTTAAAGTAATATTAAACCTGGCAAAGTAACTTCACTTCTGGGCCAAATATCACAGAAATATGCATTCCTATGTAATAAACTTAATATATACAATGTACTCAATTGACGACAAGGCTTTGTGGAATCTGTCTGCATTAAAGATGGAACTCTACATTCAAAGTGGTTGTATAAACATAACTGTTTTTGGTAAATATGTGTTTCAGTGAAATTTTGGCTATTTCTTGAAAAATATTAAGATAAAATGCTCAAATTTGTGCTGTTATAATCTCAATACATGTATCTACAAACATGTGTCAGGGATTTTTCAATGCTGCATGTCTTTTTTTTTTGTTACAATAGTATTACAAAAATTGCAAAATTGCTTATTTTGTCATAATTGATAAAATTGGTGGACTTTTCATTTTTGACGCACATTTAAAAAAGAACTGTTCATTTCTTAGAAAATCTCTCAAATGTTGTAACGAAGTTTAGAATAAAGCAAGGATTGCAAATGTCTATTTCCTGTAATCAATATTCAAATGTTAACAAAAGTATTTTGTTCGTTTCTTCAGATTGTATTGGGGCTAGAACCAACAAATTTGGACAACTAATAGACTGATAGACAATATAAATGTCTACCAAAATTTCCCAAAATTTTAAGGTGAACAAAATTATTCAAGACTGTTTGGACATTACCTTGAGGCATTTTCTTTCTTTTCCAGTATCCCCTGGACCAAGCTCAATATAACAAAATGCTTAGAAGCACTTGCTTTTAGATAAGGAAAAGTTGCAGAACATTTGCAAATGTTTTTGTTGACTGAGTGAAAAGTGGTGTGGTAGGTCACAAACAAAAGTAGAGTTTTGTTGATGTGTGCAGTGAAGTCTGTAATAACAAAACACTGAAGAGATCCAGACAAACAGTATTACAGTTTGGTTGTCAAAGACTCTTTAATATTGGCAAACCTACATTTGCTGCCACTGGAAATGTTTAGTTATTATGGGATGTTCAGTCCTCAGGGATGTCTGGCTGTACAGGTGTGACTGGAGTTATCTTTTTGTGACTATCTTATCCTTTTGTGAATGACACAGCTAAAGCAGAACATATTTAATTGAAAATAACCTGAGGTTTTTACCTTTTTGTGTTACATTTTTGCCTGTAAGATATTCCTGTTTCATTCTAAAAAGGTGACCATTTTACCAGCCTGGCAGACAAACCAGAATCTACAGCAGTGCCACCTGTACAGGCTGTTGCTGGTGATAGTGCGGCTGACCTTAAAGTATGTTCAAGTACCAATCCACATCAACCAACAGCCGATGATGAGGCCAAGATGCAGCAGATCCTAAGTGACCCTGAAACACGAGAAGTACTGTTGGACCCCCGTATACAGAAGCTGATAGAAGTATTGAGGACAGATCCTGACAAAGCACAAAGGTCAGCAGTGTATACAGATTATCTTCTTTCATAACTAATTTTAAAAACCCTTGTTAAACTGCAAGCTAGGTTAAACAAATAATAGATGGTCCAATGCTAAAAAACAAAAAGGTCATCCTCGATTACTACAGACTGACAAATATTAAACATATACTGGTGAGATCATGTGCCAGATATCTGCGTCCATTACAAATATCCAAAAATGACAAGGACTATTGAGAGTAACCCATGCAACACCACAAATGTGAGGTACTGCTTCAAAATCCATATAGCAACCCACCTGGTGACACATGCAAACACACTAATCTAGTATATTTTTTTACATGCCTGACCTGTCATAAGCAATATGTTGGACAGATTTCATGTCACCTGATGCACAGGCTCCATGAGCACATTTATTACATAAATAAGAGTGATAGAACACAATTAACCCCTTGGTAGACATGTTGCCTTACCTGATAGTTCATAGCTTAGAACACATCAAAAACTAAACTTAAAGCGACGGAAGTTCCGAGACGAAGGAGGGAATATCACTGGTGAAACTACACTCCCCTTTTTGATACCCACATAACCCAAACACAGGGAGTAAACACTTTTTCCTTCCATAAACACCATATGCATGTGGATATCCCATCACTGGGACTTGCCGTTGAGAGGTATATTGCATGTGACATCACAAGTGTAACACAGGGATACACATATGCATGCCTATGTTTACATGGTATCCCTCACTATGTCACTGCACTGGTGGACTAATTTTTTAACCAGACATTACAGTCCATGCTGGCACAAGTCTAATTACCTTAGCAACATCAAATGTTGATTGTTGATACTTGCGTATAAATACAAGGAGTCCCCTATGGTCATGTCAATCCCTGATGATGCCTGGTTGAAGGGCGAAACCAGTCGGATTTGTCTGAATTGTTTCTACTATTTTCCTTGCTGTCAGGCCCTTGCCTGTTATTCTCCTTTAACGATTAGTCAGAAGAGCAAGTACTGTACTTTTACTTTTAGGAATATTTCATAATTCATAAGTCTTACCTTTGGATGTTTAATATACCATGCATAGATGATACATGAAATTTGCAATAAAGTAAGTTATTTTTTTCAATTGTGAAGCATACTGTGTTTATCATTTCTAACTGTAATATCATGGAAGCCAAAAAAGTTGCTTCACCCTGAAAAGTAATGTAAGGGGCTGGGTTTAAAATATCAAGAAGGACCATGGATATGTGCATGTCTGTATGTTGACGAGTGGAATTATAATGACAAAATGTTGCTGTATTTCAGAACACTTCAGACAGCAGACCAAGACCTGCAGTTAAAGATTAAAAAGCTGGTGACAGCTGGGCTTCTGCAGTTCCAGAGGTGACACCTTGCAGCTGCAGCTGTGTGTTATGTGGTATCATATTATCGATATAATCACATCAGTGGCCAAATCATTTTGTATTGTGAATTTCTTCACATGCCACTGAAAAGACTGACAAGGTTAGGCATACTAAAGGAATAACACCATATTGTTAGGGGCACAAGTTTGAAGAAATGTGCCTGGATAGTCTGGATACGTGCTGGTGCAGAAGATACTGAGATGTAATATAACAAGGTGTACCGTTCGTGTGATCAAGAAAGAGGCCCTACAAACTCCAGAGAATGATACAAAACACAGAAAAATATGGACTTTTGATTTAATGAGGACCTGATCAATTGGAAAATCAAGTTTCACTACATGTACTTGTATATGACAGAGGAAGCAACTAATTTTCTTCTTTGCACATGTATAATACACCATACCAAATGAAAAATATTTCATTTAATACAAAAGAGAAATGTGTGTCTTTTATACTTTACTGTTTTTTTTACGTTGTCATGAGTGGGTATATCTGAAATCATTAAATCTTTGTCTTTCCATGCAGCAAATTGGCCCTTTTTAATGGTTGCACTTGGATACACTTCTTTTTTTTTACAGATGTAACATTTTTGACTTCTTGTCCAAATAATAATAACAATCCTATTCAGACTTGGTTGGGATGTACCTTTGATTTGTTTCTTCCAGTTTTGCTCAATATATCATGCACCAATGATTTTTGTTTCAATTTTTGTTTGTACCATCCTCTTAAAAATCTTTAAAATCCACTTCTTCAAAACTACTTGGCTAATTGCTTCAAAATTACATAGAGATGCTTGTCGGTACCTCTAAACTCTAATTTGTTCAATCCATGGCACTGCAATTTTCTGCCTTGTCAGTGAGCTCAACCTTTGTTATCACTTTTACTCGGTTGACTGTCCACAATTAACAATTTTTACTTTGCCAAAACTGTTGGCAGGATTCTCCCCAAACTTATCAGTGATGTTACTTGGACTAAGTTTGTTTTATAGGTCATGCTGTAGCAATTTTCTTTTTTCTTTTTTTTTTTTCTTTTTTTTTGGGGGGGGGGGGGAGTGTCAAAAAGACACAGGAATACACCTGGGTCCCCATAGTTCAAACTTTATTCATATGGGTGACTTTGGCTTAATTCCCAAGATTAGCAAGGCAGTTTTGGTTAATCTAATATAATGGTTGATAACTCAAGAATTATTTGAGCTAAGTGCATGATGATGATCCTCTGCAAGAACTAGGAGGGGATTGCATTTGGATGCTCTTGACATAATCCTAAAGATCAGTGGGTAACTTGTGAATTTCCTGTTGGGAAGATCACTCCAGACTAGAGACTTAAACCTAGAGCAGGTTCTAAAGGGGAGAATCTTAGAACCTGCTTTTAGCTCAACGGACTTGTCAGTCAGCTGAACTTATAGGATGATCAGTCCTCCATCCATCTTTCCATCTGTTGTCATCATAGTCCATTCACATTTCACATTTTTGACTTCTCATTGGCTAGACCCTCTCAACATTTGGTGAGGATCTACCCAGGGTGACTCTGCCAATTGTGTTCAAATGGTCATGCTTCAATGATGTTTGGCTTTTGTTATGCTTTTTTTTTTTTTTTTTTTTTTTTTTTTTTTTTTTTTTTTCAAAATCTTCTGGAAAACCACTCGGCCAATTGCTTAACCTTAATTTGTATACCAGGGGGTGCTGTGAGGGTTTTTTTTTTTGTTTTGTTTTGTTTTTGGATGAGGGGGGTGCTATCTTCAACTTCTCAAAAAACTACCAGTGAGAGATTGTTTTGAAAGTTGATGAAAATGACCTTGTGAAAGGGTCAAACAAAGTTATTCAATGTGTGGTATTGTTGTGGTTTTGTGATTTTTAACATTTTTTTTAATTCGGGTACATGTACTTGTCAGTTAATGCACACATACCTATTGATTACTATATAAGACAATGGGAATTGCTAATTCACATATTTACTTCCTCAAAACCCTCAACTAGATCTACTTCAAACTTGATGGGGATGCACTTTGGGAGGGTCTCTGCAAAGTTTTTTCAAAAGGTCATGCTCCAATTATTTTTGTATTTTTTGTGAATTGTTTTGTACATTTTTGGGCCAAATTGTAAAAAATATTTTTCCCTGAAAGCACTTGGCCAAATGTTTCAAAATTGCATGGGTACACTTCTGGGGATCCCTAGACCTTAATTTGTTCAAGAAGTGGTGCTGTGATTTTTTTAATACAACTCTTTGTGTATGTGTATATATATATATATATATGTACACACACACACACACACACACACACAGAGAATGAAAAAACAGTGATGAATGCTTTTCCTCGAAATATTTTTAGTCACATTCTAAACTTGGGTAGTCCGTATTTCCCATATTTCCACATGATTACACAACGATTTTCATGTTTATGTGTTTTTATGTCAATAAATTATCCAAACCCGTGCAGTCATACTGATATACATAGTTACTGTATTAATGTGGGATGTATAACATATTGTGAAGGCCAAGGGCCTAGCCAGTCATTTTACTGTATTTCCTCATTATGCACTTCGTACAATTAAGTTTTGTCAGCATTTTTTTTTTTTTTACAAGAAAACTGTTATTTCATTGCAATTCCCTATTTTTACATGTATCTGTGACATGGAAATACTTTTACATGGTTTTAAACTAATTTGTACTGGTTTTTAGTGCCTGGAAGCAAGTCTTCCAGCTTTTTAGTTTAGCTTCCAGGTTGCCTTCCAGGTTGCCTTCCAGGTTGCCTTCCAGGTTGGAAGTTGTACGCCGTCACATTTTTACGAGAGTTTAGCCTGTAAAGAGTAATTTTGTAACAATGTATCAAGTTTTCATTTGAAATGTACACGCCACGTGCAGTAGTTTGCATGTTGTCACACGGTGATTCCGTGTCAAAGGGTGCAATATTTTTTAACCAATCAGAGTCATGGAAGCTTGTGGGTTTTGCTTCCACCAATCGGATTAATCTTCCAAGTTGGGGAAGCCTGGGGAAGCCCTGCTTCCACCAATAAGAAAAGTTTAAGTGCACGCGCATCATATAAATAGTCGAAGGAAAGAAGTTTGTTTTTGGTTCTATCACTAATCGTTTCTGGTGAGCAGAAGTAGGCCTAACTAGACTAAAGAAGTCAAAGTTGTCATGATGGCTGATAGCGGTAGTGCTAAGCCTAGTAAGGAAGGCCCAGCAGAGGCTGGCGGCTCTGGCGGTGCGCACATGGTAAGGCTGAATCCCAATTCCCATGTACTGATGTAGACTTGAAGTTGAACTTGCTTTGGGAGAACGTTGTAAATAAGTTCAGGTTTAACGTAGATGGAATATACATACCCCGGTAGGTTTGTAATTGTGGCGTTTTTATAGGCCTAGTTAGCAGGCTAGCGTTGTAAATATTGTCTGTGTGTGTATTTGTAAAGTGTACAGTTAGTGTGTAGTGTGTGTGTATTATATATATGGTGCATCCCAATTGTAAAAATGTTCAATCAAGATAGATAATTAAACTGTTAAATTTTACTTCCAATTCTGCTGGTCTTGGCGTGTGTGAGGGAAGTTTGGGACTCGAGAAAGTTTCCCTGGTCCGATTCTCACAGCCCTCCACAGATTCTGAGAGTGAGCGTGAGTGCAAGTGTGTGGAGTCCATTACCATATAAATTATAAGTATTAGGTCTAGTAGGTCTATGAAATATTTCATTAGAGCAATGTTGAACAAAATGTGCGTGTCCGGGGGTTGCCTTTCCCCACTTCACGAACCTGGAAGCTGACCTGGGAGCAGAGAGCAGGTACGCGCAGTTCCATGCTACCTGTTATTGAACTGACTTGGCTGGGGTTTCTTGGCACCCCTGGCACGTCACAATATATTTGACATTAAACAGAAGTCACTTTCACCAGTTGGACATCACATTAATATTATTGTATCTATTGAATTCCTTGCAAATGTCAACTAAAATTTTTTTTTAAATTGTGTGTAAGGTGCAGAAAATGTACCATATTGCAGGTTTTAATACATGTACCTTTATTTTTTCAAACAAAAAAATTGTGGATCAGGAGCCCCCAGACCTTCCTAACTGGAGGACTGTTGAACTCCTTGCAAACTAAAAATAAGTTTGAATTGGCTTTGTAAGACACATAGAATGTACCAATGTACCAGACTGACCATTATTAAGACCAAGCGTAGAAGCATGTGCTGTAAATTTATACTGAACACCTTAAAGTCTCTGTCATTTAGCAGGTTACTGTTTGTGTTAAACCTGGTTATGATAAACACCAAGAGTAGACATGCTATCAGTTTTCTGAAAAAAAAAAATGATTCCAGATATCATCATTTAAAGTGAAGAACAATCTCTGCCAATCTCCATTTGATGAATTTATGGCTGAGTGCATGCCCGCATAATTAAATATTTCTTCCTTACTGTAATGTCATGAGGGTGTAACCCTGTTCAAAATGTAAAAACAGTTTGTCTAAGATTAGCTTACAAAGTCTTTGGCTGCCAGGTTGGTTGCACAAATAATGAATTAAATGTTGAATAACTATCCTAACAACATTATACATCAATGAGTAATTCCAACTTCACATCCTAGGTTTGTCCATCACCAATTTTGTCCAGAGCTGAGCACCCAGAGGCCACTAAAGCCAGAATCTCTGAACAGTGTGTGGCCCTATCAGTGAAATTGGAATAATGCAAATTAGAAGCAACAATAGCACACTTCTACACTACACCACTAGGATTTGTTATTTACACTTATGTCACATATGATACTTTAATGCTACCATATGGTGACCATTTTGTCATCAGTCCTTGCTTATTGTCCAGAGTGATCAAATGAATCAAAGTTGCAATTAAAAGTGTACACGGCTAAAATTAGCAAGAGTGTCTCATGATATGTCCCAATCTTGTTCATTTGTTGCCTGCTAAGACAAAGTTACGCTATCGTTACTGTGTGGGCGCTCCACTTATCCGTGGAGCGCAGTCAGACACGCTGTCAGACACAATAGTCTGTTTAGCAGGCAAGTTCATTTGCTGACTCCTGACATTATGCTTTATCTAGAATTCTTTCTTTGTGTCTGGCATTTCCTTTTTAATTGCAGATTTTTTTCATGGCTTATTTGTTTTTTTTTCAGAAATTTCATGCTTTTTGTCATGTAGCTTTTGTATCTTTAATTTGAATCTACAAAGCAACAACTTCCCTTTTTAGGTGCACAGACAGGTATGCTTTGAAGCAAATCTTTTCTAGTTATATTTGCACCCAGATTGTGGAATTCCTCTTGCACCACACAGAATAGCAGCAGAATTTGCCTCCTCTCCCTCCCATCATATAAATTAGTAGGCACACAGACAGATTTGCTTTGAAGCAAAGTTCTTTTCTAGTTCTGTTTGAACCCAGATTGTGGAATTCCTCTTGCACCACATAGAATACCCGAGACACAATAGCAGTGAAATTTGTGTCTCCTTCCTGCTATATGAATTAACGAGTGTTTACATTACTGCATTTTCCCTTGTACATGTACAATAATTGATTAGATATGCACGCAGATAGTGACAGCGTCAGGTTGGGCACATGGAATTATCATAATCTATACCAGAAAGATTGCTGTGTTAGCATATAATCCATGATGCCTGGTGTCCCAATATACGATTAAAAACAGACTGCTGTGTTAGCATATAATCTATGACACATTGTATCCTAACATGGTTATGGTAGGTGTCACATCCTCATGGGCCTCCCTAAAAAAGTACTATTTCACTGTTAAGGATCCTTAGACCAGAGGCCCTGCAAATTCCCAATAATATAGCACTTTTTGCCAATATAGTTTCTATCTAAGTGTGCATAAACTTAGTGTCATTCTGGGAAGGATAAACATTCTATTCATTCGAGTCCTAGATAACTATGAAAATGATTTTCCTGCAGATTTCCAATAATATCTTGTCTTATGAACAGCACTTTTGCCTGTATTTTTTCTATTGAAATGTGCATAAATGTTATACAATTCTGGGATAGGCAGACATTCGACCATGGAGGTAGAGCCATAGATTACCTAATTATATTCCTGTCTCATGTGTGAATTAAAGTGTGCATGTGAACACACACTCTTCTGTTTTTCCTAAATTTTTTCTTTCTTTCTTTATGTCAGGGCGCCAACCCAGACATACTGTTTTTCCTCGCATTCTTTATTTCTTTCTTTCTTTCCATGGCATCTAAATTTGTCCTGATTTTTCTCACACACTATTATTCCCAAAAACCACCAAACTTGCCATGGTGACTGGCCTACCAATGAAATTTTGCCATTTGGTTTGGAATAGTCATGATGATTAAAATTATGCAATTGAGGGGCAATTAAAATTTTAAAAGCTCGATATCTGCAAAAATATTATAGACACAAAGTTCTAACTTACATATAGGTTTGAGACAACTGGCAAATCCAATAGCATACAAACAAAAGTTGGGGAATTTTAATGTATGCTAAAGTCACTGAATTTCTCCACAATCCACACATGCAGGCCTGCAAATGCTTGTTGACCTATTGTTCTACCTCCATGGTGCTAGGCAACCATTTTGTATTCATAATTAATTAGCTTGAGCCTGTCTCATAGGCAGCTTTCTATCCATGCATGGTAGGGATATGGTTTGCAAGGTTTGGGTCTTGCAGCAAATGGAGGGGGGGGGGGGATTCCCAATAACTGTATAATGAGGCTCTAAATAAAATACAGAGAATCTCTTTCTATTCATGCAAGAACAGATCTGCTCTATGCTGCCATATGTACCAGGCAGGCTATAGTTCCCACTAGTGGTGCATAGAGGTGTGAGTGCACTATGAGTATGGTATCCTTGCTGGTCTGTTTTTGCTTGAGACTTTGTCAGTCTGCTCAGCTTTCAGTCCCAAGAGAACCAGGGCTCTGGACTTCTAGGCAGAACAAGCCTGAGTGTACCCTCTTTTAAAAATAGGCTTCTTGGCCAGACTCATCAAAGTATGGTCTTCCAGTCCTCAATGACTGTTTTCACAACTTTGTGAATTTTGAAACATTGTGTGGATTTGTGTCATCTCAGTGGATGCTTTCATGTCTTTTTTTTGTTGTAACCAGTGAGATGAAGCCTGTTCTTCATAGCCGATACTGAGACAGTATAGCGCTTGTCTCGGTTCACAGGTACATGTAAATGTAGTTTCTTGACAGCTTCTTTTAAAGTTTGTTTGTGTTATAAAGGAAGAAAGGCAGTTTTGTATTTCATGTATACACCTCCGCTTGAATTATAATATGTATACACTGTACATGTGTGTGTACTGTGAATAATGCTCACACACATGCACACATACTCATCCATACTACCCAGAAGGGTTGACCCTCTCAGCAGTGGGCACTTTTCTCTTGGTCCCAAGGGTGCCCGCTGTAGAGAGGTTTCACTGTATAAGTAAACACTGGAATTGGGAATTTCTTTCTTTCTTTCTTTCTTTCTTTCTTTCCTTTCTTCTTCAGGACCAAGTTGGTCTGAAGATTTTCTCAAGCACTGTTTTTTCGAAAACTACCAAACTTGCTATGGTGACTGACCTTACCAGTGAGATTGTCTGTTTCATTTGGAATAGTCATGATGTTTAAAAGTATGCAAATTAGGGGCAATAACATTTTAAAAGCTGCATATCTTCCAAACTATTGCAGATACTCAATATTTCAATGTGCATATATAGGTTTGTAACACCTGCCAATATAATGGACAGTATAAGTTGTAGAATTTAAAATTATGACAATATAAGGGGTTTTGAAAAATTTCAAAATTAAATATCTCAAAAAGTATTATACATAGACATACCATTCCAACTTCAATTTATAGGTTTATGGTAAAACCCTATCCAGTGAACCATAAACCAAAGTTTCAGGCTTTCAATTTATGAAAATTAGGCAAATACACAAAATTGAAATGTTGAAAAGCTTCAAAACAATTATAGATACTAGTTTCATTCAAAGTTCATTTTATAAGTTTGTGACATGGCCACATCCAATGAACCGAGAATCAAAGTTGTAGCATTTTACTTTATAGAAATTAGGCTAATACACAAAATTTAGATCATGTTGAACAATGGCAAAGTGTAGCATTTCAAACTGTTCTCATTTTGAAGGCATACAGACAGATTTGCTGTGAAGCAAATCTTCTTTTCTAGTTCTTTTTTCTTAACCAGTGAATTTGTCCGAAAGTTTTCTCTGACACTATTATACATAGAAACTCAAAACTCGGCATGATTGTACCTCCATACAAGGAGTTGGGCCTTTTTGTACAGAGGAATGAAGATGTTTCAAATTATACAAATTAGGGGCATTTGAAATTTTAAATCTTGAATATCTTCAAAAGTATAATAGATAGAGATGTCAACTAAGGGGTTATTGACCAGTGGGCATCTAATGAATTTAAAACAAAAGTTATAGCAATTTAAATTATGCTAATTAGCGGCATTTGAATTTAAATTCTCGAATATCTTCAAAAGTAAAATAGATACAAATGTGATTTCAAATTTTACTAGGGGGTATTGACCATTGCACATGTAATGAATCTTAAACATAAGTTGTGACAATTTAAAATATGCTAATTGAAATTTTAAAATATTGAATATCTTCAAAACTATCATAGATACAGATGTCATTTCAACTTGTACTAGGGGGTTATTGACCATTGCGCATGCAATGAATCTGAAACAAAAGTTGTAGCAATTTAAATTATGCTAATTACAGGGTTCATATAGGTCCTTGAATCCTTGATAGTGCATGAATTTACTACCTGCTTTTTCAAGGCCTTGAAAACCTTGAAAATTAATGTTATTGCAATAAAGTCCTTGAAAAGTCCTTGAATTTGAAAGCTGCCAAGCTGTATGAACCCTGTAATTAGTAGTATTCGAAATTTTCAGTTTTGAATATCTTCAATACTATAATAGACAGAGATGTCATACCAACTTCTATTAGGGATTTGTTGACCATTGAGCACCTAATGAAATTAAAACAAAAGTTGTAGCAATCTAACTTATGCTAAGAAGCACCATTAGAAAATTTAAATCTTGAATAACTTCAAAGCTATAATAGATAGAGATGCCATTCCAACTTCTACTCCTGTGTTATGGACAAGTTGTACATTGCCACACCAATATGCTTCGAAGACACATAAACTGATTTGCTACACAGCAAATCATCTTTTCCAGTTAACATTAGTAGTAGCAGCAGTAGTAGTGGTGGTAGTAGTAGTAGTAGTAGTAGTAGTAGTAGTAGTAGTAGTAGTAGTAGTAGTAGTAGTAGTAGTAGTAGTAGTAGTAGTAGTAGTAGTAGTAGTAGAATTCAGGGGTAGTAGAATTCAGGGGCGGACCCATACATTCTTAAAGGAGAGTTCAAGTGCCGAAGGGGGCCTGTCGCGGAATTTTTTTAAAAATCGATGCTCTCAGACTCGTTTTCTTGACATTTGAGATATATTTTCACATGGACAATTTGATATCTGAGACACACAAAACTCACTAAACTGGGCTTTCCCGTTAGCTTTCAAAGTTCCTTTCACAGTATGGCATACAGGGTCAGATTAGTCCCAAACTCTTTACAGGATGGCAGGGCCAGTGCTTTAAATTTTGTACTGGTCCTAGTCTAGCCCCTCTCATTCCGGTGAGCACATTTAATGTGACTGCGACATCATAATGACTGCAGTTATTTCGTTCAAGCTGGTTCATCACACTATTTTTTGTCTACGTTCACAACATTCAAATCTAGACAGTGTAAGTCTACATTTTGGCGAGTTCTGTTTCTTAAACTTGAGATGCCATCGGATATAAATATCACCTATAAGAATGAAAAAAAAGTTTACTGTATACGTATGATTCCTTGTACTGCCTCTGACCTTAAATTATGTATTAAAAGCCAACCCATCTAGAGCCGATACAACCAAACCAGAAAGGAACTACAAAGATCTAAGAATTTTACCAGCACTGTGTTTTCTTCTGAAAGTCAAAATTCGAGTCCCTAAGTAACTACGGGTATCGAGATACACATGTTTACATGTATATTTAGGGCCGCTTTTTAAATTTTGGTGTAGCTTGATGAAAGTACATGTGAACAGTATTGAAGTTGCATAGTCTTGCTCTATCAATTGGTACACATACAGATCAACGAAAATATTGTGTTCATTGAATAAATATGCAAAGATAAAAGACCTAGATATAGCATGACACGTATTTTATATTTATCTACTTCTCGGTAAAATCCAGTCTAAAGTTCTGCTCTTTTGTTCCAAACACTATGAACCTAAAAGGTGTCCTCCAAATTGTCTCTATCAAACCCATATTGGGATATGTCTGAAATTTTGAAAATTAAAGTTTTGGATATGCAGATTAGCAAATGTTAATTTTGCAGTCTCATAATTTGACACCTGACGCAGATAAGAACAAATTCAGGGATACTGCTAAGTTTCGTAGTATTTTGAAGACATGCACCATGTCTTCCCTTTTTCTCATAGGATGCTGTTCTTTAATGCACGAAATAAAAAAGAAAGTCACTTCAAAGCACTTCATTATGTTTCGCTATATCTAACAATTAGCACAATAATTCTTTAACATGTGCCCCATCTTCTATAGAATAAGACTACACAATTCCAAAAAGTATACTCTCATAAACTAAAAACAAGGAGGGTACAGGGAAAGGAGAGTCTACTCTGGCTTTTTCGCCAGCTCGATCATCTTTGCGGTGATGGGATTATTTGATACCAATCTGATAAGCAGACAGCGGGGGGATAATTAACCCGTGCATGTGTATTCCCTTTATATGTACATGTATGTTATGTTCATGTGATTGTGATTGTCTGTACAATGAATTTAGGCTATATCTCTGTATGTTAGATTTATGTCAAGAAAGTTCTTCATGTGTTACGCGGTCTGGCCGCTTTGGGCTATTAATATCGCGCATACTCACGCAAATTATAAACCAGTTTTCAAATCTGATGAAAATATTTCAACGTAAATTTAAATGAATGAGTGGATTTGATATTTCATAAGCACCCTTAGCACGCTGTAAGCGAGTACATTCGAACATACTCTGAATATCACTTCCCATCGTTTGCGAGTGTATTCACCCGCACCCGCAAGCCAACATTCATCAGCTCACCGTTCGCCCGTATTGTCTATTTACCTGCGAGCCTGTACAGTTTATTGTAGAAAAACTTCAACACTTGCTACCGGTTATTTCGATTTTGTGTTTAAAAGGAGTATTTCCCCCTTTCACACTGAGAAAAACCGAACAACCATCCGTTTTTGTCGCAATTTGAATGATAAAGTCCGAAATTTTACGCAAAAACTGATGTAGGCCTAACTTGGCCCTTTTGCGCCTCGATGTTTCTCAAGTGCTGTCATTGGTAAATTTGACACGCACCATCCAATCAAATGCGTCAAATTTCATGTGCGCCCAGTATGTCCCCAATTTATGCGACTCCGAGCATGAACATGACGGGTGTACGTATAAATTATTGGATCTAGGACCTATTTTTTCATTTATTTTTTTCACGTTGTAGTTTCACAAAAGACTTGAATTGAACAAATTTTGAACACAGATTAAGACAGAAGTGAAAATTGCGACGGAAATCCAAAAAAAAAAAAAAAAAAAAAAAATACGTAGATTTGTCACCGCACAGTAACGAAGCCTCTGCGAACACGATAATGTGTCATATTGTATCGTTTCGGGTGATCGCTACATGTCTGTTTTGCTACCTAATTTTATCTTTTGGTAACATTCTGTTTTAATTTTCACTTTTCAGACATTTTAGGCTTACATGTTTTCTGTCAGATTAAACCCCCAGGGGCTATCGGTGGCAAGCAGCGACTGACGACAGTTACAAGTTTGTCCAATTGTAGGCCTACTCAAAATCGGATTCAGAAAAAGTATGTTTTGATAACATGTTTTTGACTTAAATGCTAATGACTTTCATTCTTTTCTGACATGTCTAAGTACACATTTACTTAATGTAAAAAAAAATCGCTCAAAGTTGACAGTATTTACTCAAATGTCACAAACCTGATCCATTATG
Source organism: Hermodice carunculata (assembly GCA_964020975.1). Lineage (NCBI taxonomy): Eukaryota > Metazoa > Annelida > Polychaeta > Eunicida > Amphinomidae > Hermodice > Hermodice carunculata. The sequence goes on along the minus strand of OZ026614.1, from coordinate 59,546,145 downwards.
TTGAAACATTGACTCAAGGTTGGCAAGGAAATAGAGCTTTATTGTTTGGAGACTTTCAAAGTGAAGAGTAGGTGTCCTCATGAGGTTTGTTTTACATTTCTGGTGCAGGATGTCCATTGTTGCAGTACTTGTTAGTAATAGTATTTCCCTCGCTTTGTACAGGTGGTCTAGCTGCAACTGCTTATTTTACAATCCATGGACTGAATATGATGGCCCAGTTTGTTTCTACTTCAGTTATACACTGGCAGGTGGTTTAACTAAGATAAGTTATCCAGCTAGAAAGGGTATATACTGGTTCAGGGGTAAGTCAAATTGTTCTTATTTAAACTTGAACCACACAAATTTAGTAATTATGTTTGGTTTGACAGATATTCCTCATTCATAATGAAGCTCTGCATTTATAAGCAAAACGTCACTTCTGGCAAATGATGAATTTAGCTAATTCATCATTTGCCACGCTCATATTTATTCATTATTATGTGGGTTGGCCTTGCTGAATATTTAGCTTAGACAAGGAGCCGCTACTGAGAGAAACGTGCCGGTACAGGCTCCGAAACATGTTCTGCGTAGTTACCGCTGAAGACCCTTTAATTTATTTGGGTTAATACAGCCCATGTCAAAATTCTACAGAAGAACGTGTGCAACATGGAAAATAGTACTTCCATATGCATATAGGTTAGACAGTGACAGGTTATCTTATGGAGAGTAAAAAGTTCGGACTGCGGAATAGAGTAATGATTACCACGAAGTGGTTCTGCACAAAAGACACAAATACAGTGTCGACATGACACATTAATATTGGAGCAATCAAATAAATTTTGTAGTTTTTGCTTTATTAAAATGTTCAAATTTAACAAGTCTGTAACACAGAATAAGGAGTAAAATTCTTGATGCGTGACACAAACAAAAATACGGCATGTTGTGATAAATCATGCCTGTGATCATGGAGACGCAGACGCTTGTATTCTGCCACCCATGTTGTTTCGAAAAACTGTAATCGCACTAAAGGGTATACACTTTACATCTCCAAGGGTACCTAAAATTTGGGTTAATTGGCCTGGAATCTTCACAAGAATATTAATCATGTAATTTGTAACAAACGTTTTGGTGGTCTCTTTCAGTGAAACTGGATTTTTTAAAAAAAGCCCTCGCACGTTCAATCCTGCATGTAGCTTGTTGCGCAAATGAGTAAACTAGTGTCTGTCAGTAGCACACTATGCGCGCTACCAAATATAAGCAGAGCGCTAAGGCTAAAACCTTTTTTCATATTTACACAGAAGTAGAGAATGGAAGAAAGAAATTGGGCTTTGTTGGCTTTATTATCAATTCAAGAATATATTATACTAGAAGAAAATTGTGCTCGTTGCCTTTATTATGCATTCAGGACGATTTTATTACACACACACACACACACACACACACACACACAAAAGAGAAAAAAAGGAAAAAGAAATTGGGCTTTGTTGCCTTTATTATACATTCAAGAAGATAAGAGGAGAAACTAATTGGGCTTTCCTTCGAACGAGTTTTTTTTTTTTTTTTGTTTGTTTTGTTTGTTTGTTTTGTTTTTTGTTGTTTTTTTTTTTTATTTTGTTTTTGTTTTTTTTTGTTTTTTTGTTTTTGTTTTTTTTTTTTGTTTTTTTTGTTTGTTTGTTTTTGTTTTTTTGGGGGGTTTTTTTTGTTTTGTTTTTTGTTTTTTGTTTGTTTGTTTGTTTTTTTGTTTGTTTTTTTTTTGTTTCTTTAAATTTATTGCAGTGGTTTTCTGAAATTGCACCCTTTGCCAGGATTTGATCTGATCCGTAATTCACTGATAATTATGATACGACCGTGTCAATGACGTCTGTTATACAGAGCGAGAACTGGTTACTTTGAGAAGTATATGAGACCATTCGTTCCTACCAGATATAGCACACAAATTCCATATTTTTCGAAACTTTCCGCTCAACGTGCATGAATTTCAAGCATGTAGTTCAACTTGTTATCGATGCATGTTTTTGCATAAAGATACAAAACCCATGCCCGTTGAGCATCTACCCTCCTTACTAAAAAGAGAAAAGGCGAAGACAAAGACAGCTCTGAACTTGTACCAACCGAAACTACGCCGATACGTATCAGAATACGTCAAGAGGAGAAATGGCTGGCCTCCTGTATTATAATTATGCGTGACTGAATTAGCGATCTGACAAATCTGTCGCTGGTTTTAAAATAAAATGGACAAAAGTCATAACCATGATGGCAACATCAGTAGCATGAGTTACGATATTGCGTAGACCAAGTCTTTGATGTAATAAATTCATTTTAATACCAAAGAGCTCACAGAATGTGTATTGAAACGTGACATTTTGATGAAAGTATGAACAGTTTAAAGATCATGTATTTTTAGATATACCTCCAGACATAAATTTAATTTGAAAGGGGCCGTAATAAAGCAAGCGGTTTGATTTTATCTTCCAATGTTTCATTTTATTTTCCGATTTTTTGTTGTTGTTTATTTATTTATTTATTTATTTATTTATTTATTTATTTATTTATTTATTTATTTATTTATTTATTTATTTATTTATTTATTCATTCATTCATTCGTTCATTCATCCATCCATCCATCTATCTATCTATCTATCTATCTATCTATCTATCTATCTATCTATCTATCTATCTATCTATCTATCTATTCGTTTTTTACATCGCAGAGCCTAGGGTTAGATCGCCCCCCCCCCCATCTGCCGATGAGGAGGAGTAGTAATAGTAGCGGTGGTAGTAGTAGTAGCAGTAGTGGTAACAGTAGTGGTAGTAGTAGTAGTAGTAGTAGTAGTAGTAGTAGTAGTAGTAGTAGTAGTAGTAGTAGTAGTAGTAGTAGTTGATTTTCAATGCGGGGAGCCACCTGATCAAAGTGGAAGTGAAAATGTTGCTTCTTACATTATAGAAGCCTCATGAATTTACGTTGTTCAGTTGTAAAAGGCTTGGCCCTGTGTATGATTATGAATGAAGATTGCTCAGTTAAGCTCGGACAACATGCTGATATTTATTTATTTATTTATTTATTTATTTATTTATTTATTTATTTATTTATGTCTGTTTGTTTTGTTTGTTTACTTATTTATTTATCTATTCATTCATTCATTTATTTATTTTTTTTTTTTTATTTATTTATTTATTTATTTATTTATTTATTTATTTATTTATTTATTTATTTATTTATTTATTTATTTATTTATTTATTTATAGATTTATTTTTAATTAGTGAACAGCAACTCGGAATCGTGTCTTCAAACAAAATGTCTGGTGTTAATTTGACAAATATCCGTTTGTTTGTTGGTTTGTTTTTCTTCACGTACAATTTTTTTCTCCCTGCTCACCATTTTTATCACATAATTTGTAACCTGATCCCGCCTAATCTGATAGTTGCAGACCCCCGTTTCCCCCTCAAATCAAGACAAGAGACCGTGGGATCGGCAAGACTGCTTCATTCAAATGAGTGAAAACCTTAAGCTTCCAAGCTTTTTTTTAGGTTAACAGAAATTGAAAATCATAATGCAACCGACTGAAAACAAAGTCAAAGCCGTAACGTTATTTGTTAACCAAAGTTTCGAGTCCAGGAAAGCAAGCACGCATCAAAGTGCACGCCTGCTTTAACCCGAAAAGTACCTGGATAAAGAAGTTAATACTGTATAGGGCCCTTACTTATTAATGAGTGCCAGTTATGCTGTACGGAGGCCGTACAGGCAAGCAGCAAATGTGAAAGAAAAAAGAAAAAGAAAAAAAAAAAAAGAAACCAAAATAAGACGGGTATTCAACCTCTTCGTATTTTATGTCACCTCAGTAAAATCGTTATTGTAGGTGGGTATGTATATTTTGCGTATGAATTGCATATGCCTTGTATGAGCCCATTATAAAGCATAAATCTATTACAGTCTAAGTGATGTATTGTGTTTGAAAAAAAAATCACTGATTCTGCTATACCTAAGCATCAACACACACACTAAAAACTGTTGTTGACAAACTTATCACCGTTTAGTCCAGCCCCATTCCCCCGCCATTATATAATATTACTCATGTTAGTCACGTCAGGTCGTTGCCACTCAAGTAAAACTTTCGATGTACTAATTGTACAAACCTATGAAATGATTTGGAATTGCAAGTATGTCTATCAATGTTTTTGGGACATTTTACATTAATTGTTTTCAAGTGTCCCTCATTTATATGAAGCTAAATTATACGACTTTTGCATGCGGCTCATCTGCGACGCAAATCTACGAATTTGAATTGGAATGCACCTCTATCCACGATAGTTTCGATGATATTCCACTTTAAAATGTTGAGCTGTCCATAATAGTCATTAACTTAAATTCTACAATTGTGAGAATGTGTCCCATAGATGTGCAGCTTCAACAAACCGACTAACAGAATGAACACTTGGGCCCATATGCAACTGAAATTTTCGAACGCCCTCAATTTTCAACTTAATGACTGTCTTAACGATATGCGAAACTTCACCGCAGATGCTAACTTGAAGTTTTTAGTTAGCACTGTGCCTGAGTTCAAGCAGCCACAGAAAAAGCGGATGAAAAAGAATACATGTATTAGTAAAAACAATATGTGTGTATTGACATACGGACATAACTACAAGATATGGTAATGTGCCAAACGATGTTTTGGAAAGATCTGACGGCATGAATCGTTTACCCGAAGGTGTCTATAGTCTTGTCTATAGTATTTCGTTTGTTTCTTTCCATATTTCTTTCTTATCGCATTATTATTATTATTATTATTATTATTATTATTATTATTATTATTATTATTATTATTATTATTATTATTATTATTATTATTATTATTATTATTATTATTATTATTATTATTATTATTACTACTACTACTACTTCTACTACTACTACTACTGCTGCTGCTACTACTACTACTACTATTATTATTATCATCATCATTACTATTCAATTAAATCCCCTGTTATGGAATAGTCAAAATGTTGTTACTTATTCAATTTAGAGCAAGTTTCAATGTTTAATATCCTCAGATTTACTATTACAAGTTTAATTAATAGGCGCATCCAATAGACCACAAAGAAAAATTGTAGAATTTTAATTTATGGTAATAAGGGCAACTTTAAAATTGTTAAAGGTAGAGGTGCAGGTACAATTCCAAATATCAATTCATGGTTTTATTCTCTATGCACATCCAATGAACCGCAATCAAAAGTTTGAGAAGAATAATTTATGAGCAATATATTAGGAGCACTTTAAAAGTTTACATGTTGAACATCATCAAAACCGTTAAAGGTAGAGGTGTCATTGACATTGTAATAAATTCCATATAGTTTGTGCTATAGGGGCATCCATTGAACAACAAACAAAAGTTGTAGAATTTTAAGTTATGCCAATTTAGGGGCACTTGATAAGTTTAAATGTTGAATATCTTTAAAACTATTGAAAGTAGAGTTACCATTTCCATTTTATTTCATGGCTTTGTGCTATGGGCACATCCAATGAACCGCCACCAAAAGGTGTAGAATTTTAAGTTATGCTAATTTAGGTGCGCTTGATAAGTTTAAATGTTGAACATCTTCAAAACTTTTAAAAATAGAGGTACCATCTCAAACTTTACATTGTAGTTTTGTGCTATAGACACATCCAGTGAACCACAACCAAAAGTTGTAAAATTGAATCTATGCGAATTAGGGGCGCTTGAAAAGTTAAAATCTTGACTATCTTCAAAACTGTTAAAGGTAGAGGTGCAATTCAAACTTTAACTAACGGGTTTGTGCTATCGGTACACCCGATGCACCACAAACGAAAGTTTAAGAATTTTATGTCTTGCTAATTAGGGTCACTTGAATAATTTAAATGAGGTAGAGGCTCCGTCATCCCTTCGACTCTTAGGTGTGTGCTGCAAATTTAGTAATACTTGTATTTTGAATGCCTCCTGAGGGCTTACTTTGCATTAATTTATCAAGCAATATACAATTAATTTTAATTTCAAGTGGAGTTATATGCATGAATTCCACAGTTAAAGGGCTATTGATGTCATTCCCAAATTCTCATATGTTTTGTTGCAGATGCCGCCTATAGACACAGAAGTCAAGATTGTAGGATTTTGATATGCAAGCTTTGAACGCACACAGACTGATTTGCTTTTGAAGCAAATATTCTTTTCCCTGTTTTAATGCTATTTCTTCTATTTACGTACTATTTTTTAACAATATCAACCCCTTTCATCTCTGTATAATATATATATATATATGAATGAATATATATATTGGAATCTCCCTATAAAGACCACCTAAGGGACTGAAAAGTGGTCTTAATAGGGGAATAGGGGAGTGGTCTTAGCAGGGATAAAATTTAATTCAGGATAAACAAAGACGGTTCTGCACATTGGTGGTCTTAATATAGAAATGGTCTCTTTATGGAGATGGTCTTAATTGGAGATGCTAATATATGTTTATATATATACATGTATATATATATATACATATATATATATACCAGAATCTTCATTAAGACCATCTCCATAACAGACAATATCTGCACGAATGTATGCATGCATATCCGCCTGTATGTCTGTCTGCCTGTCTGTCTGCCTGTCTGTCTGTCTGTATGCATGCATGCATGCATGCATGCATGTATGTATGTATGTATGTATGTATGTGTGTGTGTGTGTGTGTGTGTGTATGTATGTATGTATGTATGTATGTATGTATGTATGTATGTATGTATGTATGTATGTTTTGTACGACGTTTTCCTGGGTGCCATGAAAACATTGCAATCATAAATATTAAGTGTATCAATAGCACATTAATTTTTACGATAAATTCCTTTGCAGTATAGATCGAATATAGGAAAGGAAATATGATTTATTTTACAGCTAGGCTCACCATTTTTGACATGTCAAATTAAAACTTTTCAGGCTTGTAATTCAACAGAGGTGTTTGGTGTATGCTTGATGGATGAGGAGCAGCCCATGACGTTCAATGACGTGATTCGCTTTCTTGTCATGTCACGAGATGATACATTAAAGAATTTGGCAATTTACTTTCATATACTTGCAATAATCAAAACAACATAGAATGCACAAATTAGAAACTGAAATTTCAAATTGTATTAAATTATCCCCGCCCATGTTGTAACAATGCAAAAGGGAAAATGTTCAGCGTATTTATATAAATATTTTCGTTATAGCCAGACATTAAGTGAATTAAGACAAAATTTGTGAATGAAAATTGTAAACAGTTGTCAAACGGACGAAAGTTTTAACATGTATTATCCTCAGATCTATTGAAGGCAAGCTAGCGTTTACAGCAACTCTGAAACCTGCCGGGGCGAAACTTACCAGCAACAGGGAAAGTGTAAACAAGGACAATGACACAGTCGAGTCAAACCCCAAGTCAAAGCAGCAAGAAACCCAAACCTTGGGTTTAGAATCAACCTGCTCTGACCAGCAGCCAGGCCGCTCGACAGATCTTTCTGTATGATTTATCTTCAGCGTATTAATATGACAAAATTTGTGAATAAAAATTGTAAACAGTTGTCAAATGGACGAAACTTTAAACATGAATATCCTTAGATCTATCTTATATAAGCGATTCATATATATATATATATATATATATATATATATATATATATATATATATATATATATATATATATATATATATATATATATATATATATATATATATATATATATATATATATATATAAAAGGTTGCACCGCCCTTTGGTATTGTAAGTTCTTTGAATAGGTTTTGTGAAAGTAAAATTTTTGGCAAGATTTCAAACAAATATCTCTGTCAGTTGGGGTTGAGGTGAGGTGAGGTGAGGTGAGGTGGGGTGACGAGTTCTGCAACCCTGAATACCTCACGAAAATGCTGCTTCGGAGACGCATCATGCAATCGATAAATCCTGGGAATAATTATATTATTTATTTTCACGCATACATTATCACGCAACCACATAATTATACAAACAGGAGTAGCAGTTCCATATTTTCCGTGCAGTTCTAACACACACACACACACACACACCAAATCTCTATATGTACGGTCCATTCGCCAATTCAATCACTGTGTCACTGTCCATGTCTAAACCTGCATCTTAATTAATCACAATAAATATAATATAATCACGTTCGCTGCAACATATACCGGACATGTCACAGATCATATATCAGGCATTCTTATTTCACAAAGACGAGGAAGGAAGACGAGGGAGAGGGAAAGAATGAAAGAAAGAGAGACAGAGGCAGCGAAGAAGGGGAGGAAAGGAGAATGTGTCTTGACTAGACAGGAAACTTTCTTGTGGCGTGAATTGTACAAGCGCGATTATTATGGTTATGCATAGTCGTTTACCTATAAAATTGATTTTCAAATAAAAACAAAATATACCAAATTTGAATTGAATTGAATTCAAATTTATTTTTAAACAACAAATACAAAGTGTATATGACAATACAGGAGATCGCGGCTCTCAGGGGATTTAAAAAAACTCATCGAGTTGGGCGCCTGTTGGGCCTATGTGTTTGAGACAGTAAAATAAAAAGAGAAATAAAATGAAAAGTAAAACAAAAAAAACAAAAACAAAAAAAAACTACTATGTACATTGATGTTTCTGTGAAAAAAATGAAACTGGTACGATGAATCTTGAACATGATGACATAAAGATAATGATCCTGGACAAAGAATGTAGTTAACCTTGTAAAACAAACAAACAAACAAACAAACAAACAAACAAATAAATAAATAAATAAATAAACCTGCAAGTCTTGCTACATCGAAATGATATACATATAAAATATTTCCAATCACTTCAATCTTCAGCAGTACCAGCATAACTTAACAAGAGCTGAATATTCTATGCAAGTCCTGAGTAAAACAATTTAAAAATGGATTAACTGATTATTGCCGTAGTTTTTCATGAGGGAGTTTCTTTAGTTCTTTTTCTATATTTGGAAGTCTGTTGGATATTTCTCATTGTGCAGGGAAGTTCGTAAGTAGGGGCCCATAAACTTGGTCATTTTATTTTGTGAGAAGTGAAAAGTGTGAAAGATAGCTAGAAAGAAAAAGTTAAATTTAGGGTAATTAAACTGAACGAGGTCCAGACTATATGAAATGAAAACAGAATTGAATGAAATATAGAAAATGTAACAGAATATGAATCAACGAACGAACGATTGGATTTCTACAGGCAGGCGGGCCAGCCCAGATAGACCCGGCGCCGGTAAAAATGAAATCGGCTAGAAGAGAAGATTTCGTTCACAGCAAATCTGTCTTGAATGATTGGATTTGGATATTCACCAAATTTGCATAAATTAAAGTGATACAATTTTTGTTTATGGTTCATTGGATACAGTAATATCACAAACCTGGAAAATGAAGTTTGCATAACGCCTCTATCTCAGGTTATGATAGTTTTCAAGATGTTCAAGATTTAAATGGTGTGTATTCATCTAATTTGCACACATTAAACACATTGTTTTTCTGTCTATTTGATTTACCACTGGTACAAACATATACATTGAAATGGCGCCTTTATTTTAACCAGTTTGAAGGTATTCAAGATTTTAAAATTTCGAGTGCCCTTAATTGGCATAAAATTAAAATGCTACAACTTTAGTTTGCTGTTCAGTGGATTTGCCTTTGGGACAAACCTATACATTTAAATTGGAATGACACCTCTATACAAAATAATTTTGAAGACTGTCAAGATTTAAATTTCTCATATGCCCCTAATCCGCATAGGCCTAATTTAATACGCTGCTACAACTTATTTTCATCATCTATTCGATTGGCAAGTATGACAAGCGTGGCTAGCTATATATGTGCAAGGAAGAAATTCGTGTGTATCCGCAATAGTCATGAAGATACGAAGTGTTGAAAAGTAAATTGCCCTGGTTTGCATAATTTTGAACATCAAAACAATTTCAAACCATATAGACCTATTTCATTGGCAGGTAAGTCACTCTGACAAGTTTGGTGGTTTTCGCAACAGCAGTCCGAGACGAGCTCTAGACAAAATTTGGATATGAATGAATGAATGAATGAATAAAGGGAGAAAAAGAAAAAAGAAAGAAAGAAAGAAAGAAAGAAAGAAAGAAAGAAAGAAAGAAAGAAAGAAAGAAAGAAAGAAAGAAAGAAAATGTTTGGGTTCGCATATTGTTGATCGAGCATCGAACTTTAATTAGTCTTTGTAAATTATCCGAATAAACACTGAATTCAAAAGTGACACAATTCAAACAGATTTGGCTTTAACTTTTAAGTTAGTAAAGTGTTTCTGATAGCCATGAATTCGATTGAAATCCAACATTTCGACAGACTTTTACGTCATATCCTTTCCATGTACCATGACCATGTCCCTGGTTTGAGGGACACAGTAAAATATTGACTGCTACACCGACATTGCCGTGTACATCTTTCGCTTTGAAACACAGAAAAGCACTTGAAAGATGGCGGAACCCAACAAGGAAGGCGCCCAAACACACGGAATGAATCCCAAAGAAGGGCCAGCCACCGAGAAACTCGGTGATGCAGAACAGTCAGATACTGTCTTTGACCAATTTTATACAGAGGTGAGCCTGAAGCCAATTTCTGTTAAAAGAAAATAATTGCACCAAAGAAAGTAATTCTCCGCCGAATGGTGGAACTTGAAACCAAGGCCATAGCATGAATCATTCCGATCAAAACAACAGAAATGAACCAGAAGCAGCCGGTCAGTGTCAGGGTTTTGTAACAACGAGGCTCGACACAGGCTTCTCAGCTTGTTATGTTAGATCCGTTATTTAACTTTACTTGATAATATTGGAGCCTAAAATTCATCTTTTGAAGTTTGAACATTTTTTTTAAAAATTGCATTTAAATAATTGAATTCCACTTTGTGAGACCAACTTGAAAAAAATTAAGTGGAGGTACGGATATGGGAGAATGGGAAGGCAGGTGTGGTTACCAGGTTACATCTGCTTCCAATTCGCCTGTGAATTTCAATCAGCCAGTATCATCACTGCCGATATTACAGCATTAGTCATACTTTTTGTTTTTGTTTTTTTTTTGTTTGTTTGAAGTTTGTGGTGCTGGATGTCGGACGTCAAGATTTTGTTTATTTGACCTGTCAAAATACAACTACTATATTCATATACAGTGTATAAGCTGCTGGTACTGGAGTTGTATTACTTTGTGTATGTGTGTGTTTCTCTCAGAGATGCTGACTGCCCCTCATCATCAACATCATGCAGGGACAGTCCCTGAAATTACCTGAAATTTTGACCAATTGATGGTATTTGTCCTGCATTGAGACTGAGCATTTTCTTATATACTCTTCGTTAAATATGCTCTGTCCTCGATGTTCTCACTAAAAGTTAAATGTCCCAGAAATGGCACTTTGAATGCTGGCATATCTAGTCTCTGTGTGTGTGTGTCACATATTGAAATATACATGCTACATCAAAGAGGTATCTTGCCAAAGGACGGTGCTGATTAACTAGTAGAACATGAATATAGAAGCAGAAGAAGATGGTGAGCACTTTTAAATGTAGTTGTAATATTCTTTATGGTACTCATACTGGCATATGCAAGACATCAACACTTAGGCTTAGAGTAAGCCTGCTTGTTGCTGGCAGCCTGCAGCTTATTTGCTGTAGCCCCCCAGATGGTGTTTCAAGCTTTAAGGTAACTTACTGTATTACAAACATGAGCTATGCACAGGTGGTAACATTACAATTTTACGTTCACCCTATAATGGTCATATACATGTATTAGCAAAGATCTCAAACCACTCCATGTATAGATACTACCTCCAAAATGTCCAATTTGACTTGTATTGTACATCTTTCATTGTATTTACTTGCTATGATGTGTTAGTCCACCTTGATATAACCTTTCTGTATAATGTGTACTATGGCACAAAAAGAGCATACTTGGCAATAAAGTTTATCTTTATGCCCCCTTATTGTCCCCCGTCACCAAAGGTGGCATAGGGGGACATAGAGTTAGTGGGGATAGGGGCCATGTCAGTCTGGGAGCATATCTCTAGAACCCTAAGAAATAGAATAATGAAATTTATACCAAGGATGCATCATACCACGGGCATGTGCACTGTGTATTGTTTTTGACCTTGAAAACAGGACCCAAGAACATATCCATTTTCGTGTGTCTGGCAGCATATCTCTAGAACCCTTAGAGATAGAATAATGGAATTTATACCAGAGATGTATCATACCAAGGGCATGTGTTCTATAATTGCTTTTGACCTGGACCTATTTTCAAGGTCACAGGGCCCAAGAACATATCAATTTTTGTGCATCCATATATATGATGTTTACATTGTTTAGCTTTCTTCTGTGTATGGCGGGGGACATAGATCCTTTGGATCACTGTGCACGTGTGTAATTCTGAAATACAAAGCATGTCAAGGGTAAAACCATCACAGGGATTCGTTTTGCCAAGGTGAAATTCTCATGTAATCAGATTAATCTCTCATTACAAATATTTCCCTTTCTAAAAAGGCTAGTTGTTTCTTTTCTTCTTTTTTTTTTGAAATTGCATGAAGCTGGCCATATGCAAGGAGGTACTGAATAGAAAAATGTTGTCTTTTGGCTTTTGTTTAGTATGTTTTAAGAGTTTGTGTCAATATACATAATTCAATCTGCATGCTGATGATTGCCATATGTAATGTTAATGAAAAAACTTTAGCCCTGACAGAGAATATTAGCTTTGTGAGATTGATGTGACATACATCATTTTCAGATTCCAGTGCATGTAATTTAAGCAGAAATTCCCCATAAAATTTCCTATATTTTGCCAAGAAGATGCTGGGATGGCGGTTGTTTTTTTTTTGTTTTTTTTATCAACTGTTAAAATTAAAGCCCAAAAGAATTAAAGCAGGAATTTCCCATAAAAACTCCTATATTTTTCCAAGGAGATGCTGTGATGGCTGCTGTATATTTTTAGCCCTGCTGACCTACGGTGAAATTTTGTTTGTTACTGCCATACCATCCACAGTTTTCAAGTTAGCCCAATATAACTTTCAGAACTTACAGGATGTGTGAAAATCTAGGTCCCTTTTTTATATAAGTGGCGCCACCAACAATATTATGCAATATTGGGGTCAAAATGTGAAAATCTTGTGAACACTCTAGCATCTTTAAGTTTTGGCGGATCTTCACCGAATTTGGTGGGATTGTGGGGGAGGCCAAAGTCTAAGTTGCTAATGATACTAGTGTTGCCACCTATAATTTGACAGAAATTATGAGCCAGAATGTGTTTCAAGATATAAAATTCTGTATCTGAAAAAGTCCTTGGATTAGACTTACAACATTTATAGGATATATAGACCATGTCCTATGCTAGAATGTTATGTACATGTAATATCAGTGACCTTGACCTATTTTTGTGAGGTCACCATACCGAGTAAGTTGAAAGAGGTTATTTGTAATGGCAGGAAGTAGCTTGGACATGAATGGCAAAGAGAATCGAGCCTTCAGATCAAAACTGCACTTGATGACATTTTACATAAAACTGACTTGGTAACCAACTACATACAGCAAGCCATCCTGGCATCTTTGTTCATACTTTTTGGGTCGCCCTGGCCGAGTAATTAAGGAGTTAGGCCCTTGTTCAAATTTAGTTGTTGTTTTTTTCAATAACTAGAAAAGTTATTACCAGATTTGAACAAACAAACCATGTTTGGAAAGCTGGATGTGGGGCACATTTTTTGAACAATGATATTTTTTAATACAAGTTGAAGGTCCAGGTCAAATGGCCAGCTTGAATATAGGGTCATCTTGTGAATGGTCTGCAGCCCAGAATTTTTGTGTTAGCCCATATAACGTTTAGAAGCTATAAATTGTATGAAAATCTTTATTGATATCAATGTTGCTGGTGCCACCTATAGTATTATGTAACATACAGGTCAAAATGTGACAGTGATACTCTCCAGTTTTCAAGTTTGCCCAGTATAACTTTCAGGACTTATGGGGGGTATGAAAAATCCATCACAGGAATTGCACAAATAAGCTATGAATACATGTGGAGCAAAGTGTCATCTGGCAGACAAATCAGATGCTAAAATCACATTTATATGTTCAGAAGCCACTTGAGGACTCGCAACTTTGGAATGAAGATGTAGGTGCAATATAGCCAGTGCCAGCAGAGCATTAGGTCCATGGGCCTCTTGTCTATTTTATTTTGCTGTGGTTTTTTTTGTTGTTGTTTTTGTTTGTTTTTTTTTTTTAATCTTTTTTTTTCAATTGTTGAAATTAAATGTGTGGAAAGGTTTTTTTTTCCCCCATCCAAACTCAAAAATGCCTCTCCAAATGACAGGTGGATGGCTAAACCCATGCCAGTGGGCGGATTGGTTTCAATATCCTGTAGACATTTAGATTTTCAGAAATTTTATTATGCCCAGTTGTGATTCACTGAAAGCGAATTTTGGAGAACAAAAAAAAAAAGTAGTGGCAATATCATGAGTATGATGGGTGTACCCAAATGGGACCAGATGCACAGTATAATATTTATTAAGTGAAGATACTTTTAATACAGGATCTGTACTAAATACATTTATGTGGCCTGAGATTTGACAAATACTACATTTTCATAGATGAAAATATTTTTGTCCATTACAGTGGGCTAGGACATCATCATTAAGCATGCACCATTACGACATGCCTATCAGATTCTTACAAGACCTAATACTACACCAAGAATTGGGCCCCAGATATACATTTGACAAATACTACATTTTCATAACCGAAAATATTCCTTTTGTGATGCTTGGGTAGGATGTCATTAAGCATGCACCATGATGACAAGATGATTATCAAGTACATGTACTGTTTGTTTGCAGTGTGCACATGTGTATTAAACTGCAACAAAATCTTATTTTTAGGTCAACAAGCATTTTAATGAGCAGATTATTCATAACAGGACAAAATGGAATTAATTACAGTGCTCAGTTAAACCAAGGAGAAGCAAGTTCATTCCATCAAAGAATTTCCTAAAACAAACAGGCCATGGAAGGGTCAGCTTGAGAACTATATTTTTGGGTGCATACATTTATTTCATGTGTAAACATGCGTTGGACTTCGCAAAGATGGCACAATTATATTGAACAAAAGTTAGATAAACAAACAAGTTGCCAAACAAAGCCCTCCAAAGCACAGTATAATCTATTGGAGTGCAATTTTGAATGCGCAAGTTTGTATTAACTCTTTCCCCCTTGAATTGACACTTGAGTCAACAACTTTCCTTGGCATGTTAACTTGATAGGGCTCATCTACAATTCTCAGTCCGAACTTTTTTCTATTACTGTTGAAATTAGTTGAAAACACTGAAGCAGACGACATTTGAATACCAGCCAGTTTTGGCCGGTTTAAGGGAGAGAGGGTTAAATGAAGTAAGTGTGCCTTATCTTATCATGTGGCAAAGAAAGCTGTTGACTCAGTCCAAAACCTGGCAGTGAAATAGTTAAGTGCATCAATGTTTGTTTTGACATAAACTGAACAACTCTTATCATATTGCAAAAAGGCTCCTGTTGAACAGGCAGAGAAAAACCCTACACATAATAATGGTGGGTGAGACTGATATAATATCCAATTCTGCCTTAGACCAGCATGGCAAATGTACCTTGGAAGAGTTGTCAATTTAACTCTTTCAGTGCCAATAACGTTTTCTACTAAAGTGAAACTAGTATAGATTATCATTAGGATCTCAGATTCGTATTCCTCGTAAAAAGACCTTTCATTCAAGTACCAGCAGGCCTCTAGTTCCAGAGAAAAGCTGTTCACTTGGTCCAAAATTTGGCACCTGAAGAGTTAATCAGTTAAAAGCCACTCAAGGCAGGAAGTGTAAGTGACCTGAGGGTCTCTGAGCTGAACATTTCTATCATGAAAATATGACAAAAGCTAATTGAAAAACACTTATAAAGCCAGGTTGCTGTAAGAGCTTTAAGGACTGTGTGTATGATCCACAGCAGCATGCTGTATCAGTACTACTTATACTTACTTTCCATGCTTACTATCCTGATATTTTTAAAGTGTGTGTGTTGACACACACTTTTCTGTTTTTCTAGGAATTCTTTATTTAAAGTGTGTGTGTCAGCACACACTTTTCTGTTTTTCTAGGAATTCTTTCTTTCTTTCTTTCTTTCTTTCTTTCTTTCTTTCTTCTTTCTTTCTTTCTTTACCGGCAAATTTGTCCGACATTTCATTTGAAAAGTATTATATGTAGAAACTCCAAACTTGGCACAATTATACTTCTATGGATAAAGTCTGGCCTTTTTATAATGAGAGGTCATGCTTTTGAATATTATGCAAATGAGGGCTAATTAAAGTTTTAAATCTTCAATATCTTATATATTATAGTAGATGTGGTTCCGAGTGTATAGGAGTTCGATCATAGCAAGTTAAAGGTCATCTCAAATGTCAAGGTCATGTCAAGGTCAAAGGTCATGTCAAGGTCAAAGGTCAATTTTAAGCCAAAATGTCATTTTTGAGGTCAAGGTTCACTTCAGGTAGAGGTCATCTGAAGGTCAAAGGTCATTTCAAGGTCAAAGGCCACTTTCGGTGCTGGCTTTCTTCT
This sequence comes from Hermodice carunculata, assembly GCA_964020975.1. Classification (NCBI taxonomy): domain Eukaryota; kingdom Metazoa; phylum Annelida; class Polychaeta; order Eunicida; family Amphinomidae; genus Hermodice; species Hermodice carunculata. Next base: position 59,529,562 of record OZ026614.1, on the reverse strand, counting down.
GGCCATAACTTGGTCAATTTTTATCCAATTTTCATCATGTTGGGCTCAAATTGTAGCTATTGTAACCTTGCACATTTTTTAAAGTACATGTGACCTCTAAAGTTCAAAGGTCAAGGTGATTTGCAAGTTTGAAAGTTTCATCTAATCATAACGTGGCCAATCTCCATCCAGTTCTAATCAAGTTGGACTCAAATTGCAGGTATTGCTACACTGGAAATTTTATAAGAACAGGTAACCTCAAAAAGGCAAAGGTCAAGGTCATTTGGCCCTTTGAAAGTTTCATCTTGCCATAACTTGGTCAATTTTACTCCGATTTGGTTCATGTCCGGCTCAAATTGTAGGTATTGTAACACTGTGCAATTTACATGTGACCTGTAAAGGTCAAAGGTCAAGGTCATTTGGTCTTTGAAATTTGCTTGCAGCCATAAGCTTAATGAAATGTGAAGTACCAAAAGACAAAAGTTGTAGCATATAACATTTACAACCTGTGAAGGCACACAGACAGATTTAAAAAAATCTTCTTTGCCAGTTTCTTTCTTTCTTCTTTACCATCAAATTTGTCCAACACTTTTCTCAGACACTATTATACATAGAAACTCCAAACTTGGCATGATTGTACCTCCATACAAGGAGTTTGGCCGTTTTATACACAGAAATGAAGATGTTTAAAATTATGCAAATTAGGGGCATTTGAAATTTTAAATCTTGAATAACTTCAAAGCTATTATAGATAGAGATGCCATTCCAACTTCTACTCCTGTGTTATGGAATAGTTGTACATTGCCATACTAATATGCTTTGAAGACACACACACTGATTTGCTATGCAGCAAATCATCTTTTCTAGTTCTTTCTTCTTTCTTTCTTTACCGGCAAATTTGTCCGACATTTCGTTTGAAAAGTATTATATGTAGAAACTCCAAACTTGGCACAATTATACTTCTATAGATAAAGTCTGGCCTTTTTATAATGAGAGGTCATGCTTTTGAAAATTATGCAAATGAGGGCTAATTAAAGTTTAAATCTTCAATATCTTATATACTATAGTAGATGTGGTTCCGAGTGTATAGGAGTTCAATCATAGCAAGGTAAAGGTCATCACAAATGTCAAGGTCATGTCAAGGTGAAAGGTCATGTCAAGGTCAAAATTCAATTTTAAGCCAAAATGTCATTTTTGAGGTCAAGGTTCACTTCAGGTAGAGGTCACCTCAAGGTCAAAGGTCATTTCAAGGTCAAAGGCCACTTTCCATGGTAACTTTCTTCTAGCCATAACTTGGTCAATTTTTATCCAATTTTGATCATGTTGGGCTCAAATGGTAGCTATAGTAACACTACACATTTTGAATTTTCCATGTGACCTCTCAAGGTCAAAGGTCAAGGTCATTTGGATGTTTGAAAGTTTTATCCAGTCATAACTTGGCCAATTTCCATCCAATTCTTATCAAGTTGGACTCAAATTGTAGGTATCGCAACATTGCACATTTTCATAAGAATGTGTAACCTCGAAAGGGCAAAGGACAAGGTCATTTGGCCCTTTGAAAGTTTCATCTTGCCATAACTTGGTCAATTTTCATCTGATTTGGTTCATGTTGGTTTTAAATTTTGGGTATTGTAACACTGCACAATCATCATGTGACCAACTTCTACTAGGGGATTGTTGACCATTGCGCAGCTAATGAATTAAAACTAAAAGTTGTAGCAATTTAAATTATGCTAAATAGCACCATTAAAAATTTTAAATCTTGAATAACTTCAAAGCTATAATAGATAGAGATGCCATTCCAACTTGTACTCCTGTGTTATGGAATAGTTGTACATTGCCACACCGATATGCTTTGAAGACACACACACTGATTTGCTATGCAGCAAATCATCTTTTCTAGTTAATCTTGTTGTCTTCTATTGTAAAGGTTGGTTTAGTGTTTTATTAAAAACAAGTTTTTAAAGTGTGTGTGTCGACACACACTTTTCTGTTTTTCTAGGAATTCTTTCTTTCTTTCTTTCTTTACTGGCAAATTTGTCCGACATTTCACTTGAAAAGTAATACATGAAAAACTCCAAACTTGGCACGATTATACTTCTGTAGATAAAGTCAGGCCTTTTTATAATGAGAGGTCATGCTTTTCAAAATTATGCAAATGAGGGCTAATTAAAGTTTTAAATCTTCAATATCTTACATACTATAGTAGATGTGGTTCCGAGTGTATAGGAGTTCAATCATTGCAAGGTAAAGGTCATCTTAAATGTCAAGGTCATGTCAAAGTCAAAGTTCAATTTTAAGCCAAAATGTCATTTTTGAGGTCAAGGTTTGCTTCAGGTAGAGGTCATCTCAAGGTCAAAGGCCACTTTCCATGGTATCTTTCTTCTAGTCATAACTTGGTCAATTTTTATCCAATTTTGATCATGTTGGGCTCAAATGGTAGCTTTAGTAACACTTCACATTTTGAATTTTTTATGTGACCTCTAAAGGTCAAAGGTCAAGGTCATTTGGACCTTTGAAAGTTTCATCCATCCAATTCTAATCAAGTTGGACTCAAATTGCAGGTATTGCAACACTGCATATTTTTATAAGAACATGTAACCTCTAAAGGGCAAAGGTCGAGGTCACTTGGCCCTTTTGAAAGTTTCATCTTGCCATAACTTGGTCAATTTTCATCCGATTTGGTTCATGTTGGCTTTAAATTTTTGGTATTGTAACACTGCACAATCTACATGTGACCAACTTCTACTTGTAAGCTGGTTTTTGTCCCCTGTCACCAAATTAAAAAAGTGGGGACATAAAGATAGTCAGGGTAGGTGGGTTGGTCTCTCCATTCTTCCATCTAATCCGGAGGAAATTATACCATAGACAGGATCTGACATTTAGTTTTTCTTTTTTGCTAGCTGTCCTGAGGTTTCATTAAAGTGTGTGTGTCAACACACACTTTAATGAAAATATTGGTATGGCAATGTACAATTATGGAATAGTTGTACATTGCCATACCAATATGCTTTGAAGACACACACACTGATTTGCTATGCAGAAAATCATCTTTCCTAGTTTCCTTTTGTTTTTGTTTTTGTTTTAAGCTGGTGCAAGCAGTGCTTATTGCAAGACGTCAGGCTTGTGAGCAAGGGACAAAACTACCCCATATATATATATATATATATATATATATATATATATATATATATATATATATATATATATATATATATATATATATATATATATATATATATATACACACACACACACACACACAGAGATATATATATATATATATATATATATATATATAGTGATCTTAGTGGTTTACTAGTGTACTTGACCCATGTTGGGATGATGATTTATTGTCTCTTCAATAAAACATAATTTTACATTGAGCGATATGATTCACAGAAAATTGAATTTGTGATATTTATTGATATAGTGTTCCATTATATTTCAAACCATAACAAACATCTACAAATGTGTGCATGTCCTGATTGTAGGTCAAGCAAATAGAACACAGAGATTCTGTTTTGACACCAAAGCAACAGATTGATCGATTATGCCGCCCAGGATCTACATATTTCAATCTCAATCCATATGATGTAAGTTGACTTTATCTTAAGTTCGTTTTATGTGGAATGGAGAATCAATGATTTAGCAGTTGTTCAAGTTTTCAAGGTCATAAGGAAGTTATGCAAATTAATGTGCAAACAAAGAGACATATTTGAGTCTTGACCTCTTGATTTTTTACTTTTACTGTATGTTGTGAAAATGAAGTCAATAACTAGGAGTGTTTATTGGATTCGGACAGGGTTCATTGTGAAAATGTACATGCTGCTATATTTTTTTTCCTTATGCATTTTTGTTTAACTTTAGCAAGTTATACAAAATAGTAGGGATTCCCCCAGAAACTTTTTCAAGAGGCAGATTTTTTTTGGGGGGGGGGGGGGGGGGGATCTGAGGGTTCCCGCTACAAGATTTTGAACTCTTGGATTCTTACTAGTGCATTTTGACACATTTTGAGCAAAACATTACGCAACTCTTTGCACCTTAAATGACCCTTTTTATCACAACAAATCATGGTAAAATGCATTTTTTTTCTCTAGGGTACACACAGGGTTACTGTCTGATGTTTATTTCTATTCAGTGGGTTTTTTGGGCAACAATTGTGACGTGCACTCCCCATACAAGCAGATATTGTAAATATACGCACAAATTAAGCATATGGGACAAACCTTTGTTACAGTATTCGGTTATGTATGGCAGGATATGTATATCACCTTCCGCTATAGCGCCAGCCGTATCATATGTCCAAGATTTTGGGAATTTTCCATTTACAGTGGTACCTGCTCTAAAGACCACCTCTCGTGAAAGACCGCACTAGTTTTTAAGACCACCATTTTAAGACTATGTCCTTTAATTTCTTTGTAAGCTTACCTGCAGTGAAAGACCACCTGCCATATGTGACCACTTTTGTCTGGCGTTAAGGGCGGTCTTAAATAGCAGGTACCACTTTATGAGGGTGGAGGTGGGGTGGGGGTAAGGGGCTGTGGATATACAATCTAAATGTTTACTACCACTGAGAAGGTTTTCTTTCTTTCTTTCTTGCTTTCTTTCTTCTTTCCTTCCACTGTTTCTTAATTAAAGTAGAAATTCCTACCCTCATTTTTGTCGAGCAAGAAATATTACCCTTTAGATGAAATCCTGGACAATTAATTTAGCTGTGAAACAAACATGATAGTAATGAATATGATAACAGTTGTATCCTTCTGGAAAATTGTTTTCTTCTGTGGCTAGTTTTCTTGTCATATTTAGTAAGGTTACTGGCGAGAAAGAGCACCAACTCACTGTTTCGTCCCACAGGTTTTCTTTAAATTTAAATCTAATATATTTTTACGCAGGTACTACAAATTGATCCTGACACTTCAATGGAGATGGTCAAACAGAAATACAGACGGGCAAGTAAAACAACATATAGTAAATGTTGATCTGAAAAGTGGATGTAAAATAAACAGCTGTGTAAGATGTAAGGTTCTAAAAGTATATAAAATAGTAGGTGACAAGTGTTGTTGAGTCAAAATTAGATCCCTAATGAATTTTTATGACCCCCCCCAAGGGGAGGCATATTGGAAATGCTTTTTTTTGTGCATCCATCAGTGCATCAGACATTTGTGTCTGGGCAATAAGTGGATTGACCTTTGAACTTAAATCTATGAAACATGAATATGTTTGTAGACACCAGGATATGTCCTGTAACAAAACTAGTTCACCAGATCAAGTGTCAGGGTCACGATGGTATGTTTATTTATAACTTCAATATGTTTGTATACAGTGCAGCGTACAGTGTATGGCACATGCTACACTGACAAAAGCTTTGACTTTCCACGAGGACTCTGACAACATGGTTAAACGTTATTGAAATTATTTATAATAAGAATGAGAAGTATTGAAATCTTACAAAAGACTTAAATGATTAAGATGTATAATTAGTTTTCTTCATTTGAACTGTTTTGAAACAGTTACTCTCCATGTTGGCTACAGAATATTTTCTTGTTCAAATCGGATTTAAAGTTTTGTTTGTGTGTACTTCCAAACACAATGATAAGTTGTGGAGCATGAAATATAATATGCAGTGCTTTTTTTGCTTATAGATGTCTATATTAGTACATCCTGACAAAAATCAAGATGACCAAGACAGAGCACAGAAAGCATTTGAAGGTATGTCGTCAATCAGGTATGAGTGTTCTGTATATTTAATAAAGGACAAAAAAAGAAGACCCCCTCCCCCACCCAGAAAAAAATCCCAAAACTATGTGTATCATGTTCTGCAATGCTGAGTCATGTGATGTCCATATCAAATGTAGCTTAACACTGGGGAAGCTTAACAGTGTGCATTATAATTACCAGCAGGGCAGGTGTGTGCATCCAGCTGTAGCAAAGTTTTAACTCAGCAGAATGAGAACACAGGAAAATGTCACATTTGTATGCTTGTGTAGTATGTTTACATTGGTTGGAAGTTCAGCTTCACATCTGGATGGTAAAACTGTAATTGTAATTGAAAGAAACAAAGTGAAGTGCACAGTTTGCTATGCATCTCACATTGAAACATCCTTTTTCTGTCATTCCTCATATATAATATAAGTATATTTTTGAAGGCTCAGAGCAGTGAATGTGTTTTGCATTTTGTATTGCAGCAGTCAATAAATCCTACAAGACACTTGAGAATGAAGAGGGAAGAAAGAAGTGTAGAGAAATTGTGGATGAAGCAGAATTGAGGGTGAATGACATGGTATGTGTATCGTACATGGCTCTACATATATATATATATATATATATATATATATATATATATATATATATATATATATATATATATATATATATATATATATATATATATGTATATGTATATATATATACACACATATAGATATAGGCTGTCATCTGGTTTTCTTTGTTTATTGATTTTACCAAGGAGTATGATAATGTGCTACTCCGCCAGTGAGCGATAGCAAGCAAATGCAGTAACATGATCTTGTACGAGTTGGTAAATTCAACAAAGAAAGAAAACCATATGATAATATTTTTTATTCTATGGTTCTTCTACACCATAAATTCAGTCATAAACTAATTTAGCTCCTTCAGATCCAATTCATGCATTGCTCGTGCTTCGTGTTTTTGTTGGGTTAGGTAGCAGTGAAAGAGATTGATGTTAAATCGTGTTGTCCTGGCAGTGAAGAAATATAGTCCCCCACATCCTCCCCTAGTTGCACAAAATGATCGCTTTCTTCCAACCTCAGTTCATACTCCCTGATGCTGTTTTTTCCAAAATTTGTGCATTAGTGGAATCCATCAGAAGTAGACAACATCTTAGCCTTGTGTCTTGTAGATCTGCCGCTGATGCCCTCTAGTGGCAGATTGAGACACTTTCAAGCATGCACAGAACAGCATATCAGTGCAGAAACATTGTAGTCATTCATTGATATCGTATCAATGCACACTTTTCAATATATCAAAAATCTGTATCTATACGGAATATAAAATGCTGAGTGTATCATTGCAATAAAACACACTTAACCATAGGATAAAAATATATATACATGTATATATATTTATCCCCAATTTTCCACTAGCATGACCCCAATGCATAGCCAGTATCCAACTATCATTTGTTTTGAGCTGTATCCCATCCTTACATTGTTGCTTTTCCTTTTATGGCACATGATTCAGGTCATCTATCCTTATATGGCAATGACACTGAAATTTTCCATAGCCGGAACTATTTAATGCTTCTACATGTAATTTTATCGTGTACAAGTATATGTAGAGAACCACCATGATGCAGTTGAGTGGTCTTTGTAATATTGCCAGTGTGAAAAGCTATAGATGCTATTACCTGTCATAATCAACAACGTATGATGTGCAGCAACTTGACAAATCATGGATGTCCTCATGCCAGCCGAAGTGACGCTTGGGAACCAGGTCCTGGTTTGATGTCTGCCGAAAACCTGGCCATCTTCCTTCTCAGAGTGCTCATCAACTCGTGTCCAAAACACCTCCAACCGCTTTGTCCACTCTGATTGCAGAGGTCAAGACTGTAACATCTATATCCCTTGCCAATACCGTAATGTCTGACATGTTTGCAGGAGCATGTTTTAATGTCCCAGTAACAATCAATGTCAACGTGACTGAATCACCGGTAGGCCTCAAACAATGTGTTCTCGGCCTGTCCACAGCCTTCCATCATCACATTTCCTCATTCCATTGTGCAACAGCACATAATGTCAAAGACATTCATTCCCTCCTTTTCACTGTTTGCACCTTTTGTCACTTAAGTTACTCATTATCAAAGTTATTCTTTTTTAATTCTCTGGTTTGTTTCTTCTTTCCCTTGGCGCTAATGGCAGAGCTCCATTTTCAAAATTCACTTTTACTAGACTTAAATTCCTCAGCCCTTGGTGCTGTGTACAAGACTGATTTACCCTAACATGTTAGTATAGTTGTACAAACACTCTCGTAAACTCATGTCTATGCTACATTAAACTTAGGATAGGTAGAATTACCATGCTGTAACTGGATACAGGTTCACAGATGAGACTCGCAAGTTCTGCATGAGGGGTACATTACTCTGCCTTCAGCGTCGTAATGTACCACTCAAACAGAACGTGCTCACCATGTCTGTTAACCTGTATCCAGTTACGTGATGGAGATTCTCTATGCATATATGTCTTTGGAATATGACAGTTAGTTCTTTAGCAAGTGCACCATTTCTACTGTAAATGTGCTGTTTTGAATTTTAGCTTTGTCCGTTAATTGGATGATAGTGAGTTGGAAATACATGTATATGAAAATTTGAGATCAGTGATATTGCTGAAAGTTGAATGAATTCAGTAAAACATTTTCGAAACTATACTTATCAGTTGTGTAATGTATGTGTAAGCATTGTATTAAACTGAGTGTCAATGTCGTTAACTTTCTAGCTGTAAAGATACTTTTCTTAGTAAATTTATGGTTTAATTGGGCAAAAGATTGTCACTGCTCACTTGCTGTGTATCTTAAATCTGTGGCAAAGAACAAAATGCTGAGATGAACTTGCTAGATTGTGGGGTTGAAGTGATATTTTATCAGCAAAAGGAAAAAAAAAACAGAAAGGAATTTCTGCACATAGCGCTGTGCATATGTTGACTTGTTTAGCCCCTCTTATACTGGGACACTTTCACCAGCAATACATGTACATGTGTATATTATTCAAAGGGGTACACAATATGTGTTGTGTTGTTCGTTTCAGATTGCAAAGAAAAGAAAGCAACTGAAGAAGGAGGGGAAGCCACAGGTAGTACCAGAAGACGATATTAACAAGGTATACTTGAAATCACCATATGATTCAATTTGTAGGCCAGAGATAATGGAATTGTCTGCTAAGCAGACGTCCAGATCTTAGACTGCAAAAGCTACTTGCTCAAAGTATTTAAAGGTTAATTTAAACTGGGTCCAAATGTCATGATTCATGTGATCATGTAGAAATTTGAAAGGCCTTGTCTAAAGTGAAATCTCTTTGGCTATGTAGCTGATGTTGTGAACTTGTTATTCCTTATATGCAGGATGTATAAGCTAAGCCGTAGTCCGTATTTTACTCAAAATGTATATCTGCAGAGTGTTTGTATGTGACAATTGTAGTATTGTCATAAACCAAATCTTGTCAGCTAAAAGTGGAGCACAAGTGCCATACAGGAACACAATTTATGGACACACCATTAAATGTGGAGTGTCTGGCAGATGTTTTGAAGAGTTGATAATAGATTACATTAATTTTCACTGAGGAATGTACCAAGTTCATAAGTATATAAGATGTTTTAAGTGTAAATAACTCCAATCCCTATTTGCTTGCAGTTCAAACATTCAGTATATGTGCAAACATGCAAGTTGTTTGCAGACTTGGAAAGACTTCGACAAGAAACAGATGCCAAGGAAATGCATGAAAGGTACTCTTACTGTTGTCTCTGGGTGTCAGGGCAAAGGTTGTTACCCTGATGATCATTTGCATATGTTAAGTCTCATGCCACATTTGAAAACTTCAGGGGTAAGAAAAAATTTCAAAAATTCACATACCCTTTTGGCAGATAAGTTGGCTCAGAAATTGCTAGCCAATGAGTATTAACACATAGGGGTTACATTTTTGGGGGGGTCTTTTCCTTGTGACAAGTTGTTTTGATATTTTGGTTGCTCTGTGTATCAGAAAAAATTGTCCATCCACCCAGAAATGCTATTTGTTTAAAAAATGGTTTCCCTCAGGGCTAGTGCTTTTTAAAAAAAATTACTTGCCCAAATTAGGGTGTCACTTGTCCCAAGTTAGAACACTTGTGAGTTAATGAGTCTTGATTTCAGTCCTTCACAAGCATTATGAAACTTTCTCTGCATGCCAAAGTTAACAGTGCTGTTCTTGATTAAATAAGTAATTTTGCGCACTTTATTTTAAAGCCATAGTAACAATATTATGGCAAAGTTCTAAGATGTGTACATTAATCAAGTGGAAATGTGTTGGTAAGTTGTACAGGTAATGGGGTGCAAGCTGTAACAAATTTGCAAAAAAATATGACACAGGTGTGTGAACCTCCCCACCCAAAACTAATATATTACAGAAACTTTACTTTGTGCAAAAGTAAAGTGTGACATTGAGGTAATAGTGCCAAAAAAAAAAAAGAATGAAATGACCGTAATGAAAAAAAAAGTGAAACGTTTAAATTTTTCATCCAACCAATTGTACATGCCATAAATGCGCCAGAATATGTACCTGTTTAATCATATATTTTGTAGGGTTGAAGCAATAGATGTACATCACTTAATGCAAGTATTAAGATGTGTCAAATTTGAAAGTTTGAGATGGCTCCCAACAGTTCACTGTTCAGAAAATATAAAATAAAATAAAATAAAGACAAATAATTTAAATGATTGTGTATTGCAGAAAAAGAAAGGCCCAGGAAGAAGCTGAGGAAGAGGAAAAGAAAAAAGTACAAGCAGAGTGGGATAAAAATTATGAGGTTTGTGTCAAATTTCTCTTAAAATGAAAGACCAGCAATAGGATTAACAGTTCCCATAAACTTGGGATATGAAACAAGTCATTTCAAAGTCTGAAAAAGTCAAGAATTTTAAAATGGACTCCCCAAAAAAACTTTGAAAAAAATATCATCAAGGTACAAAATATAAATGTAATGCATGTCAGCAAAAATCAATCTTTTATACATGACTGGGACAAAAGATTGTTACATGTTTCATCCATTTATCTAAACTACAAAAATATTGTTTGAGCTAAATAATTACAATGGGCAAAATTTTGCTTAACATTTGGGTTTCAAGGGCCGAATAGTTTGATATTCAAGACCTTGGTAATTGCAAGCCATTGAAATGTCCTTGAATTTATATTGCCAAAATTTATTAACCATGGACCGTTGCGTATTAGTTTCCAAAACAGTTCTCTCAGTTGCTTCAGTGGTCATCAAGACAAAGTTTAAGACACAAAAAGGCAGAATATGCAGCCACTTACTTCATGGTACTATCGCACCAAGTTCTTGGTGTATTTTGCCAGATGCCCAGATGACTACTGCATTTGAGTGTCACCTCCTGCAAGAAAGGACATCATCAAACATTGCAATAATTGAGGTTCATATATTTTGACAGGTTTGGCAATGTGATTGTCTGTTCCTGAGCAAACTCTTGTGCTGAGTTAAAATACTTTGGAACCACAAGTCCTTATTGTTGATTGGATGATCAGTGTCTGATGTCAGAAGAACGTACATATTCAGACACATGATCATACACAAAGACAATCATGCCAAAGCACCATCTTACAAGTTCTAGACAAGCCCTTGACATGCAGTCTCTATGCAAAACAACAACGTTATAAACAAATATTGTGTTTGAGTGTATTTTTTCAAACATTGTATTTAAAGCAAGTACATGTATATACAATGGTCCCTGTTTTGAATGACTGCTCCTATGAAAGACAGCCATTTCAAGATACTTTGCTCAGTACTTACGTGTTACATATATCTCCTATGAGCGACCACTTGTCTTGAGAAACCATAATTTGGTGGCCTGGGCGTTGTCTTTCGAGACAGATTTCACAGAAGTATAGGAGGCTAAACAAGGGGTTCATTGGAGTGTACATGTATATGTTACTTGGTTGAACATTATGGTTTATGGTGTTGCTGATATTTAAGCTTTGTCTAAATCATCACTGTTGGCATCTGTGCCCATACAGTAGACATTATCTGAAATTTTATTTTGATCTCAGCTGACTAGACTAGTCGTCTGTGCACATTTTGCGTTTTTGACTCCTGCAACAAAATTGATGGGCAGATCTGCTTCAAGCTTGGTGGGGATCTACTTTGGGTGGGTCTCTATCAACTGTGATGAAGTGGTCATTTGGCAGTGATATTTGGATGTTATGTGGATTTTTTTTCTTCAATTTTTTGGCAAAAGTTTTTAAAACCCTTAAAAAATCTATTACATTGCACTGATTGCATTGTTACTATATTGCAGGAAAGTAGGACAGATCGTGTAAGCAGCTGGAGGTCATGGAACAAAAGCAGTGGAAAGAAGTCTAAGGGAACATTCCGTCCTCCTAAACACAAGATGGAGCAGCGATAACTGTAGTGGCTGGGTGTCCAAGAATGACATGTAATCTTATAGTCTGTGTCTGGGCCCGTATTTTCATCTCTCCCCTACCATACAAGAGCATATCAGGAGCACATCTCGTTGCAACAGTATCAGTATGTCAAAGGAATAAGATCTGCGGGGGCTAGGTCTGACCACAGAACTGTGCTATCAGTTGTTAATTTTAACATTGGTTTCTGTATCCTATTTCATGAATGTTTTCCTTGATTATTCAGGGTTTTTTTTTTTTTCTTTTTCAAAATGTTATATTTTTTTTTTATTTAAAATGTAAGAGGTTGGTTCTGGTTTTCAAATTTTCTGTATCATACTGCTTAGCTTATTTATTTCAACCGGATAAACTTCCAGGGGAACTTCATGGACCAATTTCATGCCATTACATATGTGGTTTACCTGGTTATAATTATGAAAACATGAAAAGTTGTCATCATAGTGCATTTGTTGCTTTATATATTAAACATCAACCATGCTAGTGAGACTGAAGGCTGGTATTATAATGCTGGCAATAAATCAAAGCCAAAAGGTGGGGCATGTAATGCAGAGATTCTCCACCAGGTTCGCTGTAATCTGGCCTCCTGAGCAGACCAAGGTCTATATTCTCTCTGCCATATTGGTCTGCTCCAAGGATTACCAAGATTTTGTTTATGGTCAGAATAATGAAAGTGCATTGTCACCTGTCTCACAGACTGACCAGACCAATCTCAAAATTGATCAATATCGCCTTGGCCATTGGCAGTAAGTGTGCACTTTTGCATTGTAGTCTGTTACCATGGTAACCAAAGTAAACCAATAGGAAACTTGAGTTACTTTTTAACATGGGGATGATGTTGTCCAAAGACAGACTAATTGGAGTGAAGACTTTGATGGTCATTCTGTTCAGCTGGCAGGCTGTAAAATTAGCAACATTAAATGTAAACACAGTTGGGCTTTACACTGTTAACTTGATCAGGGTTTTGTAGAAAAAAAGCATCACACACTCGGCAGCAGGAAAGCAGATCAACGTAAAGTGTTTAATTTTGTTGCGGCTTTTTTAAATATAGAATACATGTACATTCATTTGGTTGCTATTGACAGTTCTTTCTGTTAACGTGCTTGTTTTATGACAGTTTATGAAAGACTCCAGTCAAGTCACTACTCAGCAAGATTGGTACATGTATATGCATGAGAATGTTGAAACGTTAGGTTGTTCAAAAATATTTGGTCATCACATTCTGATGCCAACATTGTGTGAAGTGTAGGCTTTAGCTTTATTGATGTGTATCCAGGTTGTCTTTTTATGTACCCACTGACCTAGTAATTTTCGTTACTGTGATATCTTGTGGACTTGAGTGGATGTTAATAAAATTTGTTGCCTGGGACCTTCAAGGGTTGATAAGAATATAGGGTCACTACTCTTCAAGTGCCTGGTTTGGCGATTAAATATCACACCGATTGCTTTTTAACCTGTACTGGGAAAAAACTTGTGTGGACTTCAACAGTGAATTTTTAGGCAGTCAGAATTGTTGATGCACTTGGCTCACCTCGGCCAGTTCAAACTGAACTCAGCTGATCAGGTTGGGACTCATTTGGATTCAGTATATTAATTGAGGGTGGGCTGTTCACACAGCCACCTTGTCGACGTGCATTTTGTTTACAGCATACCTTGTGTTCAGCAAGGAAGTGTAAGTAATAATTCCGTTATAAGTTGAGGTCCCAAAACAAAGAGATGCCTGTCTAATTTTAAGCTTGATGTCCAGGTAAATGAAAAGCATTGCAAAGCCTTTTTAACATGGTGGCATCTGCTCTAAAGACCTCCTGAGGCACTGTACATCTTTTAAGATGGCCCTTTCATGATGCCGTAAATTTACATATATTTTAAGACAACATGCAATAAAAGACCTTTTCTTCCCAGGGGGCAGCAGGGGCAGTGGTAAACAGCAGGTACTATTGTATAGTGATCTACTCACAGATGGAAAAAACTCAGTGCAGCTTGCTCATGATTATGGGAGGTACATGTATAGGCATATGAAGCGGTGGTTCTGCAGAACTTAATTTTGCCAAGTGGTGCATCAAACTTAAAATTTGTGTTGTCTGTACTTGATATTCAATAACAACATTCGCATGAGACTGCCATATCTAGCATGTTGCATGTACGGTAAAAGGACAACATACAACGTGGTGGTGTGCATTATTTAATATTCTTTGTACTGTCAAGGCGAGTTGTGCGTGCAGTTCCTCTATCATCTGATGTACATTTACAGCAGTAGTATGGTATAATCTCTATTTGTAACATCATAGAGTTTGCCTTGTTTCTGGGAAAATCATCACTGAATGAAATAGGAATTGTAATACTGGGCAGTAACCAAGGTTACATTTTTTTCTTTGGCAGCTGCTGATGTATGAATCTGAAAGCAGCACAAAATTGATTCGTTTGCACATGCCTGGCCTTTTTTCAGTTTTCTGTTTGTGAAGGTTTGCAAAAACGTAAGCAAACTGGATGTTTTGAAGTAGATTTTACTGTTGAGTGGCCTATGATTAAGGGCATCATTCAACAAGTGGGGATTACACAGTATACCAAAGATCCTGAAAACTTAGATCCTACATTGCACAGCATACCATAGAACCTGACAACTTTGATCCTGTATTACACAGTATACTTTAGAAGCTTAAAACTTTGATCCTGCATTATACAGTAGAGCATAGAACCTGAAAACTTTGATCCTGCAGTATACAGTATACCATAGAAGAAAACTTGAATCCTTCCAGCTTTTGTGTCTTTCAGTATTGAGTAATTAGCATCTAAAAACGCATTTATCCTTGGTGATAACCAAATGCAACTCAAGGTCCACATGGCTATTGTAAAAGGTCCAAATGGCTGTATGCATTGAATCCTTTGTTTTCGTGTAGAAGTAAAAAATTTGAAGCATTTATATATTTTGTATTGTTGAAAAAAAAAGTTTTAGATAAATCTTGGTATAAACCATGCTTGGAAATGTTACAATTTTTAAAGATTAACTGACTTTTCAAATTATCTTGATTTTTTTTGACCCTGAGAGCTGATATGTTAGTTTTATGAAATGCTGGGATTCACGGGGTTGAGCTACATGTTCCTTGGATTCCTTTCAAGCATTGTGCCTGTCGTGTGTGAAACACAATGTTCATTGTCACCCTACACGACCATCACTAAGAGACCATTGTCACCCTACACGACCATGACTAAGTTATTCAATCAAGTAGGCAGCAAGTGTAATATGATGCATTAATTGAATATTGACTCATATTATATGGATTTATAAAACACTTTATTCACAACACACCTCAGTGTAAACAGTTTGTTCAGTGTTAACCCAATGCTTCTGAGGTACCATGTGGGCAAAAGCCTGGACTTCACACACCACCAATGCTGAAAAGCATCAAGACATTTCAGCCCTTTTCTACACTGTAGGGATAACTGATAGATTCAATTTGTTTTGAGTGCAATATCCAAAGCATGCATGCCAGTAGTTGGCAGCATTATGGCAATGAGCTGCCTATTCCTACTTCTGAACAAAGGCATAAATTTGGCATCACTGTCAGGGATAACCAACTATTCAATCATGTAAGCATTTTGTTGTATGTGCCGTGCGACCCAGCAGAAAGGGACATTTGAAATTTTTGTTTTTACAAGTGCACTCACAAAACTTTTTGGTGCATCTCCTCCCCCTAAAGATTTGTAGCTTTTGGGAAACAGTACCCACATCTTGTTCCCCTGTCCCCATTAATACTCTTGTGAAAATGTTCAATTGTCCTTTAAATCCTTATCCAAGGTGACTTGCCCGTGGTACAGTGCACTGTGCAGTTTGCTGGTCACCATGTGTAAGAGGATGAATTGTATGGCCTTAATGCTATGAGTGTTTAGTGCATTCTTTATTGCCAGCTGGTTTTCAGTTTTTCTTTGGAGGGTTTGTGGGTTAATAAGCAATAGAAGCTACAACTGAAGTTAAATTTTAGATGAATAAAAATGTACTGGACAATGAGACCAAGATAACAGACCATTTTAGGAACCCGGACGGCAGCAATGGAAGGGACCATGTGCATTATTTTACTGATTTGCATAACAAATCCCCATGAATCTGTTGTCAAGCAAAAATGCTTAATTTGTACAAATGAACTCCATCAAGTGCTGCCACCTGGGGTCTTAAAATTCCACTATTGTTTGAAACATAGCCTGTGGTCTTTCAATTATTCCTGCCTGTATCCTTATTGTTACGCACATATACTTTAATGTTGCCATGTAACCATTTAAGTTTTGAAAGTGTACATGAGTACAAGGTATGTGACAAAAAAGTGCACTGTAGTTGGTACTTAATAGATGGAATGCTTCATATGGATAGTGGGCACCAATGAAATCCTTGCATAATTATTGAAGGGTTCATACCCTAGTTAAAAACAAATGAAAAATGTAAACAGATGAAAAAAAACACACACACATTGGTACATAAAATAAAAAAATTACCTTTTCGTCATTAAATTTGATATTTGATGGATGTAAGAATATACTGACATGAGTATGACCAGCCTGAGCTGATCAGGCAGTTTTGCTATAAAATAGCAGAATGCCTATGTGTGGTGTTATGCAGTGTATCATACATACAGTAGTCCTGCTGGAGTCCATGTGCATCAAGACCTCAGGACTACCAATTTTTGTATTTGTGTCAGACACCAGAACAGCAGACTCATTTTCCTGGTAATCTACCTGACATGTGACAAATGTCTGGATAGTTCTAGGGCGTGCAGAACATCTCAAGTCTTAAAAATTGTTGACCGAGATTTGCAGCAACGTTACACGTGCAGAGGTGGTCTGCTGGTTGTCATACATGTTCTCTCCACCCCCCAAGGCAGGTCCAAAGTGTTCATATAAAAGCAGGTGATCTGTCAGCTACCTGATAAATATGATTTTGAAAGGCTTGTCCTACTCTCAGTGTCACAATGTTGCACCAGCTTCATGTTCTAGATGGATGTGATGGTACATGGTAACACGTATGATGGAGACAACAGGGTAATCTGTCACAAGAGTAACTTCTGAAAGCAGGCACTTTTCTTTGTCATGTTGTGGGCAGTATATGTTTCAAGTTGTGGGGAGTCTGCTCTACTAAGTGAAAGAACATGAAATTTAAATGTGCTCTACAGTAGTTCCTTTGATAGGCCACCTCCAGGGAAGATCCAGAAGTGTGACGTAAAGCAGACAGTCTCATACCAGAGGTCTGATAACCTGGTGATAATAGCAGAAGGGACATGATGAAAAGCAAAGGACAAACACAGTGCATTGTGTATGCATTGCATTTATCACACAATGTGTGGAGAAATTAGATATATTTAAAAACTACACTGAAATTAAAGAAAACAGGATGACACTCAGAGCCAATTATACAATGCTGACATAATTTACTTAAATTACAGGAGAAAAAACACATAACTTGGTCATTCTGTATGACATACATGTATATACATCTGGCACTAAGAAATTTTTTTAAAATATCGTAGGTGAACAAATTACAATGTCAACACCTTCGAAAAGTTGTTAAAGAAAGTGACAAACTCGGTATCCCTTGAACACCTCAGTTTTCTTTTTTTCTTTTTGTTTTTCTTTTTTTTACAAAATGAAGTTATTTAGAAGTTGCTGATATATTATGAGTAGTTGTATTTTACAGAGTTAGGCAGAAAAAATGTTTACTTCTATTATTTAACATTCCAGTGCAGTGTAAGTAGACATATGGGCTACTATGAATGATATTTTCACTTACCTGCATGGAATTTGTTTGCATTTGAAAACTTACACAGCAAGTTTAAATGGACTTACTGTTAGAACCCGCAGCTTCAAGGCTGTTAAAACATTTCACTTTCATGTGTATACAGCTCTTGTAGTTCGTGTGAAATTATTTAAGACAAACTGAATGAATACATAATGGCTTTTCTGCAGATTGCAAGTATCTGTGTTGGTGTCGATCAATGTGTTTATTCAAAGTTGATGAAATGTTGCATTTTTCATTTATTTTGTCAGAGCATTTGAAATAGGTTTCATTTGAATGTAAGGTGGTGCCACGTTTGGGCATGTCACTTCATGCATGGCTTGTATGCCAGAGGATTTTTAGTGCTCCTGAAGCTCTGTAGGGACAAAACAAGGAAAAATTGAAAGTTCAGCTGCAACACTTATTTGTACAAACATGCATTTTTTTTTCAGATAACTAAATTAATGGTACAAAACACTGACAGGCTAAACTCATGAATTCTTGGCTGGCACTTTGAACAGTAGAACTGTAGCCAGTTTGACAAAAAGTGACTTCCAACATGATACACAACCGAGTGTTTTGGTAGCCTAAACATGTACAATTGTACAATCAATGAGCTGGAAAATAGGCGGGAAATTTGATTTTCAGTGAAATTAACAGAATAAAATATTGTTTGAACCGGTTTGGCAGGAAGATGAGAAGTGTATGAATCTTTTTCGTAGTCTGCTTTATGTTAGCTTATGATTAATATAGCTAGCACCAGGTCAGATTATTTAAAGTTGGTACCCCCAAAACCAAGACATTGACAAAACAAAAAGAATGTTGTAGTCCCTCCATTGAGAGGCCTCCTCTATGACAGGCCCTAATGTGGTCACACGAGGTCAAATAACTTAGAGAAAAAAATCACCAGTGACCTTGTAAATATGGTTCTAAGAGGCAGGTGGTCTCTCAAAGCAGGGACAACTGTAATTGTATATCTTTGGACAACACTTTCTGTGTGTAACATAGCCACACTTGTGTATACTTTCAGTTAACTGTACAGACAGCAAGATGCTGAATATTTGATGCAAATGTGAATCTGTATGAATGGTCCCCCATAAGGTACATGTATTATCATGCGAGAAGAAAATGGAATGTCTTGTGATGTGTAAGGTGTGTTACAAATACCTGTCATTAACTGGTAATCTGAAACTATTAAAGCATCAAATATCTTTGCCTGCCAAGAGGACTGTACAAGATCATTCAGGCTCAAAGTTAACATTTCCTCCAGAGTGTTCAGTCATGCAGTTTACAAGGACTGTTTCACGGACAAAAAAAAAGTAGCATCTGATCATTTTTGTGGGGTAATGTTTGTCCTTCCTTGAAACATTCAGATTTGATAGAAATATGAATAAACAATTTTTGTTAATGCTGGCTTGTATCTCATTTATTCAGTTGTAAAGCACTGAATCATTTTCTTTCAGAATCATACCCAACATTCTATTGACCTGATGGAAGTCCTGTTGTCCAAAGCTTCTAATTCAGACACGAGTGAAAATGAAGGAAAGTGACCACCAAGATACATGTATAAAGATTATACCAGGTCCACTCCAAGTGGGGACTTGTAATGTTTTTGGGTTTTTGATCCATCTGTGGTTATATGTCCATCTACCATTTGTTTGTAACAATGCATCTCACGACTCTCTGGCCACCTGAAACTAAACTTTACCTCATTTGTACCTGGACAAAATTTCTTGACTTGATTACACTTTGGTGACCTTGACCTCATTTTTAAGGGCACATGACCCATGAATGTCCAAAGGTGGACCCCATCAGTCCCTGCTTTGCATTCAGGTGTCTCTAACTAGGTTTAAGTTACACCTGTTGGCAGACTTGTGGCAAACTCTTGGGCATACAGTTAACTGAATAAGTGTATTCTGATCTGTAGGATAAAAGACATATCAAGGACACCTTTCCAAAAACATTCGTACTAGATAGCAAAATTGTGAAAATCAGAGATTTATTTTCAGTTGACAACATCTTTCGGAATCTGTGACAGATTCAAGGCTGAAAGCCCAGATGTTAAAATCTTCACTAGAGCCAAACCATGTAAAAGCGTCATGATTGTAAAACCCTGTTTAAGTGCTGAAGGCATATGGCCATGATTACATTGCATACTCTCCATGGTTCTGTCTGTTTCATGGGGACCCATTTTATTTAGATACAATATACATGTACTGCAAAAAAGTGAAAATGTATACGGGAGTGAATAGAATGTGGATTACAGATAGCACAAGTGATATTCTACAAGACATTGACAAAATCAACAATAAGAATGGTGCCAAATCAATTCATACCTTTGATTTCTCAACATTGTATACAAAGATCAACATGACAGACTTAAACAACATGTTAATTTCATGTTGGATAAAGCGTTCAAAGGTGGCACATGTCAGTATATTAAATTATCTGGTGCTGAGGCTTAATTTGATAAAGGTAAGAGCAAAGGAATATCTTGCACAAAGCAAGAGTGTGCTCAAATGATAGAATACATTATCAACAATGCATACTTTTGCTTTGGAACCAGAGTCGATCAACAAATAGTAGGCATACGAATGGGAACAGATCCAGCCCCATATATTGCCAACCTTTATTTACATGAATCAAAATGAATGGAAGAATTAGCAAAAACAAACTTTACAGCTGCAAGAAGATCATATTCTCACAAAAGATTTATAGATGGACTGTGTGCTTTGAACAATGATGAAATAAAGGGAAATTGGAAAAACGTATATCCCAAAGAATTCATATCAAATCTGGAAAATGAAAGTGATACAAAAGCTACTTTCCTTGATTTGGATATAGAAATAAAGAACAACCACTATGTAACAAAAATATTTCACAAGAGAGACCAGTTCAAATTTGATATTATCTCATACCCTGATCTGACAGGAAACATTCCAGAGAAACAAGCATATGGAGTTTGTATCGGACAAGTGATATGTATTGCTAGAAAAACACCACACTTTTTAGCGATTTTGTCAAGAGTCACAACTTTGTTGCAAAAACTACAACACAAAGGTTATAAAAAACAACAACTACACAAAACTCTGTTAACATGTTTCCAGAGATATGACCAAATACCTAATAAATACAACACTAACTCAAAAGCATTAGTCAAACTATGTCAAGATGGAGCTTGAAATAACAGTGTAACTAGAACAGACTGATTTTCCAACAGAAAATCAAATGTCTCCCGGTGGAACACTTACGTCTCTGAATAAGCTACAGGTGATAACAAATTACAAATGACCAAGTTTGCTTGAAAATTACAATCCTATTTTAGCTCTCACCTAGATGCATTACTCTAGCAATTTTCATCAAGTTCTTCAAGACTCATTGCAGAGAAACAAATTTCACATAAATGACCCTGTGACCTTGAAAATTAGGTCAAGGTCATCCAAATACAATCCCAACCTTGGTCTTACCTTGATACATAATCCTACCAAGTTTCATCAAATTCCATCAAGTTCTTCATGACTTATCGAACAGAAACCAATTTCACATAAGTGACCCTGTGACCTTGAGAATTTGCGTAAGGTCATCCAAATACAATCGCAACCTAGGTCTTGCCTAGATACATAATCCTACCAAGTTTCATCAAATTCCATCAAGTTTTTCAAGACTTATCGCACGGAAACCAATTTCACATAAGTGACCCTGTGACCTTGAGAATTCGCGTAAGGTCATCCAAATACAATCCCAACCTAGGTCTTGCCTAGATACATAATACTACCAAGTTTCATCAAATTCCATCAAGTTCTTCAAGACTTATCGCACGGAAACCAATTTCACATAAGTGACCCTGTGACCTTGAGAATTCGCTTAAGGTCATCCAAATACAATCCAAACCTAGGTCTTGCCAAGATACATAACCTTACCAAGTTTCATCAAATTCCATCCTGTTCTTCATGACTTATCGCACGGAAACCAATTTCACATAAGTGACCCTGTGACCTTGAGAATTCGCTCAAGGTCATCCAAATACAATCCAAACCTAGGTCTTGCCAAGATACATAACCTTACCAAGTTTCATCAAATTCCATCCTGTTCTTCATGACTTATCGAACGAAAACCAATTTCACATAAGTGACCCTGTGACCTTGAATATAAGGTCAAGGTCATCCAAATACAATCCCAACCTAGGTCTTGCCAAGATACATAATCCTACCAAGTTTCATCAAATTCCATCCTGTTCTTCATGACTGATCGAATGGAAACCAATTTCACGTGACTGTGACCTTGAAAATTATGTCAAGGTCACCCAAATACAATCCCAACCTAGGTCTTGCCTAGATACATAATCCTACCAAGTTTCATCAAATTCTGTCAAGTCCTTCAAGACTTATCGCACGGAAACCAAGTGTTGAAGAACCTGAACAACAACAAGAAGAGGAAGAAACGGGCACTAAAACAATATGTCCCCCAGCTTTCACCGGGAGACTTAATTCTCAAAGTGTTTAGAGTGGTAAGAGGGAAAGTACCCGGGGTAAAGTATACTTAAACCACCTAGAGAATTTTCTCTAGTCAGTCTTAAGTCGGAAAACCATGATCATACTCACTTTTTTCAGGATTTCTTTCTTTTCAATCTTCATCCAGTATAGTGGAAGAGGTGGCTTCCAGCTAATACCTTCATACACTTTACCTCATAACACCTCTAGTCAACTTTATGGTGCTAAAAATTGTATTACTATTTACCTGTTTATACCAGTGTCGGTATGGTGGAATAGTGTATGAAGCTTTTAAGTTTCAAAGGAGATGTCCATTCACATTTTCGGCTTCCCCCAAACCACAGACCATATTCTCTTCTAACGTGGTGAGGATGTAGGCCTGCATTGGGTGAATCTCTACCAGGTTTCTTCAAATGGTTGTGCTCCAGTGATTTTTCGATTTTTTAACAAAGTTTTACCTCAACGGACTTGTCAGTCAGCTTGTCATTTTGACTTAAAACTGTTAGCTGGATTCACTTGAAATTTGGTGATGTACTTTGGGTGTGTCTAATTACCAAGTTCCATTCAAATGGTCAAGTTCCAATGATATTTGGATTTTTGATGACTTTTTGTTCATTTTTTTGCCAAATCCTCAAAAATCTTCTCCGAAACTGCCAAGCGAACCACTATGAAGTTGCATTGGAACACTTCTGGGGACCTCAAACCTTAATTTGTTCAACAGGTGGCACTGCGATGTTTTTTTTTTCTCTGTTTATGAATTTTTGTGCGTTAAGGCTATATTTTTTTGACAACTCCAAAAACTAACATAGATTTTTCTGAAACTTGGTGGAAATGTAGCTTGTCAGAGGGTAAAACAAAGCTGTTTACCAGGTTACATACTCTGGATCCCTAATTATTAAGACCTCTATTAACAAATTTTTCAATTTGGATACTTGTCTGTTAATCCTCAAATTCCTTTTGATTAGCATGTGAGCAAGATTTTTTTTGTTTTAACATATTTTTGACTTCTCTAAAACCATGTACGAGACTGCTCAAATTTGATGGATCGTACCGTGTGAATGGGTCAAACAGGGTTGTTCATGAGGTGATGATGCTGCAAATCCCAGATTTTTAATATATTTTTCAGTGCGGGTATTTGTTGGTTGATGCATGCATTCCCATGGATAACTACGAAATGTAATGGGGAATGCAATGGTAATTTACATTTTCAACTGCTCCAAAACCATGAACCAGATTAATTTCAAACTTGGTGAGGATACACTCTGGGTTACTCTCTACAATTTCTTCAAATGGGCATACTTCAGTGAAATTTAGATTTGTTAGCTCTGCTGACCAAAGGTCACAGAGCTTATGCGACTGCTCAGTCTGTCTGTCCATATCTCTGCAAATTTTTGCTTGTTAGCCCTATACCTTCCACAGTTTTCAAGTTAGCCCAATAAAACTTTCAGGACTTACAGGGTGTATGAAAATCTAGGAAAAGTTATGACCCAATTTGAACAAACAGACTATAAATGGAAAGTTGGATGTTGGGCACATATTTTGAACATTCACAATAATTAATTCGAGTTAAAGGTCAAGGTCAAATGGCCAGTTTGAATATTGGGGTCTTCTTGTGAATGCTCTGCACCCCACAATTCTTGAGATAGGCCCATGTAACGTTTAAGAGTTATAAAGTGTATAAAAATCTTTGTCGACATCAATGTTGGTGGCGCCACCTATAGTGTTATGTGGTATACAGGTCAAAATGTGAAAATATTATGACCGCAGTAGTCCACATTTTTCAAGTTTAAGCCCAATATAACTTTCAGGCCTTGTAGAGGGTATAAAAATCTAGGGGTTTTTTGATATTGGTGGTGCCACCTACAATATTATGCAATATAGGGGTGAAAATATGAAAATCTTGTGACAGATCTTCACCAAATTTGGCGGGATTGTGGGAGAAGTCAAATTGTAAGTTGTTAATGATACTAGTGGCACCACCTATAATTGGATGGAAATTATGAGCCAAAATGTGTTTCAAGATATAAAATTCCATATCTCGAAAATTGGATTGGACTTGCCAAATTTATAGGATATATAGACGTTCAAAGCTAAAATCCTATATAATATCAGTGATCTTGACCTATTTTTGTGAGGTCACCATGCCTGTCAAGTTGAAAGAGGTGATTTTGTTATGGCAGGGTGTAGCTTTGACATCAATGGCAATGTCAGCACAGCACCACGCTGGCCTATGGGCATCTTGTATTACATGATTTGGGTGTCCTTGGTGGTCTGTCCCAAGGTCACTGAGGACATAAAGTGAAGGACTCACTCATTGTTGTTTTGGCACATGCAACAATATTCATCACCGGAGTTGCACAAATCAGCTTTGATTACATGTGGATGGAAGTGCCATCTGATGGACAATTTTTACATTAAACTTTATATCTTCAGAAGCTACCGGAGGACTCGCAGCTTTGAAATGAACAGGTGCAATAAAGCCCCGATGCCAGCAGAGCATTAGGCCCACGGGTCTCTTGTAAAATTTGTTGGTTAATTTTTTGACAAAATCTTTGGAAGGTCTTGTTCCACAAAACGGCCTGGCCAGTTGCTTCAAAATTGTGTAGGAGCAATTCTGGGTATCACTAGAATAAGGTGGGATTTATTACAGGTGAAATATCAAGGTCAGCCAAGGATGGGCTACTCACACACCCCTCTCATTTAGATACAATATAACCCCTCTCCACAGCTATATCTGTTGCATGGGCACTAGTTTTATTCAGATGCAAGGTCACTGAACTCTGGGTCTTTGAAGTGGATGATCTAAAAAATCGCAATGCCAACTGCTGAACAAATTAATGTGTCTAGGTGTCTGTATGCAAGTTTTCAAAGATTGGCCAAGCAGTTGGATAGTTTAACAAGAAATTTTTTTTTTTAAATAGCTGAAGCATGACCATGTGAAAGAACATAGTGACCCACCTAAGGTAAATGACTGCCACAGGTAATGAGGATCAAGCCAACTGTTTATAACATGTTAAAAATGTGACATGTTTGACCGAGGATGAGGGATTGAGGACCACCAGTTACACGGACAAGTCAGCTGGGCCAAAAAGCTGCAAAAAGTTCACATAGGAAAGTGGGATATTTCTTTGGAGTCTCTGTGCAAGCCATGGCAACAGCATTTCAGTTACTAAAATCAACCCAAGCCAAACTTTTTGCACCAGCTTTCCCAGCCAGGTGAAAATGAGGGTTTTACATACCACAACACCCATCTCAGAGGGCACCTGGCCCTCTGTGGCCAGTTTTCTTTGGTTCCATTTAGACTTCCTAGACTTTCCCTGTTAATAGACCCTCTGCTAAGTGGGCACCAGAGTGGTACCCGTATTTGCTTAAGTGGGCACTATAATCAATTTTACTTTTTCAGCTGTGCTGACCCAAGGTCGCAGAGCTTCTATGATCACTCCTGTCTGTACAGGTTTTGCTTGTGGATGCAATACAGCCCACCATTTTAAGGTTGCTCTATGAAACTTTGGCTTACTGGGTATGTGGAAATATACACCACCTGCCATATACAGATCAAATGTGAAATTGTGTTGAACCCTCTACAATCCTCTTTGCATCTTTTTTTTGACATTTAATGGGAACATTCAAAAGGCAAATATGTTAAAAAGAAAAAAATACTAGTGGTCCCACCTGAAAATATGACCCATTATGTGTTGAGATTAATGAACTTCATCTGAAAAAATGTACAATTGTGTTCAATGTTATGCAATACGGGCCACATTGACCTACCTTCTCAAGTGTGCACATATCCATATAACCATACAGGATCATTAAGCAGAGTCTATAATGTGTGCGATCATGATGGCATTCATTCGTACCGTCATAGGTTTCAAAAACATCTAGTTAGATTCAGCGTTCATACTGGCTCGATAGATTTTTATACGTTGCGAGTCAGGAAGGCCAGTATGTTGTCATATATAACCATATAAAGGGCAGTTGTTTCCTATATACATGTATGGATTATTTACTGTATGTTTGTATAAAACTACTCACCAAGTTGGGCTTAACCCTTTCCCCCTTGAATTGAGACTGAGTCAACAGCTTACCTTGGCATGGGTTGTGCACTAAGTGCCCAACACATGCTAAGGAAGGCTGTTGACCTGGGGCACGTGATCTTAATAGGTCTCATCTGCAACTCTCAGTCAAACTGTTTTTCATTACTGTTGAAATTAGTTGAAAACGTTGAAGCAGACATTTGACCACCAATTTTAGGAGGAAATGGTTAATACGTTTCTTTCCCTCTACCCCCCCCCCCCGTGTGACTGAACACTTAATTTACATCTAAAACACAGATGTAAACCAACCTATAGGCAGACATTTCTGTCCCCCTAATCTCACTCTGCAGCTAGCTTACCTCTAACGATTTTGATTCTCGAACACATTTGCACCCCTCCCCCCCTTGACCTGTCCCGCGCTAGAGCACTCGCACTGGACAGAGAAATATTGGATACATCAGCTGTGCACCTCCAATAAGAGTAGCTTAAATTTTTCAGATTTTAATTCATGCAAAGTATGGCCAATACACAAGACTGAAGAGTTGAATTATGATGAAGATATTCTCATTGCAACTTCGATTGGTTTGTGCTACAGGTGCAACCAATGAACAGCAACTAAAAACTGCCAAATGTTAATTTATGCACATTTCAGCTAACAGATAAATAAAATTATAGTGTTCATAAAGGATAAATAGAATTCAAATTATCACATCATAGAGTTGGCACTATGCTTGCATCCAATGAACAGTGACTGAAAATTGTTATTTTAATTTATGCAGTTTGGCTAATACACAAAACTACAGTGTTTAAAAATTACAAGCATCCTACAAAATATAGAGATGCCAGTCTAACTTCAATATTGTTGATCCATGCATGCATTCAATGAAGAGTGTAACGCTAATTAGGCCAATATGCAGGATTTCAATATTGAATATATTTTCGACTATTAGAGGATTAATTCAAAAATAAATTCAAATCTTTGTGCTATATATAGGCATACCTATTAAAATGATTTTCACACACAGAGACTGATCTGCAGTCAAGCATTTTGTTTAGAATGTCCCCATGGTATGCCTAGAAGACCGGGTCGCCTTTGTGTGCCCTGCAGCAGCCTTCTCCAAGGCAGCTGGCAACCACTTGGCCCTTTCACAACAGGTCCCTGGATACGGCAGTGGATTTATGTATGGTTGTTACTGGACAAAGGTGTCTGCATGAAGTTGTGTGCAGTACTGAAGTTTTCACTCATACATTCTCCTCATAAATTGTCATATCCAAGTTCGCATTAACAGTTCCAATACTTGCGTTTCTGCATTATTTGTACAAGGATGGGACAGTTCTAGCATAGACAGGGAGGAAAACCTAGCCTGACCCCTGTATTCACTCAATGCTTTATTCACAAGTAAACAGCACGTTTTAGCTAGTTATGTAAGGTAGCTTGCTAACCTAGGGTACATGTGCTTGACAGTTTTTCCCCCCTGAAAAACTAGGTTCTGAAGAAGCAGCAAGCTTCAAAATTGCTCAGGACTCAACAGCTTGCATCGTTCCTACTTGTCTCTTACTGTACAAGCTCACTGGAGTAATGAAAGAAATTATCTGGTTGTCTGGTTTGGCCATAGCGGACGACCTTACCAGCGTCTGTTGAAGGCATTGGTATTGCAGAGGTAAATGTGGTCACTTTGTACTTTTGTTTTTGTTAACCACCACTTCCATTTCCCTTTATATTCAACTGCAACATGTGGAAATTACAGACAGCAAATCAGGATTTCGATTTTGCTGGCAATTTAGTGGGAAGAACATTGGAATCGATGCATGCACTTACGGGAATCTTGTTTATGTCCTCACACATTAACTTTCATGTATTTTACAAATTGTAACATCTGTAAATTTCCATTTAAACTTGCAGACAAAAGAAAGCAGGACAATCATATATTTTTGTGACTTGCTGAGCAATTGTTCCACAGGTTTTAATATTTCAATTATACCATCCCATCTTTGGGGAACTGTAACATAAATGTTGCAATCTTAGGCTTCATTTCTTTTCTTCACAGTCGAGATGCTGACCTGGGTTTAATGAGATGCGAGATTAGGTGTCAAATCAGCAGCCTCGTTCTCGGTTCCATTGCTGGGTAGTGCTTATGTAAACAAAGACGCTTGGGCACATCTTAGTCCCTGCTATTTGGGAGTGTTGAGGTGTTCCCGGAAGAGATGTGATAAGTCATTTACCACTTACAGTAAAACCTTCCTATACCGAACACCCTTGGGACCTGAAAAAAAAAAAGTGTTCAAGGGGAGGTGTTCAGTATAGGGAAGTTTGCGAAGATTGGAAGTATACTTCGGGACCAAGAAATGGTGTTCAGTATAGAGGTGTGTTCGGTAAATGGAGGTGTTCTGTTACAGAGGTTTTACTGTATATAACAGTCAGTACATTTATTGGGTTACGATTAATGGTCATTTTACGAGCATCCTGTCACCCGATACCCCACTGAAGACACAAGAGATGCCCGTTTGGCACACACACCAACCAGATACTGCTCTAGCATTTTAATTTAAAACAGATCAATGACCCTTTCACGCTGTAACTGAACCAACAAGTGTTCATGCTTTTCAAGATACAAGAGGTCCAATTTGAATAACAGAACAGTCCATTTTATCAGAAGTAATGGGGGTTTAGAACTACTGATAAAATAAAACCTTTTCTGTAATAACATAGATTAGGCTAAGTATCATACTTACTGGTATTCGAAGTTGTGTAAAAAATGTATTTAAGCATTCTAGGGCAAATTGTACAGATCTGATCAAAATTCAAAGGGCCCTGCCCCTTAAATATGTCATTTTGGGGTTCCTTCCTTTTTGCCTGAAAGGTGGACACAGGGTTGTCACTATCCCACCACCCCCATTGGATTATGGATCTGTATGCTTTGGCAGTGCATTCTTGGTGCAAATTGCCAGGAGTAGACCCCATGTTACTAAAGTGGAGCTTTGTAGAAAAAGTGGATTTTGTTGCAAAATGGCGGATTTTAGAGGTTGAAATTCAAAGTCAGGTCACAAGATTATTTTTTTCTAATTTGGACCCACATCTTACTCCTTGCATCAGGAAAGTATTTTTTGCAGTAGATGACAAAATATTTTGTCATCACATTGCTTGTACAAAATTTGATCAAATTACATGTACACGACTTCTGGATATTTGGGTCAGCAATGGCTGACAGATCAGAAATGAAATGGACATATTGGACTACCATGGCCCTATTATTAGACTGGAATAATACCATAATGTGGATTTAAATCTGTGGAAAGAGGACATATAA
Organism: Hermodice carunculata; assembly: GCA_964020975.1. Taxonomy (NCBI): domain Eukaryota; kingdom Metazoa; phylum Annelida; class Polychaeta; order Eunicida; family Amphinomidae; genus Hermodice; species Hermodice carunculata. The sequence continues at coordinate 59,499,836 of OZ026614.1, read as the reverse complement.
AGGCAAGAGATCATAACACATCTTTTGTACCACTTTTTTTTTTTTTTTTTTTTTACACAAATTTCTTATTAGTATGTGATACCAGTTAATATCATGATTGCCAAGTTGGATTTTGTATATTTTGGTAACGTCACAGCCTGAGGCTTAGCTTCGAACCGAGGCGTGCTGCCAGCCAATCAATCTCATTCATGTCTCAGCATTTCGACTGTCAGTATTTTGTGGTTTAATTTCCACATACATAAAACACAAATCTACATATATAAAACTGAAAAGCGTTCATGTCTTTTGCCCCACTTTCATTTATTCTTCATTAACTGTACACAGAAATTGGCCGGACTTGTTTAGTAAATGCGCTGTGCGGGGCCCATTGTACTCTTGATGTACAGTGATCGCACGTTCTGCCAATTCTTTTTGAGTAGAGACACCAGGAAATTGATGGCCAGAGTGATGTTTGCTGTCAGCTCCTCAGTGGTCATGTTGACGTGTCCCACTGCCACTGCCAGACACAGCACCTGTCAAGCACCAAGTCATTATTCATTTTGCAACAGCCATACAATAGGATTTTTCATCTCTCTCTCTCTCCCCCCCCCCCCCCCACCAACACACAAACTGATAAACTGATTACTGAAAAATACCTTTACTTAATGAATACTCCCTGTCACAAAGGTTCAGGTTTCAGGTAAATCTTGCTATTGCGGCAATTTATTCAGTAATGTGCAGTTCACCTCTTTCATTACCAATACAAGCGTACACTAAATGTACTTCAAATTTGAAGTTATAGACATTTTTAAAACACTTTTTGAAAACTTATGGAGGAGGGGGGCATGCTCCCATTTTTGTTCACACCTTCCTGAAGCATTATGAATTACAGGTATTTGTTTCATTTGAAGTTATTGCAAATATTTAACCTCTTACCTTTTTCATCTGAAATTTGATGGTAGCTTTGACTTCGTCTATCTTGCCAGTCATATGCTCATTGTGTGTGAGTGGAGTAGGGAACTTGCCCAATTTGTTGAGCCCAGGCCCCAGGATACGAGGTATTTGCTTGATCAGCGAGTCAGAGGCCAGAAACGCATCATACTTCTTGGCTAAAAATACAATGAAAGAATGATCAGTACATTTCTCTGGAATTACAGGAAGCAGGGCAAAGAAGCATTCTGGCAGTATGTGATATTTCATCCAGCATTTATAAGATTCAGTTTATGTGATCAACTTACTGCAAATAATAATACAAGTAAAGACTGGGAAAAGGTAGAACTTAAACTTGTAGAGCTACGTGTTGTATGTGGCCATATAGAATACTGGTATTGTCATAAAACTTGTACATGTTTCCATTTGCAATCCGCAACACCAAAGACACACAACAAGAGGGTGCTGGGTTGCTTCAATTTCACTTTAAACATAGGATACTTCCCTTTCATAGAGTATTTAAGTTTCCACACAATTATTTTGGGCGAGTAATTCCCAATGGAGGATGTGTGTAGCAAACGACACCACTGGTATCTCACCCTTAGGATCTAGTTTATTACAAGTGGAGTCACCTTGTCGCTAAACAAATCTAGCCTCACTGATGGGGTACTCTGTCTACAGGAAGTGATGTCATATGTAATCAATTCAATAGCAAGTACTGTAACATGTAGTTTGCTTTTCCAAAAGTGCACTTATTCTTTATGCTATTTCTCACTCTGGCACATATACATTTTCCATGGAGAGTTAAAAATGACCAACATATGGTTGGTAGATGTGCATACTTTTGTTGTATCACTCACTTTGATTACTTTTATAAAATCAGTTATGACAGCATATTTAGTTCATTTTTAAAACTAAAACCCTGCATTACATACATGTACAGTCTGGTTTCAGTGACAAGCCCCAAACAGTGTCAATCTAAAACTTACCCAGCTTCTTCACAAGCTTCTTGTTCTTGTTCAGCTTCTTCAAAGCTTCTGCATCCATGCATGACACATCGTTTGCCTTGGCTTCATCACAGTGCTGAGCATCTCCCAAGATGCACACTCGCATTTTGGGACGAGGGATATGCTTCAACCTAAGCAGCAAAATTGACAATACAATATAAACATTGTTCACACTGAGAAAACATCGGCCGCCCTATTTAAGGTATATGTAGTTGCAGCATTATTTAACTTAAGTTACACTGATCTATACCACTTACTCAAATTAAAGTACCAACCATTTTCAAAGAAAATTTGACAACAGAAATCTAGGCCGATACTGACACCGGTAAACTTCAAAGTCTATTTCTCACTTTGGAAACTCTTTAAGCACATCTTAAACACTTAAAACCTTAAAGTGCTGATTTAAAAGAGTCAACAGCTTTCCTCGGGACATTTTGCATGCAATGCGTATAGTGTCCTGAGGAAAGCTGTTGACTAAGACTACTTTTTATATCAGACTACGCTTGCTGGTATTTGAATGAAAGGCATATTCATGAGGAATTTGAATCTTTTAACCATTATATGTTTAAAGGTAATGAGAAAACAAATACAGCAGTGATTAGCACTGCAAGTTTTAACATTTTTCACTGAACAACTCCAATTTTACACTATGCTGTTGGTGGTTCACACACTATCTGATTTGTGGCATTGGGATTGGTTGATTACATACATCAAATTGCAGACCCTTCCATCATGCATACATTCGTAAGGTTACAGATATACATACAACACAATATTATACCTGTGCATTACCTGGGGAGGTTACCTCTTCTTCAACATCGACCACTTGATTCACAAATATTTTGCATATATTTGATGCAGCACTAGGTGCTGACATCTCCCCAGTTGTTTATCTGGGACCCTGGGTACAGGTCCAACCACTGAGCACAATACTTCGGTACGGAGGAAACTTAGTCCTCTACAACCTCCCCAGTTGTTTTAAGACCCTGGGTGCAGGTCCGCTGGGAAGTCAACCCAGCTTCCTGACCAAAGCTAGACATTACAACCAGATGGAAATGTGACAAGAAAGTTATGACGCTCCCAAACATTGTTTGCTTCTTCACAATTTGTATAAAAACACAAATTTCCTATACACTACTTGTAATGCCTTCTTGCTTGGTCAGGTAACAAAAGTGATAGTAAGGTCATCATACTTGACAGTGCCAGAGAAACGCCTGTCCTTTTGCGGGTCATAATTCTTCAGTGCCACTTGCAATTCAACAGTCTCTGTGAACTTGCGCTTCTTCTCCTGAGAGTGGTTCAGGACTGCGTTAATAGACTCCAGCAACAGGTCTCTTGAGATCTTACTGAAAGCAGAATAAAACCATTTTCATCAGGAAATGGTCCATGAAAAGAAGAAATAGTACAAAACAAAAGGCCCATGGGCCCAGTGCTCTCTTGTCACATAAAGAAACAAATCAATTTAAACTTTAATGGGTGGAACTTGCTTATGTGACCATCTTTATAATGAGACCTCATTGGTACCATAACAGATTTTCATCTCCTTCACAACCCACTAACTTTAATGAAGATCCATGGAAATTTAAAGATGATACAGTCTTCGCATGATTTTGACATTTTGACCCATATACATACAGATCATAATGGTGTCAACGGCATCAACAATATAAAGCAGGACCACGTTTTTCAACTGTACAACACTAATGACCAGAAGTAAATATATAAATGTTGCGCATATTAAAGAATATGTTGGTGCCTGACATGATCTATTTTGACTTCTTCCGAAATCCCACCAAATTTCATAAAGACCCCCAAATTACAGACACTGGAATGTTAACAAGATGTTCACATTTTGTCTCATGTACTCTAAGTGGTCATATCAGGGACAGATCTAGGTTTTCAAAATCTGTAGCCAAGTCAGGAACTAAAACAGTGAACACTGCAGAATTAAACCCCACTCCTATATAATCCTTAATATAGATTAGCCATTTACAAATTTCTTTGACAAATAAATCAAACATTAGCATTTGGCTAATGGTACAACAGTCCCTGCATGCTTTGTTTTCACGCCTGCCTTAGTACTTAAGATGTTTCTCTGCAGTATTTTCATGACATTATAACCTTAACATTTGGTAGCTAGGTCCAATAATGTATTGTAGAACATAATATGCTTGTTGTCTGGCTGAAACACCGAACAAACTTCTTGTCCGGTCAATTTGATGCATTTGATTGCACGCTGAGCAACACATGATCAAACCCACTGATGACATGCCTGGATACTTCTCAAGGCCCTTGTAATGACGTACAGTGCTTCCTCTTTATAACGCTGGTGTTGGGATCCACAGAACAGACCATGTTATAAAAAAAAAAAAATTTATAACAGAGGGACTTTTAACATAGAACTAATGGGAAAACTATGTCAGTGGGGACTATGGTACACACCGTGTTATATCAAAAACAGCCTTTTAATGAGGGACGTTATAAAGAGGGAGCACTGTAGTATAATTTTATTGATGTCAGTTTATGTATCAAGACCTTAAATACAAATGTTTTGCGTGTACAGGACTCCACAATGCTCTTTCAAGTCCACTAACCCCTATCCTTTGCGTGCTGATTTTTTCAAATCTTACTTGTCCTGCATCAAGATCTACTTGCACTGGACACTAGGCCATGCAAAATGTAGAGCCCTGGTTTACCTTGAAGATCCATGCCTTGCTTCATAGGCTCTATTTTTGGTAACGGGCTTGAGCAAGCCTCGTGTATCAGATCTACTTTCAGATGGCTATACTCATAGGCTCTGTTTTTGGTAACGGGCTTGAGCAAGCCTCGTGTATCAGATCTACTTTCAGATGGCTATACTCTGGTGCATAGTGCAAAATGGTTGGAATGAGAATCAGTCCGATCTTAAACACTCAGATCAAGATGAAATCATAGGCCTCTATTATTCAACAATACTTCCAAGTTTTAATAGTTTTGACATTTACAACCTTGTATATCAGGCCCACTGTTTTAGAAGTCATTTTCTGTTATTAAGGGTTCATACAGCTTGGCAGCTTTCAAATTCATGGACTTTTCCAGGACCTATTTATAAAAATTCAAGGACTTTCCAACTCAATCGATTTTTCTTTTCTGTGTCTTGATGTCCATTATTTTGGTTTTCTGTAGCGGGATGGGAGGAAGTAATCGAGCCGACCTAACCTTTGGAGGAAAGTGCGTTAATGGGTATCTAAAATTCAAGGGCTTTTCAAGGACTTGATTGCAAAAACATAGGTCCTCAAGGGCTTTTCAAGGACTTGATTGCAAAAACATAGGTCCTCAAGGCCTTGAAAAAGCAGGTAATTAATTCAAGGATTTCAAGGACCTGTATGAACCCTGGTTATTCCAGAACAATTTTTTTACCCTTAATATCTGCAGTTAAGGTGCCTGCTCTTACTAATGGTGCATATAACATTGTGGTACAAAAGTTGCCACTATGTCCCTGTTTTTGTATACAAGCCCACTGATGTATACATTCTTAGTTTTGTCATTATGTGTAGTTTCTTTATATGTAGCAATAAGTATTCTATGTTTAATTTGTAAAATGCGAGAGGCATTTTATTCTGATTTACACTTTGAGAAAGTATCACAAAATTTTGGTATAATAAGCTTGAAATAAACGGTCATGTAAAGACAATGGAATCTATAAATTAGGTAATCATTTTTGGTTTTCTGTTAAAAGGATTTTTTTGTTATTGAATTTTTAAGCCTCTGCAATAAACTGATATTTTTCTCCATTTTGGAGCTCAAAAAGTGGCATTTAAAATTGTAATATTGCCAAACAGAAAATGGTTACCTAAATTATACTCGTCTTTACATAGCCATTGATTTCACAAAGATTCATCCATCCAGTTTTGAGTGAGGCTTTCTCAAAATTACCAAGCCTTGTAAAAATTTGTTTCTGAAATACTCACTGCTAAAGATAACCAAGGATATTCGCCGACTTTGTCATCTGCTCAGGCCATTAAGAAAAGCGCTTATCCCTTAAACTCAGTCACAACTTTGACCTACCCACTTACAAACGTTACAATATTGTGGTTCTAATCGGTCACCTGTGAAATAATCCACTCACCCGGAAAAACGCATCTTGTGAGGCTTTTACTCCGAACGATTATCTAAACATCACCATTAGTGACCACATCTTACAGCCAATTAACTGATGGACTCCATAAAGCTTGTAGTGACAGAGGAACACTTTTTCATGTTCAAGTTTTGCACAGAAGTACACCATGTTACAGTGAAACTATTTGGCATGGATCAAGATTAGCACTTCATCAACCCCAAAATAAAAGCTCAATTTCACTAGTTTGAATGTCTCGGGTAAGTACCTTGAAGTATATTGGGTCCATGTCCTCTAAGGTAAACTACTGTTGGGGGATGAAATTCCTCAGGCTCAGTGACCTTGCTGTTGCCTCTGATGATTTTCAAAATTTGTATCATGCAACACCATTTCCATACGTCAATGTTGGTACCTGATTTTTTCTCAGCTTGTCCTCCTATTGAGTTCAAGTCATGTTTAAAACCTGAGGCAACAGTTTTGTGGCACTTCTTTTTACACTTTGTACAATGGTGTGGTGTTTTTTGTGGAATAACCCTCATAAGGTGGGCTATCCATTTCAAATTACATTCCCTTTACCAAGAATTGTGTTTCCGTTTTGATGTCCTGTGACTTGTCATCATGTCAGGGATTGTTCATTTGGCTAATTTATTTTAACATGAAATATAGAGTCAGACTGAAGTTTTATTTACCAACTTTGCTACATATTTTAAAGGCCCAGATCTGTCTAAGTCAGCATTTTAAGAAAAAAGTTTTTCTTTAAAAGGGAACCAGACTTGACTAGTATACAAGGGGAGAAATCAGTTCTGACAAGTCTCTATACAATTGGTACCATAAAAATACCTGAAATCTTTGCGATTATGAAGTGATAGGACAAGGACAGGTACAATCTCAAAAAGTCTGTGATGGCTGTGAGGTACAATCTGACAATGTTTGTGATGTCCATAAGTTACAATCTTCAGTTGTCAGTGAAATTTGTTCCGGGTCAAGTTGATAAATAATAAATGATACATAATAATGATGCAATGTGCAAGGGTGGCGTCAACCGCATTAATCTCAAAACAAAGCCAGAAAATATCTGTGTTGTTGATATATCGCGGACATTTTGAGATTTCACCTTTTGTGCATCAGATCGCATGTTTATGGTCTTGGGCCAGTAAATACGCTGCAGCTGCAGGTGTGTCAGAACTTTCAGTCACGCAATGAATACAGCACCTCAGGTGACAGGCTATTAAAAATTAGGGAGCAGAGAAACTCTTATGCATTTCTTGTCATATAAAGGGAATAAATATGCCTGATTATCTGTGGGTTTGGGAAGGGTGTCACTTCAACATTTAATTCTTGAACCAGAAATTTTGTTGGGCTATTATTTCACCAAGGTTTGCTTCGGAACTGTAACTATGGAGGTAAGCATAAACAAATGCGCGAGTAGCAAAAAAGTTGTGGTTTTGCCCCCATTTTCTATTGATAGCGTAAGTGTCATCGAAGTAAGCTTTGAGAAAAATGACAGGTACAATGTCAACGAAACTTTTAAATGTCATAGACCAGCTGTCGAATATAGCCAATTTAACATGTAACTCTATTAGGTTTGATTTACTGGTCCAAGACCTTATGTTCTGCGCATGGTCAAACACACATGGATGCCATACATAGCTTTTCGTGTATGGATTAGCTGAAATTACCATAAAACTAAGAAAGATATATGTGAAGAACGATGTAATTTTTCTTGAGAATTTGTGGAAAAAATATGCGGAGTACCAAAATTTGTGAATGGGCTGAACTGGAATTTTTAGCACATAATCTTGGACAAAGAAATGTGAAACTGTAAGTAGGATCATTGAGTGCGGAGGTCATAATCCCTCAACTGAAACAATGCCAGACTGTGTAGTCTGGTAAAAAAGGTAGCCCTTTTCCATACCACGTGTGAGCTCTTGGACTTGGTTGCCTATGCAATGATCGCCATCATCAAATCATGCAAGGGACTCTTGAGTTCTGCATCTGGCTACTTTTCATTCTTTGGGGCTGTTTTTATTTTGGTGTGCAAATTCATCTGATCATACTTTGTGCTAAATCATGGCCTTCAAGTTCTTTGTACTTGTGTTAATACTTCATGGAACTTTTTTATGCTTGCAATTGATCAGTTATCGGTAATACGTGAGCCATCATGAAGGCAATGCGACGTTTTGCGACACGTCTTCAAAAACCTCCGTATGGTAAAATTGTTTTCAATTAACTTTAAAATACAGTAAGCATCAGTTAGTTACATATCCTATTATGAGATTTTTCAAATTTCTTTTCACATTTACGGGATATCTAAGTCAGGATGTGTGGATTTTGTATCCGCTATTCATTTCACGAACCTCATGATGGCTTCCTGAGCTTCCAAAAGACAGATCTCGGTAACGAGGCTGGTTCGCGCACTTGCACAACCTGTCCGACGGGAAAATGCGAGAAATCTGGCACTCTCTGTTTAGAGTTCCGAGTGAGTTACTGCGTTTTCACTGAGAAGTTTTCCTGAAAACTTTGCATCTGGAAATAACCAAAGTGACACCAGCGATGGTGTCAGGCGATAGCAGGATGCTGGTTCCAACTCAGGTAGGCAAAGATGGCTCCCAAAAGTCACACGAACTCCAGGATTTAGCGCGGGTGGCGGAAAGGCGGTGCGTGAGCGATAATATGCACTTTCTCTCCATTGAGCTGTCATTACGCTGACAGCGCCAATGTTGCTATTGCAAAAAATGCGTGACATTTGAACACTTTGGGGTCGTAAACGAAACAGTAATGGAACTTTTTTAGCCGGATTTCAGTTTGCATATCTAGTAGACCTGTACTTGCATGAATTATTTTATTTGCATGTGAAATTTTTCGTGAAAGTGACAGCTTCTCATTTTAAGGAGAAGCAAAGCCAAACTCCCAAAGGCTCTGTGGAAATTACGGGAAGTGACTGTTGTTGTGCAAAGGTGACATTGTCATTGTGGTTGTCAAAATGACATCCATGTCATTGCACAGTGCAAGGGCTTATAACGTGGGCCCGTCAATATGAACAGGAAGTCTTTCTTATACATAATATTCGGTCACGCTGTCGTTTTGCCAAGTTGTCTCCGGAGAGAGCCAGTTTGTTTCCATACTATTCATCTCGATGGGGATGCTATTTATACTCGCACCTTTTCACTTTTTAAAGAAAAAAAAATAATGAGATATAAAGTTTTGTGGTTGAAAGATACAATTAAAGGCAGGAAGGAAGTGTAGAAGGAAAGCTAGCACTGCTGGAAGGAATTCTGAACTTTACATACATAAGGAAGTATTACAAGAAGCAGAGGAACTAGACAGCAAGGATATACACAATGCTATGGTCAGATATGAATGAAAGTTGTGTGCAAAAGTGAAGCATAAGCCAAGGGTCTTCTGCAATTATGTCAGGAAAATAATTACCCAAGATCAAGAGAAGGTACAAATTTTAAACAACTTCTTTGCTTCTGTAGAAAATTTCAAGATAAAAAAGAATAACCTTTTGTTTACACCACAGATTATTTTTATTGGTAGTCAGATATGTAGAAAATTTTACAGATCAAATTTTTATTTGGTAATTTATCAAATCAGGGACTTGTAGACTGCAGGTGCCTGATTAAATTTAAACCTATTCTGGGCACAAAACCTATTTCATTTGGGTCATTTTAAAGATGAACACACTAATGACCACCCTCTCCCCAAAATTGTCTTTAATGTTCACAATTTTAGTGTTTCTAATTAAAAGTTCCAAAACATCACCTTCAGATTTGTTTCTTTTCCTTGTTGAAACATGGTTCCGATTTATTTCATCGTTCCCGTCCCTGCAACTTTTTATTTATGAGTTGCCCCATTTCCATGAGTCTTGTCACTGGCTTGTAAATAATATATGGTTGAAAGTTCTCTCATCTAACCCAATCAGTTTACATGCCACACTCTGACACTAATAAGGAAAATAGGTTAGCCACTACAAACACCAGTGAAACAGCTGTTGAAGCGAATATGTCTTCAATTGCAGCATGTTTACAGTGTCTCGTGGAAAAATCTCTTATTAAAAGTGGGATTTGGTGGTCTATCCATGACCCATGAGGTGACGGATCAGAAATTCTTACTCTATGAGTGTTGGCAACACTGTGTGTGCATGCTGAAGAACTATGGGGATCTCATCAGAGCTTTCACAGCACGTGCGTGGGGTGCCAATAGGTGATAATAATCCCTAATTAGTAAACATTCCAGATTTAAACAATTACTTGGTCAGCAGTTGTACTCATCAATACTTTATTTCTGTCAAAACAAGCAGATATTTTCACTGTCCACGGAGCATACATGTATACGGTTACAAGATCAAAGATACTGTCAGTTATTGGTTTGCTGAGTGGGGTCAAACTACTCACCGTCAGTCTGATCTACCCCAACGATGTCAAAGCAGCGTCAAAAAATATTAAAATTTGCATGGCAAATTAATCTGCAAATTAACATCAAGTGCTATTTTTCGGTGAGTTCCAACTGTGTCTGAAAAAATAAAGATCATGTATAGGTGCTGTGAGATGACTTCCCAGGCAAAAACAGCACACAAGTGACAGCATAGAGTGGATCTGTGGTGAAGTGAGCATCATTCTGGGACTTTGGTGTCACAGACTAATTTAGGACACATTCACCAGTTCCCTCTATCCCCTACCTTTGCATATTTGCTTGTGACTCCAAATAATTGTTGCTATAAACACTGGAATCTTTATTTTCACATGCTGCTATATAAACAAAGCATAAGCAAAACAATTTGGACAAAGAACACCGTTTATTGCGAGGAACTTGCCAATACTGTATACACAATTTGCTATGATGTATAGATAACATTCATGGTAGGTACGCAAAGAATATGCATCCCATCATGGCATCAGAGGCAACGAGAAAGATGATCCTGAAACCAGTGAAACTATTTAATCTTCATTCAAGTTCACCTAGGAGACGGACTCCAAAAAATTTAGGGAAAATTGTTTGTGTAGGCTTTAGGATTGAAAAAAAAATTTGTTTGTGGAAGTTGTATTCAGACAAGTGGATTTTGAGATCTGCTTGCCCTGGAGACAAGTGATCTAAAAGAAAAAATTGTCGAGCCCTGGATTGATAAATCAGTGTACATCTCGCAGAGTTGACATTGTATTACTGACTTCAGGAAAGCATTTGACACTGTCCCACACATAAGATTATTACATATTACTCACACATAACTCCATTGAACCAGCCTTTTTAAGAATGGGGATTTGATTGAGCTGAAATGTGCGTTTTGCATTTCAGCTAGGCGACTGGTACCAAAGGTTACAAGTTTGAGTCCCCCGCTCGTTCCGAACATGAAACATATATTTTTTTTCATTTCCTTAATGCTGGTGGATTTTAGTCCACAATTCTGGAAATAAATGCCGACTCAGTACATGTACTGCATAACCATGTTAATATGGCACTGGCACATAACTACCTCCATTGCACCATTCTTTCTAAGAATGGGGATTTGGTCGAGTGGATATGTGCGATTCCCATTTCAGCTCGGCAACTGGGGCCAAAGGTTGCAAGTTCGAGTCCCACTCATTCCCAACATAAAATAAGTTAGATCATATTGGTATACCTGGTCAATTGCAAAACTGTCTCTAATTTGTCCTCACAAATTGTAGAGAACCAAGTGTTCTCAGCAGTGCTCTGTCTAATTGGGTCTTAGTCACAGCCGGTGTGATACAGGGCACAATTCTTGCCCTATTTTATTTTTGTTGTATATTAAATTATTCACTGACGATTGTAAAATATATAAGGAAATTTGCACAGTAAAAGATTGTGACGACCTTCAAGAGAACCTAGATGGGACCTATGGATGGTTTCAACACTGCAAAATGCACAGTTCTCAGAATTACTAGCAGTAGAATTCACATATCATTTAGATAATGATGCACTCCAAGAAGTTCATCTCAAGCCATCAAAGCATATTGAATCCATTTGTACTAAAGCAAATCAGATGTTGAACATGGTCAAGGGGTGTTTTTTTCGATTGATCCTGAGAAACTCTCTATAACTTGTATAAGGCTTTAATAAGGCCATCATAGGAGATTAGCAGTACCATCTAGAACCGGTGGTTACTGAAAGATGTTAAAAAATTGACAAAGTTCAAAATACTTGCCAGGAAATGTGTTACAATGTTTGAGCCACCAAGTTCCTGCAGGAATAAAGCAAATTTGAGAGAAATGAACAAAATAATGAATGGAAAATATAAAATGGATAAAGATACTCTTTCTCACATGTATGGTAAAAAATCTCAAAAAGAGGGCATACTCAAAAACTATTCAAACCTCAGGCTCGAACAGACATCAGAAAACAGTTTTTAGCTCTGCTGACCAAAGATCTCAGAGCTTATGCAATCACTCATGTCCGTCCGTCCATAAACTTTTTGCTTGTTAGCATGTGCAGTCCACAGTTTCTAAGATAGCCCTATAAATTTCCGGACTTATAAAGTGTATCAAAATTTAAGTCAAGTGTGATATTGATGGTGCTGCCTGCGGACTGTATTGCCATATGAATTCCAGTAGTAACACCCTGTGTTAATGCAAAGATATCCTTGAGCAGAAATGGTTTTTGCAGAGGTTTGTGATAATCATATGTCTTAATTTATAATACCACAAGCAAGTACACTTATTATAGAATCCATAAAGCATAGAATAACAGTGAATCCTCTTCTTTCATCAGAAGCAGGTAATTTTTCATAATATTGAAAAATACTGAAATTTTAATAAGACCCCAAGATTAAAAATTTGGGGTGTGCTTCTGTTAGGGCATGTGCTACAATTGGAATGAATATGGTATGTAAATTGTAATATATGGGTCAAAATGTGAAAATCTTGTGAGTGCCCTAGCATCTTTAATGTTTGATAGATCTTCTTGAGATTTTGTGGGATTGTGGAGGATGTTAAAGTATTAGTTTTCTTGTGATACTAGTGGCGTAACCTATAATTTGACAGAAATTATGAGCCAAAATATGTTTAAAGATGTAAAATTCCATATCTTCAAAAGAAATGGGATTAATCTATATGATATATAGATTATGTCCAATGTCAGCATGTCATGTAATATCAGTGCCCTTGGCCTATTTTTATGAGGCCATTAGGCCTGTAAAGCTGAAAGAGGTGATTTTGTTATGGCAGGGTGTAGCTTGGACATGAGAGGCAAAAATGATTGAGCCTCCAGATCAAAATTGCACTTGATTGCATTGTACATAAAACTGTACTAGCTGACCTACTTTTTGGGTTATCATGACCCAATGATTATGGATTTTGGCACTTGTTCAACTGTATTGTTTTTCTTCAATAACTCAAAAAGTTATTACCTGATTTGAACAAACAGATCATGTATGGAAAGCAGGCTGCGAGATGCACGTTTTGAACGTAACAATTTTTCAATCTGGGAAGTCAAGGTCAAGTGGCCAGTTGTAATATAGTGGTCATCTTGTGAATTCTTTGCACCCCACAATTGTTTTTTAAGATATTTTTCAAGACATTTTGACTCATAATTTCCATCAAAGTATAGGTGGCACCACTAATATCACAAACAATTGAGACTTTGACCTCTTCTACATACCCACTTAATTTCATGAAGATCCATAAAAAAATTGAGGATGCTGGACTGGTGACAAGATTATCACATTTTGACCTGTATATTACATAATAGTATAGGTAGTGCCACCAACATTGACGTCAGTCAACATATATTTTCATACATTTTGATAAGTTACATGTGCTGAACTTGCCCTGCACAGAGGATTGTGAAGATCAGGTTACTCCGGGCAGTAGGCAAACCACTGTTGAGCCCAGTATGGTACTTGTTCACCCACTTTTTGCTACTGAATTACTGCTGGTTACAACTTCTTGTGGCTTTTGAATGCACAGTGACAATTTGTAGGTACTAAAACAGTCTGATAAACCCTGTCTCCATTCATGAATATTACAGTGAAACCTCATTATAACGACACTCAAATATCCAAGGTTTTCAATATAATGACATGCATTTTCATGGGAAAAAGTTCTTTTTCTTTGTTATTTGCTTCATTTATCTGACATATTCAGTTATCTGACACACTTCTTATGGATCAGATGGTGTCATTATAACAAGTTTTCATTGTACAAGAATAGCAAGGGGGTAGCCTAATAACATGATAAAGCTCATGTATTAGTTTCAGTAGGCAACCCAACTTTCCCTATATTTGGCATTTTTGCTTGCGGAAAATTCCAAGTTTCACATGGCATGGTAGATGATTGACAGAATAATGAGTTGTGAAAAACAGTTACCTTTATTAAAGATTAAAAGCGACACATTGGACTGAAAAGTGAGCTGAGGAAAACATAATTGTAGTTTTCGTTCCAGATCCTGGATTTTTTACTTCTCCAAAACTGTCAGCCAGATTTACTTCAAACTTTATGGGAATATACCTTGGGTTATAACTTGCAGATTTTATCATGTTTATACATGTTTGAATGAATGAATATTCATTTAAATGATCAAGGAAAGGTGGAATTCACCCTGTAACAAAATGCACATATGCGATTGATTGAAAACACACAAAGAAAACCGTAGCACTATTGGCACAGTGCGGTTTACGTGGTCTAGAAGGGTGTGACTACTTTGGTGCTGTTCAATCAATAATTAACACATTCACGAAGGAAAAATGTACAAATATTTATGACAATAATGTGTTTATTTTGGAGTATCCTGTCAACCTGTTATTTGATTTTTCATACATATGTCAAAGGTATTGATAATGACAGTTAGTACACTAATGTAATACACTTCTTTCATTACAGGCTGCCTGTGCAGCTGACGAGATGAAGTGTCTCTGTATCATCCGCGACTTGACCAATGCACACGTCACCAGCAAGTTCAACCTGAATATGCCAGCATCCACCACAGCCAAGGAGCTGATGGAGGAGGTGGGACGGCAGCTGGGATATGTACCAGACACGTTTCTCTTGACTTACGAGCGGCCAGAAGGAGATGCCCTGCAGGAGGTTATATGTTGCTCTCTTTATGAAAACCCTTTTCCTTTATGTACTTGTGATACAAGGATTAGGAGGTCCAGGGAAGTAGAGACGTTAACAGTTAGCAAACTCTGATATAAGTCCACTGAGGTTAAGAGATCAACTTGATTAGATAGGCAAATTTGAACTCAAGATTTCAGAGTTTTAATTTCTCTTATGCTGCAAACATACTGAAATACAGCTTTGATTGACTGCTAATATATATATATATATATATATATATGTATTTGTATGATATGTATTAGTGTCCTTTGGGTGAACATTCTCAGAAAAGATTAAAATAAAAACTTTGCAAATTTGAACTTCTGTTGTGCTTTGTAGTTTTATGTCATCAAATGTCAAAGGCTAACTGATTTTAAATAAGGCAAAATATAGCCAAAAGTAAAGGAAAAACAGTTTAAGATTATTTTAATTAATCAATGATTAAAAGCATACTAAGTAAGGCTTGTTTAAAAAATGTATACTTTTTTAGCTCTGCTGACCATAGGTTGCAGAGCTAATGCAATCAGTTATGTCCGTCCAGAAACATTTGCCTGTCATCACGAAAACATCAACAATTTTCAAGTCAGCCTTTTGAAATTTTTAGACATATTATATGAATAAAAATCTAGGTACCTTTCATTGTTGGTGGTGCCACCTGGTGGATTACACAGTTCAGCAGCTTAAAATGACAAAAATTGAAAATGCTCTGGTGGATTTGATTTTCATTGGATCTTTTTGAAATTTAGTGGACATATTCAAGAGGCGATTATGATAATCTGACCATTAGTAGTACTGCCCCCGATAGAGGAATGGGAAATACAACTTATTGTTTGGTAAAATTTATGATATTCATTATCTTGAGAAATTATTAGGCCATTTTCACCTAATGTGTATTATGTGTAAAGTTCAATATTGCATATCGGTGACCTTCACCTAGTTTCTCCAGGTCACAGAGCTAATACATTTCAGGAAATGATTTTCTTATGATGGTCATTACATCTGAATTTGTGGACACACATCTATATATGAGTACAGGAATGTTATATAGAGAAGAGAGTATGGCAAGTGTATTAATATTCGTGCCTGTGGTGGTAATTATCCTAATATCATGGGTATCAAAAACACATTAAATTCATTATTGTGACAATAAATTGAGACAGAAGTGCAAAAATTTACACCAAATGTGCATTAGGCCACTGATCAACTTTTGTGAAATTTTGGGTGACCTTGACCTATTTTTCAAGGTCAAAAAGCACTCGAAAAAGACATGTAATTCAACATTGTTGAGAAACAATAAGGCTAACATTATCAAATATGCCATAAATGTTTATCTTATATGGAACTTTGATATTGCATAATATTAATGACATTGACAATTTACTCAAGGTCAGGGAGGGCGTGCATTTCATGAAACGTTTTTTTTTTTCTGATTGTCATTACATCTCAGCTTGTGTTCATACATCTAAACACCATTACAGAAACATACAGGCAAAAGTTTAGGACATAAGGAGTCATGATAGCACCACTGGTGGTTGTTACTGGAACTAATATCACTGGTATCAAAGCACATAAACTATTATTGTGCTAATAAATTGAGATGGAACTGCAAAATTTGCACCAAATGTGCATTAGGCCAATGGTCAAATTTTGTAATACATGTATATTGTTTGACCGTGGCCTATTTTGCAAGTTAGTTAAGCACTTTAGGATTCTAAATGCAATATAAAAATATAAGGTGAATGATACCAAATGTACCAGAAGTGTGTACCCTGTGTAAGTTTGATATTGCATAATATGGATGACCTTGACTAATTTCTCCTGGTAATAGAGTGAATGTATTTCAGGAAATGATAATTTTTGGTGATCGTCATCAGCAGAACATCAGGCCCATGGGCCTCTTGTTTCTTGCTTAAGGAGACACAAGTCTAACTTTGATAATAATGTGTGTTTTTGTTTCAGATAATTTTGAACTACATAACAGATCAAACACTGGGAGATATTTGTTTTAACACGGGCAACAACAAGAGGAACAATTTCACTGTTATGGATAAAGATGGTGCACAGCCACAGAAGGTAATGTTGTAACTGATTTATCAGGCTGAGAGGATCCTTTACAGTGTGTACTTGTCCAAGAAATGAGTGCCTCTTTCTGCTTCATCTTTCTTAATTTCATTTGCCTTGGATTTAGAGTTTTTCTTATCCTAGTAATCACAAAAAAAACTGTACATGAAAGAGGTGTCCATGGAATACTTGTATGTGTTTAATATATCCTGGCATGAACCACATTGGTTTTCAAGAGAATCTGGTCCTGTTTGATGGTCCATGCTTTATGTATATCACTGAATTGTACCATGAAAAATATCAATTGCTTGAAAATGTATTTGAACTGTCAGCAATCATATTTTTTGGTCCATCTTATAAATAGAAAAATATGGGCTTATAAAAACATCTGAGTGTCCAGTGGTCTCAAAGGCCATCATTTTTGATCTTTGGTAGTCTGAGCAGTATTAAGTGGTTTTGGACCACTGAAAACACTGTGAATTAGAGCATTGGTGTATATTCAAATCAAATCCCTAGGTACCCACTGGGGTATTACCTGTAAAGGAAAAACAAAAATATAGCCCATCATTCATGCAATCATCCATTGAATAAATCAAACAGTATACGTTTAATATACAGTCAAATAATAACAAGTACAAATAACATTTTCAATGTTCTTTATCTGATTAGCTCTTGGGCTACTGACTGTCACCATCGTAAAGTATTCACAAACTCTGGACAAATGACACCTTAACATGCTTGAAATGACTAGTAAATAATAAAGGTATATGTGTTACTTCTTTGTGTGTATTTTTAGATACAAAATGTAAATGACATGCTTTACATTTCTGTGACTTTTCACAGGTACCCGAACCTTCAGAGAGCCTGAGCATGGACAGTCTGTCACTGGGGGCATCGGCGTCACCCACCCACGAGAACAAGGAGAGCTATTCCAGTATGTATACGTCCACCAGCTTCACTATGGACTACTCCTACAGCTACGCCTCAGCTCTTATCAAGTCAGACACAGGTACATAGCATCACGCACACCTGCAGCAAAGTAGTCTGATACAAATTAAATTGCTGTTATGCTAATGCATTACTAACTACCATATTAAAGGTTATGGGGGTGGGGTGGGGGTATCATGATGCAATCATGCCATGATTCCATACATATCTTTGCTAACAGGGGACATGGGAGATATTCTCAGGTGCTTTGAACTGTGCATCAACAATATCAATGTCCACTTTGCTTTTTTCCGTATTGTTTATAAATAATGTATGCTACTAGACCTTTGCCTCTGTAAGGTCACTGGGTCACCTACAGGAATTTTTTAAAAAACTGTTTAGATTCTTTTTGCAAGGTTAAGAGGTTATGAAGGGCCACCTTAGTGAGACATATTTCCATGCTGTGACTTGAGAAGGATGTAATGAAAGTTTATCAAACCTGATCAGATGAAGTCAGGAAGTACTTGTTAAGGATTGCAGACATGTGACCTTTACCTCATTCATAAGGTCACTGGCTCTCCCAAAGATTATGTTTTCTTGTGATAAATCTAATCCTGACATTTCATAAAAGTGGAGTAAAGATGGTCAGATTATGTTACTGTGTGAAACTTCACAGTGGATTGCAGGTGAATGACCTTCACCTTATTCTGAAGGACACAGGGCTACTTGAAGGAAATAGGTTTTTGTGTTATAACTTTAGAACTTAACTATTATTAATTTAATTTGCTGACATCATACAATTTCCAAATTAAGCCTTCATATATGGCACATAGATATCTTCATTCTAAAGGTCACAGAGTTGATTAAAATGTTTAAACGATGACAGGATGCATTTTAATAAGAACATGCTTTGGATTTCAGATGAGTGACCTTCACCTCCTCAAGGTCACAAGGTCAATTAAAGAAATATGTTTACATGCACTTAAGTAGGAGTTTTGTGAAAATAGATCAAACTGAGTTAGCTCAAACATGTATGTACTTGAAAGACTGCTTTAGATTAAAGATGAGCATGTTTGAGTTGATTGTAGATGTCAAGAGGGAAAGACATTTCCTGTTGTGATTCTTGTCTCGCTTGAAGTATGTGTATCTGGTAAAAGTTCATTAAAACTTGCACATCAATTATATATGTACATATTTATCTCCATTATGTATGCATAGAGATTTCTCTCAGAAATTTAGACCCCAGTTCTCTTGATCATCAATATCTGGTAAAAATTTGATTCATCAGTGCCCAAAAGTGTAGGGGTATTTTGAGGAAGGTCAATGAAACCACATCATTGTGAGTTGGAAAACTGCAGCTGCTATTTGATTACAGGTTACGTGGGTTTGGTGAATCAGGCAATGACATGTTATCTCAATAGTCTCCTGCAGACGCTCTATATGACGCCAGAGTTCAGGAACGCCATCTACAGGTCAGTCATTGTAGGCTTCTCTACAGTCACCAATAAAAACCACAAAGGTGCAGAAATTAATCAGATGAAAACACTATACATGTAGTATGAAATGCAATGTATATTTTTTATTGATGTACTTAAATATAATTGCAGATATATTCTGGGAATAAAGTATATATATATATATATATAAGAATCTCTCCTCTTTGCAAAGACTCAAAGACTCAAATTCTTTTATTTGACCTGAAAAACAAGATTGTACAAAGCATAATAAACAACAGGTACTGGCCAGGAGACTCTCATAAAGGTTATTCTAGCAGCTAGCATGAGAGTCACCTTAAAAACACTATATGATGTACAATATCATTATATAATCTATAAAGGATAGATGCAGTGGGTTTTAAATTTTTCAATATGTAAATAGTTATGTAATTATAAATCATTACTTTTGCTATATGTTGGGTGATTCATTAACCTGACTGAGTCACGTGGTGGTTCAGTAACTGTGTCTGGTGCAAAATGTTTGTGAAATATATTTGTATCTAGGGTAAGTAATGTAAATGGTGAAGGAAAAATGATCACATACAGTATTGAAACAAAGATAGTATTTACATGTGTGTTACAGATGGGAGTTTGACGGCACAGAGGAAGAAGCGGTGAAAAGCATCCCATACCAGCTCCAAAGGCTTTTCTTACAGCTGCAGGTTGGTCTTTGCACCGAGTGGTTGAGGTTGAAGGCAGTGTAAGACAGTGTCACTGCACCCTAGCATATATTAATGTGTTTAATTTATTATTTATTTATGTTTTTTATTTTATTTTATTTATTTGTTTATTTTATTTATTTATTTATTTATTTATTTATTTATTTATTTATTTATTTATTTATTTATTTATTTATTTATTTATTTATTTATTTTTTGCTCAAGCAACCTATTTAAGTTGTGCTGTATGGTAATATCATGTCCAGCAGTTGTGTAAGTGCATGGTTCTTATTTTGTACATAAGGAATTTAACTATTCATACTTTATCGGCCAGGAGACACCAAGGCATGGTATATTCACCAATGTGGATAGCCTGAACTGACTCATATCAAGCAATTTTTTTTTATATTATTTGTTGTACATGTATTGTATCCTATATTTGCATTTATTTTGTAATGTGATTTGTGTATATTTCTGTGGCATATGGCCCAAATGGCCATATGCCACAGAAATATACACAAATAACATCACAAAATAACTGCACATATAGGATACAATATGTATGTATATAAAATATGTGTGTTTATAAATTAAATACATGTATATATTTCAATTAAAGTTTAAGTACTATGTAAATGAATAATTTGCACATCTGCCACGATTGACATGAAATGATTATATTCTGAAATCACATGAAATTTGAGAGCCATTTATGTATGTTTGCAGCAGATGAAAGTAATGACAAAAACAGGCATCTGAGATTTCAGATATTTAACTGATTTTGGCTGTTGTTAACACTTGCTTCCAACTAATTTGTCTATATATTTCCTTCACATTTCATATTAGTTGAACTATTTTGAACCTGTATTTTTCCTTGATTTGGAGGTAGTTCAGATAAATTTGGGAAAGTTAAGATATTTTTCTACAGGCAAATCACATGCTTGCAAAAATGGCCCTTCATGTGATCAAAGATGCACAGCATTTATTGTATAATGTTTAGAGTCGCAAAAAAGTTTGGTCTTCGTCTTGGCTTACGACACATTGTTCTCAGTTGAAGTGAACTTGTAATCCTGGAAATTATTGATACATTCAAGCAGGAAAATTGAAGCATAAGATCTTATTGATGACTGGAGATATATTTTTTATGATTCCGCAGGGTTAGGGTGAAATCTAGTTTGTTGCAAATGCAGAAGTCTTTGTGCATAATGGGAAATTCTGTTTTTACAGACCAGCAAAAAGAGAGCCATAGAGACAACAGACATAACCAGGAGCTTTGGCTGGGACAGTAGTGAAGGTAAAGAAAAAAAAGAAGACTAGACAGAGTGCTTCTAGGGGCCCCACATGTACAAATATATGTGTAGACCATCGATAGTTATATGAAGCAGCAAAGCTTCACATAACTATCAATGGTCTACTGCCAAAATTGTGATTCAAATACCATATGTGTACAAATGTGATCTCGGTCTGTGGACCTCTAAAGTCTCCCCTTGGAATCCCAAGGGTCGTCTGCTAATTGCACAGTTCATCTTTAAAGATACCACTCCCAGTGCCAGTCCAAAGGTGGTCATGTGAAGCAGGTAGCCTTGCAATATGAGGTTGAAAAACATGAACATTTTGTCACTGTGGACCCAAGAAATGTGGCCTTCAAGGGTGCATGGGGTCTTGTCAATGGAGTGGTCTGTCAAAAGAGGAACTATTATATCAGTAGGTCAGCTCTGTGTTAATGTATGGAAGTCAGATTAAAAGTGGAATTTCTCTGTACATGTGTCTGGTAATTCACAGTCCTAGTAGAATGAGAATATGGCAATAGCCCACAAGGTGATTAAGGATCCTAGTGGAATGAGAACATGACAGTGGCCCATACAGTGAATTAGAATCCTGGGAGAATGAGAATAATGGGGTATTCTGCAGGAACATCCAGTGAGCAAGTGCTGCCACCTATGTGCAACAATGTAATTTGCATTGTATTCAACTCAGGACCAAATATGTTTCCTCATTTTACATTTGTGCTTTGATGACTTGAAAATTGTTCAAGCCAAGGCTTTGAAATTTTCCACAAAAATAAAGTTTTGTTTTATTTTGACAGTCATTATCTCATGACTGGCTGTGAGCGGAGCAGTGCTTGTAAACAATGCAAGAGGAATCAGTTTTATGATAACAAGAGAAATATCTTAAATTGTCACAGTTGTCACAGATGTCACAAGCATACAAACTGTAGGTCAGGAAGGTGTTGTTCAGTTGCATTATACAGTTGTTAGACACAGATGAGACAATGTATGGCATAGTAGTTCATGTTCCATACCAATTTACTACTGCAATTTTCACCATTCAGCTTGTCCAGTCAACAGTGTTAAGTAGCAATAGTCTCAGTTTGCATTGTAATTATAAAAATTAATGAAAATATTCTACATGATCAGTTATAATATAAATGTAAACCGTGTTGGTATGAGCCAGTCTGCCATGGTAATAATGCTTTGTTGTTTATGAGAGGGGTACAGATATGTGTAAAAAAGCTCCTGTTTGGGTAGTGTCATAAGTTCGAGTCCCGCTCGTTCCGAACATAAAATATATATTTTCGGCATTTCCTTAATGCTGGTGGATTTAAGTCCCCGATCCTGGAAATAAATGCTGACTCAGTATTTAGACTGCATAACCATGTTGATATAGCACTTGCACATACCTACCTCCATTGAACCATCTTTTTTTGAGAATGGGGATTTGGTTGAGTGGATATGTGCGTTTTCCATTTCAGCTAGGCGACTGGTGCCAAAGGTTGCAGGTTTGAGTCCCGCTCGTTCCGAACATAAAATATATATTTTCAGCATTTCCTTAATGCTGGTGGATTTAAGTCCCCGATTCTGGAAATAAATGCTGACTCAGTACTTATACTGCATAACCGTGTTGATATGGCACTCGCACATAACTACCTCCATTGAACCATCATTTTTGAGAATGGGAATTTGGTTGAGTGGATATGTGCGTTTCCCATTTCAGCTAGGCGACTGGTGCCAAAGGTTGCAGGTTCGAGTCCTGCTCGTTCCGAACATAAAATATAATTTTAATGTACAGTAACCCACTCAGAGTAGGGTGACAGAGAGAAAGAGAGAGAGAGACTACTTTTTGTATACTTATATACTGAAGACCCCAGCAGATGACAGGTTGCCTTTTGTAAGCATCCAGAAGCACAGGGAAATGGACTGTTACTTTTCGGCACAGAGTGTATAATGTGAGTGTTGTTTGTTGACCAGCATGGCAGCAGCATGACGTCCAGGAGCTGTGTCGTGTCATGTTTGATGCACTGGAGAAGAAGTACAAGAATACAGACCAGGCTGACCTCATCAACCAGCTCTATCAGGGAAAGCTGAAGGACTATGTCAAGTGTCTAGAGGTAAGTCAGTCTCAGAGACCATCGTCTAATGACTAGAGGTAAGACATTGACAGACCATGTCAAATGACCAGAGGTAAGACAGTGACAGACCATGTCAAATGACAGGAGGTAATACAGCCTTACAGACCATGTCAAATGACTAGAGGTAATACAGCCTTACAGACTTGTCAAATGGCTAGAGGTAAAACAGCCTTACAGACCATGTCAAATGGCTAGAGGTAAGACAGCCTTACAGACCATGTCAAATGACTGGAGGTAAGACAGCCTTACAGACCATGTCAAATTTCTAGAGGTAAGACAGCCTTACAGACAATAT
This sequence comes from Hermodice carunculata, assembly GCA_964020975.1. Lineage (NCBI taxonomy): Eukaryota > Metazoa > Annelida > Polychaeta > Eunicida > Amphinomidae > Hermodice > Hermodice carunculata. The sequence goes on along the minus strand of OZ026614.1, from coordinate 59,475,927 downwards.
CAAATGACTAGAGGTAAGACAGCCTTACAGACAATGTCAAATGGCTAGAGGTAAGACAGCCTTACAGACCATGTCAAATGACTAGAGGTAAGACAGTCACAGACTATGACAGATGTCTAGATGTAATATGATCTAAAGACCATATCAAATGTGTAGAGACAGTCTTACAGATTTTGTCAAATGCTACAGGTAATAATAATAATAATGATAATAATAATAATAATTCTGTGGCTCTTGCTTGTCTGCCGGGGTCCTGTATGACACAGGTGACCTGGAAAAAAAAAAAATAAATGATAGGTAAGACGGTCTTATTGATCATGTCAAGTATTTAAAGATATGACAGTCTTTAATACAGACCATGTCAAATATCTAGAGATCAGAAAATTTTACAGACTATCATATGTAACAATGCTTGTATTAAGGACATTTATATACGCTTCATCAAAAGTCTTCATACCTCCTGTCATATGTGAAAGGTGAAACCTTCAAATTACACTTTAATCAATGTCTGTAGAAAATAAGGATCTGCCTTTGTCAATGAATGAAAGTAAAATGTTCTTTGATGATATATGTCAGAATGCATGGAGATGACCCACATGAGAGTATTAGGTGAGCTCTTGAGGTAAAAAGCACTGTGTTAATGTCTACATCAAAGGTGATTTTGAAGGCAAGGACATAAGACTGGAGGTAAATATGTTTACATGGTAACAAAATACTCATTTAGTTGTGTTTGAGGACATGTATGTCATTTTTGCCAAATAGCACATGCTACAAGCCAGTAATGATGGCAATATATTACATCATGTAGCAGCAAGCCAATTCAAATCACAGGGTAAATCATATTGTGAGGTTTCTAAGGGTCATGGTATTCAATGATGATGATGATTTTGTTGGGAAAAAAAATGCACACCATCGTGTTCATATTGTGCTCATTTCAGTGTGGCTATGAGAGTGCTAGGACTGATACCTATCTGGACATACCACTAGTCATCCGACCATTTGGCACCAATCAAGTTTATGGCAGTGTGGTGAGCTTTCTTGTACAGATACTTCTTTTCCCCCATATTTTTAAACAATAGTAATCAGTAGATTTTTGATAATTATGTCTCCCGGTGGAAGCCGGGGGACATATTGTTTTAGTGCCCGTTTCTTCCGCTTCTTCTTCTTCTTCTTCTTGCTGTTCAGGTTCTTCAACACTTGGTTTCCGTGCGATAAGTCTTGAAGGACTTGACAGAATTTGATGAAACTTGGTAGGATTATGTATCTAGGCAAGACCTAGGTTGGGATTGTATTTGGGTGACCTTGACCTAATTTTCAAGGTCACAGGGTCACTTATGTGAAATTGGTTTCCGTTCGATAAGTCATGAAGAACATGATGGAATTTGATGAAACTTGGTAGGATTATGTATCTTGGCAAGACCTAGGTTGGGATTGTATTTGGATTAACCTTGAGCGAATTTTCAAGGTCACAGGGTCACTTATGTGAAATTGGTTTCCGTGCGATAAGTCTTGAAGAACTTGATGGAATTTGATGAAACATGGTGGGATTATGTATCTAGGCAAGACCTAGATTGGGATTGTATTTGGATGACCTTGACCTAATTTTCAAGGTCACTTATGTGAAATTGGTTTCCGTTCGATAAGTCATGAAGAACTTGATGGAATTTGATGTAACTTGGTAGGATTATGTATCTAGGCAAGACCTAGGTTGGGATTGTATTTGGATAACCTTGAGCGAATTCTCAAGGTCACAGGGTCACTTATGTGAAATTGGTTTCCGTGCGATAAGTAATGAAGAACTTGATGGAATTTGATGAAACTTGGTAGGATTATGTATCTAGGCAAGACCTAGATTGGGATTGTATTTGGATGACCTTGACCTAATTCTCAAGGTCACAGGGTCGCTTATGTGAAATTGGTTTCCGTTCGATAAGTCTTGATTTTGATGGAATTTGATGAAACTTGGCAGGATTATGTATCTAGGCAAGACCTTGGTTGGAATTGTATTTAGGTGACCTTGACCTAATTTTCAAGGTCACAGGGTCACTTATGTGAAATTGGTTTCCGTTTGATTAGTCATGAAGAACAGGATGGAATTTGATGAAACTTGGTAGGATTACGTATCTAGGCAAGACCTAGGTTGGGATTGTATTTGGGTGACCTTGACCTAATTTTCAAGGTCACAGGGTCACTTTTGTGAAATTGGTTTCTGTTCGATAAGTCATGAAAAACTTGATGGAATTTGATGAAACTTGGTAGGATTTTGTATCTAGGCAAGACCTAGATTGGGATTGTATTTGGATGACCTTGACCTAATTCTGAAGGTCACAGGGTCACTTATGTGAAATTGGTTTCCGTTTGATTAGTCATGAAGAACAGGATGGAATTTGATGAAACTTGGTAGGATTACGTATCTAGGCAAGACCTAGGTTGGGATTGTATTTGGGTGACCTTGACCTAATTTTCAAGGTCACAGGGTCACTTTTGTGAAATTGGTTTCTGTTCGATAAGTCATGAAAAACTTGATGGAATTTGATGAAACTTGGTAGGATTTTGTATCTAGGCAAGACCTAGATTGGGATTGTATTTGGATGACCTTGACCTAATTCTGAAGGTCACAGGGTCACTTATGTGAAATTGGTTTCTGTTTGATAAGTCATGAAGAACAGGATTGAATTTGATGAAACTTGGTAGGATTATGTAACAAATCAAGACCAAGGTTGGGATTATATTTGGGTGACCTTGACCTAATTTTCAAGGTCACTGGGTCATTTATGTGAAATTGATTTCTCTGCAATAAGCCTTGAAGAACTTGAAGAAAATTGCTAGAGTGATGTATCTAGGTGAGAGCTAAAATAGGATTGTAATTTTTAAGCAAACTTGGTCATTTGTAATTTGTTATCACCTGTAGCTTATTCAGAGACATAAGTGTTCCACCGGGAGACATTTGATTTTCTGTTGGAAAATCAGTCTGTTCTAGTATTTAAGATAAATTTGTGGCAGTTGGAAGGAATCTTGTATGGTCCATTATTTTGTAATTTTTGATAATGTTTGAAACCTATTTCAACTTTCTCTTCTGATCCATCTTTCATTATCACTATTGTGTGTTTGTGCATTTTTGGTTTGTTGGTGTTTTTTTTAAAAAATAATTTACCAACACACTCTGTTTCCATAATTGATGATGGCCATTTAGTACATATGTAAACTTATTTGAATATCAATCATGCAAGTCATACTTCATCAGGTGATTAGTTCTGTTTAGAAACAACAGAACATGGTAATATATCAGATACATTTTTGACACAAGTTAAACATAAATGAGTGATGTGAGTGAGTGAGAGAGAGAGAGAGAGAGAGAGAGAGAGAGAGAGAGAGAAAAGAGAGAGAGAGACAGACAGACAGACAGACAGACAGACAGACAGACAGACAGACAGACAGACAGACAGAGAGAGAGAGAGAGAGAGAGAGAGAGAGAGAGAGAGAGAGAGAGAGAGAGAGGACGAGAGAGAGAGAGAGAGAGAGAGAGAGAGAGAGAGAGAGAGAGAGAGAGAGAGAGAGAGAGAGAGAGATGAGAGAGAGGAGAGAGAGAGGAGAGAGACGAGAGAGAGAGAGAGAGAGACGACGACGGAGAGAGAGAGAGAGAGAGAGAGAGAGAGAGAGAGAGAGAGAGAGAGAGAGAGGAGAGAGAGAGAGAGAGAGCTGTTACTTCAGTCAGTAATACAGTTTGGCACAGATTCATTGGGCAGGGTTTTATGTGCCAGACCATATTCCATGTTGCTGCATGTGCATAAGGCCACAATTGACTTACAGCTGAGTATGGTTGTGTTTGCAGCAAGAAGCCCTGAATGCTTTGTACAGCCCGAGACCCTGGAGAACAGTAATCAGTACTCCTGTGAGCGATGCAATAAGAAATGTGATGCACACAAGGTAATGCAATGTTGAACACAAGTGTGTCTGAGGATGGAGTTGATGTTTAGGTCAAGGCATTTATGTAGAATGCAGTACAATGTCAAGAGATTTATTGCCCATCCGCACAGATATCCACTACCACAATTCATGGGGTTTTACCATGTTTAGTTCCAGCCTTCTAGAATAACATACATCAAAACATTTCAGACATGTGCTTAACATCAACCTTTTATCAGTTTGTAATATCCTGGTGTCAGATTTTAAAACATACTAAGAATCATGAAGTAAAAAGCTCCCAGAACGAGGAAAAAAATAAGACCCCCCCCCATTTTGTGCATTTTGTACTGTGTCACTGTGATATATGACTCTTGTGTGTGTATGATTTTTAAACAAAAAGCCAGTTTAAACTTTTATGTTGGCTTCTGTGTTAGTACCTTTGGTCAGCAAAAACTGCTGCACAAAATTCTTGATGGAGCTGGCAAAAGACATAAGAAAACACACGCGAAACTTACTTTGCTATCTTTGTGATATAAATGTTATGTAAGCAGTCTTCAGTGCCTTACCTACAGACACTGTTACATGATTGGAATGAGCCCAGTTGATAACTTAGGGAGTTTACAAAATCTTGTCTTTTGGGTCAACAGTTTTCATATGCCATTGAATGAAGTTTCAAGTTTGATGCACAGATGGGCAGAGCACACTGATTCTTTGTGTTTTCTGTATACTATTTTGTTGGGGACAAGTTATTTTGCTGTATCTCATGCCCTGTGTTCTTACTCACTCATCCATCTGGTCAGCTTCTCATAAAAGCAGAATTTTTGGCTTTGTGCCCAACCCATTCTAAGGAAAGATGTTGACAAGGAGTATGTAATAAAGCTGTTGACCTGGGGCATGTGGTAAAAATGTTGACCTGCAGCATATGATATCCAGATAAGGCCATGTATGCAATTTTCATAAATAATGTTTTACCTGAGTCAGAGGACTTACATTAAAAACTAGTGCAGAATACATTTAAGATCTGTGTACTTGGGATGATTTCAGTGAGAAAGGATTAAAAATGACAAATTTTTATTTTGCAGGGATTGAGTTTTTATCATTCCCATATTTATTGACACTGCAACTGAAAAGGTTTGACTTTGACTATACTACAATGCATAGGATCAAACTTAATGACAGGTGAGTCAACTCTTGTAAAGCTTCTTTGTTTCATATTTTTGTATGGAAAGTTCTAAAAACTACCAGCTTGTTCCATAGTGGAGGTAGAAGTTGTGCCATATTTCTTTACAGTGATTTTGAGTTAGAAAAAGGTGGAAAAGTGTAAATTTGACAATGAAACTGATGAAAGTGCTCAATTTTTTTTGTAAATCTCACCCAGTTAGGTAAACTGAAAGTTCAAGCAAATAGAGATGATCGCATATGTGCCAGATAGTTTGAGACAAGTACATGGACTTTTTAATACTAGTTGCCATGAAAAATTTGTTCAGACAAGAAATAATCTACATTGGTGAATATTTCCTTCAGAATGACATTCCCGGAGATCCTGAATCTTAACCACCTCATTGAGGGGCTAGACCCAGCCTCGTCAGACAGCCGCACAGTGGAGGGTGATTTGAGTGCTGGTGAGGGTGACGCAGGTGGTGGAACAGGAGGAGGGGGTGTTGATGGAGGAAATACTGGCAGCAATGGGGAGAACAGTGATGAAGGTATGGACAACCTGAACAAATGTCACATACCGTCCATTAGGCTGAAATAATAACAGATATACATGTTACTCATATCCATTCTACAGACTGCCTTCAGGAACCTGAATTACATAATATGGCTGACAAACAGGAAATGGACTAGAATGTATAGGAGAGGTCACAATACAAGACATGGCTATTAATTTCCTGGCTCAAACTGCTCACATGTTTGGCTTAGTAACCACATTTCTCTTTTTTTTTTTTCCTTTTTTTTATTTTGATAGTCCTGGATGCTGTTATTAGGGCATGTGTTCTTGATAAATGAATTTGACAAACTTTGGTGGATAACATTGGGATTGCCATTAAAAAAAATGGTTGCATGCTCATGGGTAGATGGAAGAATGAGACAATACATGTACGGTGAAAGCCTGTCTTATATGGACACCATTGGTTAATAATAATAATAATAATAATAATAATAATAATAATAATAATAATAATAATAATAATAATAATTTTTATTTTTATTTAATGAAGGGTGATCTATATTTTTGAATACCAATATGACCTGGTAAGCGAAACACCTATCTCTCCCAGGGCCCTCCCTTTTTATATTTTTGATAAAAGTGTCCCTATTATTCAGGTATGGTACTTCAAGCACGAGTCAGGCATATTTGTACCAATATACATATATATATATTATATATATATATTTATACACACACACACATATAAATACATACATACATATATATATATGTATATGTGTGTGTGTATGTATAGTATATATATATATATATATATATATATATATATATATATATATATATATATATATATATATATATATATATATATATATATATATATATATATACACATACATACATACATACATACATACATACATACATACATACATACATACCTGAAGCATATGATGTCCAGGTAAGCCATGTATGTAATTTTAATTCAAAATGTTTTAGCAAACGAAAGGCCAGGAATGAGCAGGAGATGAATTGTATGTCACAGGGGTGTGTTTGGTGTGAATGAAAGATATTACAACTGTCTGTAGCTGTAAATGCTTCTTCATGCAGTCTTTATGTGTTGTGTGTACAGGTATCGATGAAGGAATAGATGTAGGAGCCACGTCCAGCAACAGCGACTGCTCTGCCCTGAGCACTGAGGCTGCTACAAATGACAGGAATGCCCAGGAATCTCAGAACAAGGTGCGTGCAAGATCAGCACGGCATAGGCAAGGTATAGGCAAGTCTGCACGTCAGAGTCCTAGTGTAGGCTCTGCAGGCCTCCTAAATGTGTCTATAGGCACTTTGTTTATGGTGTGTGATGTCTATCCTGCACATTTCTGTATTAAAGCAAAATTACACTTTATATGCACATAACTCAAGTGTAAGGAAGTTACTCTCTTTCAAGTATTACTTGATGGAATAAAATCATTGGATTAAGAATTATCATAAGTGTAAGTTCTTGACTTCAAAGTAGGTGAAACAGTCAAGAAGTGTTAGCAATGTCCTGTATTTTTGTCCTGAACCTATTTGCTGCTTAAATGGTCAAAGTGGATACAACATTCCCAGAACAAATGAATATGTAACTTAACTGTTTTGACACAGGCATGAAGAGGCCTGTATGGTGCATACATTGTGCTGGCAAACTCAGGCCCTCGGGCCCCTATTGGTGGTACTCAAATGTTTGATCACTGGTTCCTGGCCCCTCTGTAAGACACACCACTGTCTGGTGACTATTTCATGCACTGTGTGAGGGTCCTCGTGTAAATATTGGACACATATTAACCATAAAGTGACTGTAGGGCTCTTTGTATGACATATGGCCCTGTAGGGCCCTTTGTATGACATATAGGGGCCTGTAGGGCCCTTTGTATGACATAGGGCCCTGTAGGGCTAATAAACTGTGATTCTTCAAGGCTCCTATGTATAAATGAATGAACTTTCATACTACTGCACCACATACAACTATGGTATTTTTTAGTTCAGGTGAACTGACACATGTATGCAAGGAACAACATAAAACAAATGCAGAGGTACAGATCACAATGAAATAGACATGTTAAATATAACAAATTGGAAATGCTAAACCAAAGATGACAAAAATCATGATAGAAAAGGTTAAAAAAAAATCACACATATATACTTTTGATGTACCTCTTATGTGTTATGTCATCTGAACTACAAAATCCCATTGATGTATGTGGTTTATTGAGTGAAGATATATTAGCCATTTTTGTAGACATTTTGTGATCATCAGAAGTCTTTAACACTGTAAATTTATCTTCCAAATTTAAGACGGTGGCCCTATGTATTAAGGCCTATCCCCGTAGATGTCACCCTCTCTACAAAGACCACTTCTTCATGCCATAAAAGTGGTATCTCCATTGTATTGTCCCTCTCAAGAGAGGCCACCCCTCTAATGTAGCCACATTTGGGTTGCTTTTGGGGTGGGCTTATTAGAGGGGTACCACTGTATTTAATTATTTTATGTATTTCAAAATTGACATACAATACTTTGTACTGGACTTTCTGTCAAGTGTTTTAATCATAGCAGTCATGCAGAAAAGCAAACCAGTGAATAATCTGTTCTGGGCTGGCGCTAGCCACTATCCAATTAGCCATGGGCTCATGGTTGTGGAATCTGGCTAAAAGAATTTACAACTATTTAGCCAAATTGGCTAAAAATAATTGTCATTCTGTAGCTTCATAATCAGATCTATTATTCTATCATCAAGCTGTCACCATTTAGGTGCAAAATGTTTAAAGATGTAAGTTGATTTTGGTTAATGAAATTAAAGTTTGACTAAAAGATTTAAGTGATTTTAGCCAAGCTGGCTAACAAAATGAAATCCCTAGCACAAGCCCAGTCTGTTTGAGATTGCAATTTACTACAGTGAATATGTGCCTTTTCCTTTTTGTGCTTGGTGAATGGTATTAAAAGTTGAAGACCTAGCTGCTTCATGGTCAAAGCATAAAGAGATTACAGAGATGTTTGTAAATAATTTATTAATCAAAGTTTTTGTTTTTTTGTTTTTGGCATTCAATAACAAAATGATATATATTTTCAATTCCTTTACACATATAACGTATCCTTCCCTGTTGAGGTATTTTCTTTGTTTTTTAATATCTGCCAACCTCGATATTCACATTATGAGTTCTATGTCTTACTTTTACGTGAAAATTTTCAATCCAATTCCATGTGACATATGACATGGTATGGTGTGTTGTTTTCAGGGCCCCTATGTGTATGAGTTGTTCTCCATCATGATTCACTCTGGCAATGCGGCAGGGGGTCATTACTATGCATATATCAAGTGAGTACAGTCTGTATCAGCCTTGTTATACCTCAGGCAGAGGTGGGTATGGCCTGGTGATCTGATGTAAACATTTCCAGTTTCATTACAGTTTTGAGTGTGTAAGAAATACAAAAATAAAAGAAAAACATGCAAGTTCAATAAAAACATTCTCATTATTCTATGAAAATTTTTTGAAAATGCCAAATGATACATTTTCATGATGGAATGCGAGCAAAATTACATTTGTGTATACATGTAGATGGTGGCTGCATTATCCAGTCAAAGCAAACTGCTTTCATGGAAAGACAATGCTTAGAAGTCAAGTAATAAGTCAAGTGGACATGTGCGAGGTGTTACACGTCATTGCAAAGTGTGGCTGAGCATGGGATATGATGAGTAGTAGCATGTGCCTACCCCATGTTGGACTGTGTAGTCTGGAACATGACACTGAATCAGGCACTTGGTCCCTGCCACTAGACTGAGATTATGTTTGCTCCAGATGTTTCAAACTGCAAATTGAGTATGGGGCTGTCTGTACCTTATAGATAACAAATATAATAAAGTAACACATTTAAATACATATTATATGTATTATATGGGCAGAAAATTATCATGTATGGACAAAAAATTATCATTGTTAAAAGGTATGTTTTAGTCATAAGAAGTGATAATGTTTGTAGGATGAGAGAAAACGGATCAAATTTCTTCCTTGTTTAAAAAGCAAAAAGAGTGTAATAAAGTAATCATTTGATATGCTTAATTATAATCACATATTTCAGGATACAATGCAGACAAAATCTTAGCATTCTGGAGATAAATTGTTTGATTGTTACCCAAAAAGTACTGCTTATTATTTTCTTCATTCTTTGGAACAAGGAATCACTGTTGTATTGATTAACACTCACAGAATGTAGATAACAGCAGTATACATACATGTACACTGTACTGCAAAGAAAAGCTTTTTTTCTTTTTCTAGTCTGAAAGTTGCAGGAGAATTTGAATCTTTATACCAACAGACAGCACAACCTTTTTTTTTCTTTTTCTTTTTTTCTTTAGGTCATTCAAAGATGGTAGATGGTACAGCTTTAATGACCAACATGTGTCTACGGTGAGTGCAGCTTTGATGTATATAACAGGCATCACAATGTAGGAAGTAAACTTATGGATGCAGCATGTCAATAATGAAGGTTGTGCCCAATGTTGTGGAAGATAAATTAGTTCTGTAGTCTGCCACCAGGTGCTGACATGTCCAGATGGTTACGTGTTAGCAGATATATTCATCTATTACAAGTGCTTCATTAAGATGTGTCAGCTTATTCATCAGTTTTTTTAGAAACATGAATCCTGATTTTTCTTTTTTTTTGAGGAATGAATGTTAACTGTGAAGGATAACAGTTATATTAGCATGTGTAGACATGTTCATTCGAGAATCATAAGCAGAGATTCTGAATTTGTGTTGTTATACCAGTAATAGTAACCTTTGATGTCAGATTCCTTCTGTAACAAACATCGTGAAAGATAGCAGCTGACGCATAAACACCGGATTTACCCAATTTTACGGTCCAGCGTGTCTAACTTACTTCAGTGATCCTTGTGTCCTCCCACCCGAGAGATTTCAATAAGACATTGCGCCTTTTACAGCTGTGGACTTTTATTGTGGAAATTCTGGTAAAACAGACGTAATTTTTTGTTGAAAATATGCTAAGACTAAATGCTGCATTGCAGATAACTTACGATGACATAAGGAAGACATATGGTGGTTCTACTGGTAATCGAGGTTACTATTCTGCCACTTATGCCAGGTGAGTGAAAGGTCACACAGCATTTAATATTGGACATAGAGAGTGTATACCATATTAAATGTCTGATTCAAAGACATCATGGTTGCAAGGTATTATGGATTATAGATTATAGCATGCTTTGTGGACGATATGAAGTATATCAACGAGCACTGGATGCCATATAGCAGAACGAGTGAGCGAAGGGAACAAGTTCTGCTATATGGTATCCAGTGCGAGTTGATTACTTCATATCGTCTACAAAGCATGCTATAAAATTTTTATCTCATGTTTGGGTGGATTTGTACATTTCAATACACAAAGGAAAAATAAGAATGACATTTGCAGAAAGTTTTACTCCTCATCAACACAATTACCGATGAAACTGGAAGAGTACTGATACCACCGGAAGAGTGCCGATACCACCAGAAGAGTACCGATACATCATATCGCGGCACTGTAGCTTTAAGGCTGATGATACTGGTATTTATAAAGCCTGTTATAGTACTAAAATCGACCCAAACAGGAGATAAAATGTGATATAGGACATTGGAAATGTTTATATCATATACAGTGTCTCAGTCTATGAAACATGGTTGCATGTTGGGAATTTAATATGGAAAATTCAGAATGTACATTTACATATATGTACTGTGCGAAGTGTCTCAGCCAGTGACATGTTTGCAAGGCATTATGGGTGATTTTGTCATGAACTTGATATATGCAATGTGTGTGTGGCAACTATTTTTACCCGATATTTAAAAGAGCAAATTTCCAAAAAAAGGAAAAAGTTTATTTGTCAAAGGGTGTTAAGATGTGAACCAGAAACACAAAAGTAAATACAAGTTTCACCCAAGTTTTTTAATTTTAATAGGTCATTTGTTTTATCATAGAGACAGCTTCAGCCTCTGTTGAATATTCAATTGTAATTTTGGTCTAATGGTTTGTGTATATGCAAGACATTGTAGACTTAGATTTAAATCTCTCTCTCTCTCTCTCTCTCTCTTTCTCTCTCTCTCTCTCTCTCTCTCTCTCTCGCTCTCCCCCGTTACCATGGATACAAGTGAAGTACATGTACATACATCTATGAGTGTGTATTGGTGGGGTCAACCTTGTGTCAAAGTTTTTGGGTGAATAATCATGAGCATTTTTGGGGGGAGGACATTAAATAAGTATGTAGAATACTAATCTTTTTCTTACATGTTTAACCTTAAAAGTATTTCAAGTGTTGTTTCAGTCTTTAACAAAAAATGTCTGTGGCAGTGTTTTCAGCCTTTTAGAGGTTGAAATGTGGAAGTCTGGTTGTAGTGAGGAGGAGGGACAGTGGTCACAAAGTTATACTTGGATTGTCCAAGGTGTGTTTTGCCAGGAAACTTTTTAAAATAGGCATTAAAAGATGCATTTCCAGCCATCTCTACATGATTTGACTTATGTGTTGGTCATGAGAAAGCAGTATAACAATGTCTTGTGTACAAAAAATAGTCAAAAATGTTGTTTTGTGTAATTTTTGCATAAACACCTGTGAAATTGCATTAGTATTTTGTGAGGTGAGACAGCTGGTCAGGATATGTACAATTTGGGAGACTGTTGGGTAATTTGTGAAGCTTGGAAACACTGGTGTAGTACATCTTATCACTTTGGTCATGTGCTGTTTCTTCCCAGTCAGTCAGTGAAAGTGAAAAATTCACCTCACAAAATTTGGTACCCCTCTTTTTGAGTTTTAATTATTTTTTTGATATCACTTTTATATATATATATATATATATATATATATATATATATATATATATGTCTGATATCGCACTTCATTTGTCATTGTCTTTGGGGTAATTGTTACATGTGATTCTATGTTGACCTGAACACGTTCTAACTAAGTCAGAGTGGTCAGAGGTGAGCTGTTGCAGTGATATCATGTATGATCAGAATTAGCTGTTGCAGTGATATCGTGTATGGTCAGGGTAAGCTGTAGCAGTGGTATCGTGTATGGTCAGAGTAAGCTGTTGCAGTGATATGTATGGTCAGAGTAAGCTGTTGCAGTGATATGTATGGTCAGAGTAAGCTGTTGCAGTGATATGTATGGTCAGGGTAAGCTGTTGCAGTGATATCACGTATGATCAGAATTAGCTGTTGCAGTGATATTGTGTATGGTCAGGGTAAACTGTTGCAGTGATATCATGTATGATCAGAATTAGCTGGTGCAGTGATATCATGTGTGGTCAGGGTAATCTGTTGCAGTGATATCATGTGTGGTCAGAGTAAGCTGTTGCAGTGATATTGTGTATGGTCAGGGTAAGCTGTTGCAGTGATATTGAGTGTGGTCAGAGTAAGCTGGTGCAGTGATATCGTGTATGGTCAGGATAAGCTGTTGCAGTGATATCCTGTATGGTCAGGGTAAGCTGTTGCAGTGATATCCTGTATGGTCAGATGAGATCGTGTATGGTCAGATCTAGAGTAAGCTGTTGCAGTAATATCGTGTGATACAATTATTACAGAATTACTGTCACTGTGACCTGTTGTCACCAGGATTTGAGCACTGCTGTGTCAGACATGTTTTTATTTTTGTTTGCAGTTCTACAAATGCCTACATGTTAATGTACAGACAAATAGCCAAAGAGAGAAATGCAGGTGAGACACTCCAGACTTTAAATTTGTTTGGTAATTATTTCTACTGTAATTTTGTAAATTGCACAATAAGCGTTCATCAAATGTTAGCTGTGAAAGAAAGAATTTCCTACATAAAAATCATTTTTTGCGAAACATTTTTGTGTATGAACAGGGGTTTACACCGAACTTGCAAGCTATTGAAAGACCATGAGGGCTAACGATATTTTTCATGACCTTGGAAACCCTGGGGGGTTTGATAGATTTTGGAGAAGGCATGTAAATCAAAATTGTGTTGCTGGGATTGTAGAGCTTCAGTTGATTTGATGTCTTTAAAATTAATGTTGTTTATGCATTCTCAGAACATCTGTAAGGTCATCTGTCACTGCCTTTGGTATGGATTTTAAATACGGTGACTAAAATTTAAGTCTCTTTCAATAAAAATTGGAGCTTTTGGGCATTTTACATTAATGTTCTAGGCCCTGAAAGTTACTGGAATCATATTTCTTTCAATTTGTGTGAACCCCAAAAATTTCAACCTGTAACACTCCAGTTGCCTATGTTGACAGATGCAATATCAACTGAGGAGTTCCCAGAACACCTTAAGAGGGAACTGTACAACCTAAGAGACCGAGAGGAGCAGGAGAAGAGACAGCGTGAGATTGACAAGTCCACCTGCAAGGTAGAGCCAACTTTTATATATGTCACATACTAGACAGGAGCATGGCTGACCTGGACACCAATTGCTGTGTAGCCAGGTAGAATAGTCACGGAAACCATCTGAACCTGTGGCCCTCTGCCTTGTAATAAGACACTGTGTCCAGAGAATCGTCAGGGAGCCCGGTGAACCCTTGGTCCTCTGCCTTATAATAAGACACTGTGTCCAGATAGTCCTAAGAGCCCGGTGAACCCTTGGCCTTCTGCCTTGTAATAAGACACTGTGTCCAGATAGAGTCCTAAGAGAGCCCGGTGAACCCTTGGCCCTCTGCCTTGTAATAAGACACTGTGTCCAGATAGAATCCTCAGGTAGCCCGGTGAACCCTTGGCCCTCTGCCTTGTAATAAAACTCTGTGTCAGCCCTAAACCACCAATGGGAGTTTTTGATTTAATCTCACTGACATGATATATGTGATATCCCTGACTGTGATGTCTCCTCAAAATAATGAGATAGTATTTCATCATGATTTGAATGGGATATTTAGAAATGATATGTATCTTATGTATCATGTTTTGAATATTCACCACAAGTATTCATGATAAGATTTTGTGTAATTTTATGAGGTCAGATCACTGAAACTATAAACTGGCACAAGTATTCTGAATTATGCTTAGCTAATTTTTGACTAAAGCTTACACAGCTATGTTTGCCAAATTACACCTTTCTAGCCACTGGCTATATGTCTAATGGATAGTGGAAGTCCAGTACCTGTAGCAGCTTTTGTGGAGGAGAGATCAAGACAAGTGGCTGATGTCCACAGTCAGGAGGTTGTAAGCACAGAAGAGAGTCACCATCTTTGAACTCACATAAAGTTATTGTGGCTTGTGTTATGTAAAAAATGGGACATTTTTTTTAAAGATACAGTTGATAGTTCAAGTTATTTCAGTTACTTGTGTGTGTACTTATACGTGAGAACTGTGTTAATGTATGTGAATGCATGAAAATATGATGTAATAGAGGATGCAGCAGGTGGTTATGGGGTGTTTGCCTGTGTTGCAGATCAAGCTGTTCTGTGTCCACCCTGAACACCAGAAGCAGATTGAGACAAAACTGGAGGTGCACAAGGACATGACTCTCAAGGAAGCAACACAGGTTGCCTGGAAGGTCAGTTTAAGTGAAATAGCGGTCTTTTCTTAAATTTCAATACATATATGAACCATTAATGATGCCATATATTGATAATATTCTATTAGAGGCACTTATAACCTTGATGCAAAATTACTGCTGATACCATTTATTTCTAGGCCTGTAACCAAACTAATGAACTTGAGCTTAAAAACAAGTGTAATCCCAAGTTCCTGCAAAAAAGCCAAGGTAATGCCTATTCATAAGGGTGGGGACCTTTAAATGTGAATAACTATAGGCCTAGACCTGTCCTCACTGATCTATCATAAATACTTGAGAGGTATGTCCGCTCTAATTTTTTTTGGTTTCCATAATGATCACAATCTCAGCACCTGTCAGTTTGGTTTTAGGAAATGCCTCTGCTGTGAAACCAGTTTAAATGAACTTCTATTAGATTTGTGGTATGGAGCTTTAGATGATGGCCAGATGGTGGGTATGGTTTTGCTGGACCCAAAAAAGGCATTTGATTTAGTGGACTATGATATTCTCTTACACAATTTAAAATATACGGTTGTTCTTTGAGTGCATATAAATGGTGTGAATCTTGTCTGGATGAAAGATATTAAGCAGTTTGTACAAATGGAATAATGCCAAAACTGCTGAAAGTAATTTGTTGGGTCCTTCCAGGATCTGTATTGGGTTCACTATTTTTCATTGTATTTCTCAGTGATCTAGCACTGCTCTTGGATGATGCTGAAATCAATATATATGCAGCTGGAAAGTGCACAAAAGAAATTGAAGAAAAACTAAATCAGAAGACAAAAAGGCAGAATTATGGTGTTCAAGCAATTGGTTGCTTGCTGATGAAAATAAAATAAGAACAATATTACTTTCTTCCTAGAGGAAAGCTGCAACCTTAGAAAATGAGAACTTAAAAGTTTGTCTTGGTAATAATTTGCTGGAAAGAGGTAATCAGCAGAAAATCCTGCGACTCTGAGTTGATAGAGTTTTAATGTGGGATGTTCGGGTTTCCAGTATATCCAAGAAAATGGCTATGGATTCAAACATTTCTTAGAAAATACGTTACTATGTACCATTCCATGTCAGGAAAATGTTTGTGAATGCCTATATACTACTTTATGTAGATTTTTGCTGTACCATGTGCAACAAACTGCTACTTTGTAAACAGGTTGCATGTTTAGTCATAAACTCAAACAAATTTCAGTTACAGTAACAGTGTAAAGCAACTCAACTGGATGACATCAGATGTAATCACAAAATTTCAGAAAGTAATCCTTGTGTATAAAGCCTTGAGTGGTATGTCACCAGAGTATATGAAAGAAATGTTCTTATGTCTTACACATGTCAACAGTGTGAATTCAAGATTAGCCAGACTTTTTGCTCTCGACTGATCTTGATGTCTTATGAGCTCAATGAAATTGATTTTTTAGTGTTCTTCTTTTAATTCACCTTGTGCACCCCTCATCTACCCATAATCATCTGATTTGTACTCTTTGAATGACTTGGTCATATTTTTTAATTGTTATGGCATCCAAATCTCAACAGTCTTGTACTGACCTTGGATTGTAATAAAACTTGTCAAACTGGTCTAGTAATGGTAATCTCTACCTTCCTCACCCAAAAACTGAGTAGATAAAAAGGGCTTTCAGTTATGATGGTGCAGAAACATGGAATCAGTTACCACATGAAGTCAGAAGTTCATTGAGGGGTCATTGAGATAGCCCAGCCAAGGTGTTGAATGATGGCCACAGTGGGGACTGACATAAGATTTTGAAATGCAGAGCTGTACATTCTGTTAAATACAACTGATTGATGAAGGAAGTGTAAGGTATTTAATTTGATAAAGACTTACTTTCATTGATTTGTCATTTTTGGTAGATATTTAATTTTATTGGTTTTGCCATCATCATGATCACATATTCGCAATATTCAATAACCAGGCAAAATAAAATGCCTTATTAAAGTTTACAAAATGCTAAACTCAGGCATTCCATCCAAGTGCTTTCACATGTACCTACTTGTTGTGGACAGCTTACTCTATATTTTGCCAAATTCTGATATTTTTTGTATTCATAATTACTATTTGTATAAAACTAACTGAACAAATGATTTTATGTTCAAAATTTACTAAAATTGAAAGTATTTTTGTAAGTTTAAAGCAACCCAAGGAAATGAATAAGGATACACTTGGTGTTTATTACCATCTTTTCAATGTGTTAGGAGTGTTCATGAGCCTGTAGTCTTATGAGTTCAGGTAAATCTAATAGAAAAATTAGTCGTTTGTGAAGAAAGTATGCATTAAAAATTCTGCTGGATTTCTGGCAGCTGGTGTTTTTGATGGGGATTAAGTCCAGCATATTTACAAGCCTTAGGAGTACATGGAGAGAGCTCCCCCACTTTGTCTGTGGTGGTTTTCTTCATGTCCTTCAATTTCATCTGCCCCATGAAAGGATAGGAAGTATATTCTTGCATGGTTGCCATGGAGAGGGACTTGATTTATAGTGACTAAGTCAATACCTCTTTCATAATCCATGTAAAGTGGCTTTGTCTGCATTATAGTGTGAGGAGCCAGGTAGTTTGTTATGAGGGGTGGTGTGAGGAGCCAGGTGGTTGCTCATGTGGGTTGTTGCAAGGAGCCAGGTGGTTGCTTAGGAGGGTTGCTGCGAGGAGCCAGGTAGTTTGTTATGAGGTGTGGTGTGAGGAGCCAGGTGGTTGCTCATGGGGGTTGCTGCAAGGAGCCAGGTGGTTGCTCATGAGGGTTGCTGCGAGGAGCCAGGTAGTCTGTCGTGAGGGGTGCTGTGAGGAGCCAGATGGTCACTCATGAGGGGTGCTGTGAGGGGCTGGGTGGTCTGTTACGAGGTATGCTGTGAGGAGCCAGGTGTCCATCATGAGGAGCGCTGTTAGGAGCCAAGTGGTCTGTCATAACAGGAGCTGTGAAGGGCCAGGTCTGTCATGAGGGAGGGTGTGAGGAGCCAAGTGTTCTGTCATGAGGGAGGTGTGAGGAGCCAAGTGGTCTGTCATGAGGGAGGGTGTGAGGGGCCAGGTGGTCTTGTCATGAAGGGTGCTGTGAGGAGCCAGGTGCTCTGTCATGAGGGGTGCTGTGAGGAGCCAGTTGGTCTGTCATGAGGGAGGGTGTGAGGAGACAGGTAGTCATCATGAGAGGTGCTGTAAGGAGTCAGGTGGTCTTGTCATGGGGGTGCTGTTAGGGGCCAGGTAGCCTGTCATGAGGGGTAGTCTTCTGGCCAGTGCAGTTGTATACTGACGGTCTCTGTGTTTGTGTGCAGTTGTTGGAGTTGGACCGAGAGGTGCCACTGGAGCTTTGTCGCCTGGTCAAGTACGATGAGTATCATGACTCCCTGGAGTGTTCCTATGAGGGAGAAGAAGACAAGCCAATGGGAGCGCTGCTGGGAGGGGTCAAGGCAACATACATGTTTGACCTGCTGCTGGAGATACGGCGCCCGGACCAACAGTTCCAGGAGTATAAGCCAGGAGGTAAGACTGCTTTCTGTAGAACCGGCACACACACACACTGCTTACACGACTGTCTTTGCTCGGGATTGAAGACCATACTTTATACTGCATACACAACTTGCAAATACCTTGTGTAGATTGCAATTTTTACTTGAAATCAAACATTGTCTGCATTGCTATCAAGAAACCGAAGCTATGGTATTTCTTTTTTAATATTATTTTTATTTTTTTATTTTTTTGGACACTCTGTCTCAGCCTTGTTTATGAAGCCACTACTGTGACATATGTTGACAGTGGTGTCAGTAAGTGCAAGGATGACAGGCCAGACCAGATACAGCACACATACATATATACATAGGCAGGTGTTGCGAAAAGTCACTGGCTGTAGGCTTACGCTGACAAAAATGACTTTGGGCTGACACCATTCATTAATGTGTCAGCTCAAAAGACTGATATGTTTTTTGCCATCTGATATAAAGTATATTTTGGGCTGCCAAAAAACTGACCTGGGCCTACACACAAAAAACTTTCCCAATGTTTGCAGAAGTACCTCACGTTTATAGCTGATTTCATTTAAGTAGACACCTTTTATACACTCAAACCTCATTATAATGACAATTAGATATCTAACGTATTCACTAAATAACACTAATTTTGAGAGACTTAAAGTCAAATTCCTTTGTTTTTGACCCATTTATTTGACATATTTGGATATTGTGCACATTTTGCAGGGGACATAGCCTCATTGTAATGAGGTTTCACTGTAAAGGAATGAGGTGTCCAGCAAGGGAGAAAACTTCTATCATTGAGTGTGCACACACAAAGTCAGATGGTCTAAGATACTAGCTGACTGTTCACAAGATTGTTAAGATACTAACATTGACGTAATCTATTCATTTTGTATCATCAAAATAGTTTATTACGAGTTGAGCGTTAAAGTGATTATTTACATACTCTTTCAACATTGTGTTGTGAGATTCTCTTTGATGTCTGGCCTTTGTGCAAAATTTCCCACCGTATGATGCAGAGTCCTTTGTTTTAGTTCCTGCCATATGATGTAGCGTCTTTTGCATCACTCACTTTCCTTGTTTCTTTCGACTGAGTTGCTTGTTTTTCTGTGGGTCTCTAACAAATTATGATCCTCTGTACTGGATTTAAGGAAAGTGCCTTGTTTATTTCCCGGTTTGTCATACTGATACTGATTATTGGATGTGTCAATATAACTTGATATTTGGTGGACTTTATTTGGCAAACTTGATGGGTTCAAGATGGGGCTTGAGAAAATTGTCGTCATTCAGAATGGATATGTCAAACCTTGCATGACGTGACATAGCTAATGCACATCACACTAACCTGCCAAGACGGCAGTTAGACTGGTAGATCAGTTCGACGCCTAGGTGCTATATTTGTGACATTGCCTCACGGCCAGTAGCAATGTTATCCCCTTGCTATATAAGCAAGCAACGTAAAAGTGTTTTCAAATGTCCCCTGATGAGTTCACAGAGAACGAAACAGGTCGGGACTTCGCTGCTATAGGCATCCCTTGCCACTGGTCTCGCCTGGTTTTTCTTGCTTGAGAAAATTGCCTCCAATGGACTGCTAAATTGAGTGCAGATAAAGTTGATGTCAGTGAACCCAGCAGTGATTCAGTTGTGATACCCAGAATTGCAGAAATGGCTACTGCAGTGATTACTGACCTTGATTCGTAGATTAATGATCCTAGCAAGCTGGATTCCATGAGCAATGATGCATCAGATGTAACTGTTCAATCACTGACTCAGTGACTGAAGATCTGAAACAACGCGAGGCATTACTTGCAAGGCATGAATAAGTTAGAGGCTACTAAAACTTTAGGAAACAAAATTCAGTCTGCTCAGCAAAACATTGAAGACATTTCTGTCTCAGTATAGCTTTGCCATTAGATGGCACTGCAGTGTTAAGCTTTCTTTCTTTGCATCATAGACAATACAGGGTCCTATCTTTCTGATACCGATGGTATATGTCTTGGAGGGTATGTTCTGAAATGTATTTTTACACAAGGTTGCATCGTTTTACACTGATTAAACATGAGACACTGTAAATTCTGAACATAAGACATTTTGCAAATTACAGATTCATGTTCCTGTCAACCAGGTTGACTGATCATACAAACCATTGTGTAAAACTGGGGAGGACAAACAGATGAAGTTGGACAGCTGTAACAGATGCCTACTCAGCTGCCGCTATTGATTACAATTGATATTTGCCTGACAAACATTGACGTTTGTTTACTAGTGGCAATCAAACTTTTATGTTTGAGTACCAAGTGGTAGGGTCATAGTTATATGCTGGTAGGATATATGAGCCCTTATTCTGTATATTAGATTAAGATTCAATTACATGTATGCTTATTGAAAGAAACACACAACAAGTGTGCGTAGAAAAAGCAGCTTGAAATGCATATGTACACGACATTTCAGGAAATAGTGCCAGCTCATGAATGTACATGTATAGTATAATTGTGTTTATAAACTGCATCGTCTGCATGCTCAATATAGAAACAATGTTGTAAAACAGTGTCTTATTATCTTGAAAATTTAAACTTTATTAACAGCAATATGACCTGCAGGGATTTCACATGAGTTGTGATCCATTGGGCAATATTAATGGTTATAATATTTGACTGGATCTACATGTACCTGATGGTTAATAAATCTGGCTTGGAGAGACGTAACGTCCTTTAGTTATCTGTGACCACTTATAATCTCCAGCAATGCAGGGTGTGGCCTGTAGGTGGCACTACAGGCAACTTCTTTCTAGTGTTCACCTGTTGCAAATGGAGACACCTGGGATGTAAACGAAAGTGTTTCATTCATTGGTTCAAAATGTCATGTGACACGGAAAGCAGGTGCTGCCATCATGCAGAAAAGTGTCCCTGACATGCCTTATGTACAGTTATATACATAATCATAATTTATTGCAAACAATTTGACAAAAGAGTTAATACCCTTTACATTAATGTCTAATATGGCACATTTAGAAACATAAAAGAAACTTTGAATTCACATATCAAAAGATAGCAATTTTCAGAATTAATCTGCAGGTGTGGACTTTTTATAAACTTTCCACATAGGGGAAGTGTTCTCTATAAATAGCCAAAATGAGTGGAGTAATGTAGGATTGTTAATATGGTCGTATTTTTAAGACTTTTTGAAGTCACATTTTCTCTTCTTTTTCCCTTCTTTTTGAAGAGAATTCAATTGATTTGGTAAATATCACTCGACTGAATGAAATTCTAGGACTTACACAGCATGTAAGTCAAGGTGCCCACTTCTTTACCGTATCACCTGGTGACATACCCAGGGTATAAGTCAAGGTGCCCACTTCTAAACTGTATCACATGGTGACATATAAAAGATACAAGTCAAGATGCCCACTTCACTGTATCATCTGGTGACATAAAACATGACTAGGTCTAACAATCAGTGTTGTTCACAATGTACAAGTACATTATATTTATATACAGTTATTTCATGGCCAAGGGTGGACTTGGCCAGAATGGTTTTGCTCAGTAGGCCAGATGATGTCAGGCTGTGTTGGTACTCTCAACCTGGGGGCATGGCTTATTGCACTGGTAGAGTCTGGGTCACCTGGACTGTGAGGGCAAACTTGTTTGGCCAGGTGTTTGACTATAGGTGTAATGTGTGACAGTACATGTTGTCTTCAGAAGAGTAAATTCTTGTTGGTTGATTGGTGTTATGTCATGGTCATGGTATGTACTGTCTTCATGGTGCTGTTTCATGGTCATATGTGCTGCCTTTACAGTGCTGTGTCATATTCAATGCTTGTGCTGTATTTATGGTGCTGTGTCATGGTCATATGTGCGGTCTTCATGGTGCTGTGTCATAGTCAATGCATATGCTGTATTTATGGTGCTGTGTCATGGTCATGTGCTGTCTTCATGGTGCTGTGTCATAGTCAATGCATGTGCTGTATTTATGGTGCTGTGTCTTGGTCATAATGTCTACTGTCTTTATGGTGCCTTGTCATGGTCATGGTGTGTACAGTGATCCCCCATTTATAAGGCCACCCCAAATGCACAGGAAAAGTGCCCTTATAAGAGGGGTGGCCTCTCTTGAGGGGTAATTTTCAATGAAAATGCCAAACTTGCTGCATGGAGAAGTGGCCTTTGTAGAGGGGGTGGCCTCTCTTCTGGGGAGCCTTAAAAGAGGGGGACCACTGAACTGTCTTGATAATGCTGTGTCATGATCATGGTGTATACTGTCTTTATGATGCTGTGTCATGGTCATGGTGTGTACTGTCTTTATGGTGTTGTGTCATGGTCATGGTGTGTACTGTCTTTATGTTGCTGTGTCATGGTCATGGTGTGTACTGTCTTTATGGTGTTGTGTCATAGTCATGTTGTACACTGCCTTTATTGCAGTGCTTGCTTCCTGGGGTGATAGTTGATTCCTGAATCACCCAATGGCAGTGGCAGCAATGCCCTCTGTAAAGCTGAGACCAGGTTCCATATTAAAGTTCGTGATTATAAAAAAGCCTACATAATGAGAGATCTGC
Source organism: Hermodice carunculata (assembly GCA_964020975.1). Classification (NCBI taxonomy): domain Eukaryota; kingdom Metazoa; phylum Annelida; class Polychaeta; order Eunicida; family Amphinomidae; genus Hermodice; species Hermodice carunculata. Next base: position 59,452,803 of record OZ026614.1, on the reverse strand, counting down.
CAATCAGGATTTATCGTCTGAGGAAAGTATACTCTGATATATGAAATATGAGTGGTTTGCCAATCAGGATTTATCTGAAGAAAGTATATATTAATATATGAAATTACATACTTTTGAATTACCATCCTTTTAAATATAAATATTGATTCTACAATTTAGTTTTAAAGTCAGTGAGTGCAATAATATTAATATTACAGGTACTATCATTTTTGAAATTTGCAGAATGTCCAGAAATGTCCCAGCTTGTGTCTCGGCTGTGTCTACACTTGTGGCAAATATATCGCAAACTTGTCCGGAATTTTTGATTGAAGATTAGATAGATGTAAAAGTTGACAGCAGAGTTAAACACTAATAACATTTCCTTGATTGTACTGAAATATTTGAACTCGGTCCTTGAGCGAATATGTTGAAATGTTCCCAATATAGCAGCAATAAAGTCAGGTGTCTCACAGATGATGAATTTTGTGATGATGAAGACAAGGTTTAGTGTGACAGCTGTGTTGATACCTTTTGCCATCATGTCAGTAGTTTTGTTCAATTTTGTACCCTCCCGTGCTGATTCTTTTAAAGCTCTGATCAAGCAAGTATTAAAAATGACGAGAGCGCTGAGGGGGACAAGAAACAGGCAGAGCCAAGTAAGCCCTATGTGGTAGACGTAATAGTATGTCGTGGAGTTCCAGCCGTCCAAGGAGATGCGTTTGTGAGCCACAAATGTACTGTTCTGAGAGGTGTCCATGCCTACATAGTAGTAATAGATGAATCGTGGAATGTTAAAGGAGATGGCCAGAGCTGTGATAATGGCTACAGCTCTCTTGGCATTTGTCAAGGTGCACACAGAGATAGCTCTGAATGGGTGAGATATGGCCAGATAGCGATCCATGGCAACCAGCATTGTCACCCATATGGTTCCTGTTTGAGACACCCATCCAACTGGTAGCACAAAAGCTATGATGTAGGGATTGGCTTTGTTGTATTCTGTCAGGTGGTGGGTGTGTTGGAGCAGGGAACGAAATACAGTGTAAAACAATGTGTACATTAGAAATACGATGTCGTACACTGCTAAAGCTTGCAGCAAAAACACATTTGAATTTTTGGCCTTATCGCGATGGAAGATACAAATGGCAAGGGCATTGGTCACACAACCTGTTGCACACAAAGTCCCATCTACAAAGGTGTTGATGATAAAACTGAAGACATTGTAGGCCTCCATCTTTTCCAAGGAGAGTCTGGCTGAGCCTTTCTGCTTGGTCTTCAGAGTGGTATCTTAAAACATGATCTGTATAGATGTCATATAGACAGCTGTTCATATCAACAATGTATCTGTAGCGTGGTAGACAAAACTTTCTACTGTTTGACAAGTCTTTAAATCTTGTTTTATCACAAATCTCTACTGTTTGCTGTATCACAATTTCCACATCTTGCAGTATCACAATCTCTGCTTCTTACTGTATCACAATCGCTACTTCTTACTGTATCCCAATCTCCACTTCTTGCTGTAGCACGATTCTCCCACTTGTTGCTTTATCATAAATTCCCCGTTCTTTATGCACTTTAAATCTCCACTCCTTACATCACAAATCTCTAGATCTGTTATGTCTAGAGCAGTTTTGTGGCACAAGCATCCTGCTCTTTCTAATTCCTGACTTCAGTAACCAGATGCTTGTACATTTCTAGCTGTTTTCATTACACAGTGCATTGAGTGTACAGTGTAGACTCAGTCCATAAATATGGCAAGCTGTTGCACGGAGAGGCAGGATCCACTTGGCGGATGCCTTCGCCTGTCACTGCCTACATTTTCTGGGCTGTAGCCTCCTGCAACATAAACAGGACATCAAGCACCACAAGTCAGTGAGCAAAGAACAAAACAGAATTTAAAAAAAAATGAGCTTATACATCATGTGTGGCTTAGTTTTTCCTGAAGAAGAAACTATGAGATGATCATGCACACATGTGTAGAAAGACCGGCAAGGAGCAGGCCGTTATGCTTAGTCTGCTGGTAAACAGGTGCTTCAATATTGCAATAGATCTGTGTGGACTCTGATGTGGCCTGGGAGGGAGAGTGAGGTCTTGGCATCAAGCACAGAAATTTGCTTGTTAGGCAGTGACAAAAAGTTCCGACATACAATCATACTGAATCACTCTTGCTTCATTATAGGTCTCTAGATGCTTCTGGTATGTTGTTGTGCTACAGGCTGATTTGTTAAAAAAGGAGCATAAAACAAGTGAAAATGAGAACCATCACACTTAGGTAATCAATGAGAAGAGACCACATGTATTCTGAAATGAAGCCTAGTACCAAAGTGAGATAGAATAAGTAGATTTAACTCTTTGAGCCAAAAAGAAAAACATTAACACTTGAAAGACCAATACAGACAATGCAGCATTTAACAGTTGATAGTTTTACTATATCATTATTACTTTATTGGACCTCTGCATGTAGAGGAATAAAACTGCAACACATCCAAAAAAAAATACATCGTGCATAAAAATAATAAATCATAATTATTATTACTTTATTGGAACTCTGCATGTAAAGAAATAAAACGGCCATACATCAAAATAATAATACATCACACATAAAAATAATAAATCATAACTCACAATAATTATGAAACCATACATTAAAAAACATGCTTAGAGAAATACAGTGGAACCACATTATAACGACACTCAGATATCCGACATATTCATTATATTGACACAAGTTTTGAATGGCAAAAGCCTATTTTCTTTGTTGTTTGATTCATTTATCTGACATATTCAGTTATCTGACACATATCTAAGGGAACATTATGTCATTATAACAAGTTTTCACTGTAATGGTAATATAGAACTCAATAGAGAAAAGGGTACATATAAATTATTAATCAAAATAGGGAAATTATTTCATGCACAAACTAAACATACAAATAAATCATAAATCAAGGTAATGGCTTCTATGTCTAGGCAGGCTGAGAGAGTTCATATAGCTATAGTTTTACCAAGACTTAGAAATGAAATAATTGTTGTTTTACACCTTACTGAGCATGTCATTTTTAATAGTGACTTAGTTTGAATGCAAGGACAAGAGAAAGCCGTAGAGACCATGCCATTGAAGCGACACGGACAAAGTGTTTTGGTACAGTAGCGCAGTTGAATGGTCTATTCAACACTAATGTATGCAGGACATGTCTCACAAGCTTTCATGCATTTGCTGAAAAAATATATGCAGCGGTGCCTTCTGTGAGAGCCCATTCCTTGGAACAATCCAAAAGTGGACATATGCCACATGGGAGCATATGGTGTCTCCATGCAGGTCAAATAACATGAAAAAAGGGGTCTGACAAATGTGGTCTGAAATGGCAGGCAGTCTGTCATTGGACCGGCCTCTCAAAGGAGGGACCACTATGTTAGATGGTGACTGAGACCTTCAGATATATAAGATATACTGCTGAATGTCCGTGCCAGGATCACATGTGTGGGAATTAACTTTATTTATGTATACATTCATATGAACATAGATAGATACATGCACATGGACATCATCCATCCATCCATCCATCCATCCATCTGTTCGTCCGTCCATCCATCCATCCATCCATCCATCCATCCATCCATCCATCCATCCATCAACTGAGATGAAAGAAATATGGTGATAACACCACAGCAGTAACTCATTCAAATATTAACTGTTCACCTTTGAACATTCTCGTATGTATGTGTGTATGTATGTATGTATGTATGTATGTATGTATGTATGTATGTATGTATGTATGTACGTATGTAAGTATGCATGCATGCATGTATATTTGTTTGCTTTTTTAACTCACTTGTAGTTCTATATTTGGCCTTAGGTGTATATTTGTTTGCTTCTTTCAGTTACTTGTGGTTCTATATTTGGCCCTTGGTTTGGTCAGTACTTGCTTCTAGCCATGGGATTTGCTTGTGTCCTATATGGCCTAAGCACAGATGTGGTAAGATGTTTGGTTCCACCAAAGAGTGAGCATTGGGGTTTGCTCAGCGGTCCCATAACTTACCAAGTTCTAAGAGATTTTCCTTTTTTCCCAGTTTAAACTGCTGATAAGTCCTTGTAACCTTAATATGGCAGATGTTTATGCCACATTGGCATATCAGGCATTGCAGCATACAGTCAGCCTAGGCCAGCAGCCTATGTGAATGCCCTTCATTTTGAGTGAATACTTTGTATCTGAGGCAGTCATTATTATACATTACAGCAGGTCAGTTACATTAGATACAATGTGTCCCATTATTGTAGCTATTATTATTATCATTTTTCTTTATAATTTTACATCTCACAGGAGATGTAACATGTGTCTATCCCACATGACTTGGAGAGTCCACACTGCATGAATCCATCTCTAGCAAAGTTGTAGGTCATCTGTATCCTTTGCTGAGAAATTTGAAAAGGCCTACAGTTGAGCTTCTGGTGTTGCCTTACCAGACAGTGACAGTGATCATGGTGATGGGTCCTGCATGGATACAGAGACAAAAATGCCTGTTTCAGCACCCATTTGTAATCGTGTCAAACAAGTGAAACTTTGGCATCTGCTACTCCGCATACTCGCCATCTTTCCTGTCTGCTCACTGGCAAATGTATTGCATTTTACTCCCCAGCTGCCTTGGAGTTGTCCAAAAAGAATGGAAACTCACCATTTGGAAAGTTGAAAGTAACAACTTAAAAAGACAACCAAAGGATTATTTCAATGCCGCTAGTGTAAAAAGTTGCAGATATGAATGGAACAACACATTCACTTTCAAGACATGGAAAAAAAAACAAACTGGGTTTTAATCATGGGGACTGTTAAGCTCCAAATTAAGGAAAGTAATTAATGCAAATACACGATTCAAGTCCTCTTGACTGAGGCGCCCTCTCAGGGACCTTCTTTTCTTGATCTTCTGTATTATGACCTGGTTGATAAAGCTTAATAGTTCTTGAGTGCTGACACAGTGGTCAGACCTGTCGCCAACAGGTAGAGCCACCAGCACATGGAAATTTAAGCATGACATGCCACTTCCTGTGGGCAATGACTGACCAATGAGAAGAGCCATGTTTGTCCATCCCCCAGGTGGCTCCAGCTGCACATGTTGCTTGCTTGGTGGCAGTGGACTGGTAGCTGGATCTGTCAACATATTATAATGACGAGATGTGAAGCCTCTGTGAGGACACAGCTCTGTGTTTATGTAGCTGTGCTGTCCGGCATGGTGTCACTATGGCAACAGCAGTTGGTTAATACAAAAGAAAGGGAAAATTGTCACAGGTTTTTTATTTTGTGGCACATATTATCACGCTTGTGAGTGTATATTGTAGCCCTTTCTAGTGTCAGCCTTTGGTTTGTGAATCTGTGAAAAGCTCCTGATATGGACACTACACACAGAGATGTGTTTTATGAACATGTGTAAATATCACAGATGAAAGATCTGTCGCAGAGGGCAACTTTTTAACCAAGTTTAACTCCTTCCGGGCTCAGCACGACAGAAGTCATGATCAGGAGAACTATTATGATTATGGCTGATTAAGATTAAAAAAAAAGACCTGTCATTCTGGTACCAGCATACCTATAGTTACACAAAACAACAGCTTTCCACAGCATTCTGTGGGTTCGCTGTGTCCAGGGTGTGCTGAGGAAAGCTGTTGACTCAGTCCCACAACCAGCACTGTAAGAGTTAAACAATAAATCCAGCATTGTAAGAGTTGAACACTGTTCCTAGGTGAAGCTGATCAATACTTGATGCTGGACATGGTCTATGTAACAGCTGTGTGGTACAATACCAATGCACACACTCTCCCATTGGTTGCATCTTCTTCGAGGGACTGATGAACCAACTTACATTTCATTGGTTGATGACCAATTCTAGAGTATAAATGTACAAGTAAGGACACGTTACCTAAAGCACCTCAAAGTGTTTAAATATTATGTAAAATAGACAAATTAAACACACAAAGCTTCAGAATGTAGTATGCTAAAAAGTATGATATTCCTGGATATTGAGAGGTAATAAAATGTAACTTGTTTGATAGCAGTAACAGCAGAGGCTGACTAACTTCAGATGTGCATTGTCATATACCTGGCAGTTAAGACTAACTTCAGATGTGCATTGTCATATACCTGGCAGTTAAGACTTACTTCAGATGTGCATTGTCATATACCTGGCAGTTAAGATTAACTTCAGATATGCATTGTCATACACCTGGCAGTTAACACTAACTTCAGATATGCATTGTCATATAACTGGCAGTTAAGACTTACTTCAGATATGCATTGTCATAAAGCTGGCAGTTAAGACTAACTTCAGATATGCATTGTCATATAGCTGGCAGTTAAGACTAACTTCAGATGTGCATTGTCATATACCTGGCAGTTAAGACTAACTTCAGATGTGCATTGTCATAAAGGTGGCAGTTAAGACTAACTTCAGATATGCATTGTCATATACCTGGCAGTTAAGACTAACTTCAGATGTGCATTGTCATATACCTGGCAGTTAAGACTAACTTCAGATATGCATTGTCATATAGCTGGCAGTTAAGACTAACTTCAGATATGCATTGTCATATAGCTGGCAGTTAAGACTAACTTCAGATATGCATTGTCATATAGCTGGCAGTTAAGACTAACTTCAGATATGCATTGTCATATAGCTGGCAGTTAAGACTAACTTCAAATGTGCATTGTCATATACCTGGCAGTTAAGACTAACTTCAGATATGCATTGTCATATACCTGGCAGTTAAGACTAACTTCAGATATGCATTGTCATAAAGCTGGCAGTTAAGACTAAGTTCAGATATGCATTGTCATATACCTGGCAGTTAAGACTAACTTTAGATATGCATTGTCATATACATGTAGCTGGCAGTTAAGACTAATTTCAGATATGCATTGTCATAAAGCTGGCAGTTAAGACTAACTTCAGATATGCATTGTCATATAGCTGGCAGTTAAGACTAACTTCAAATGTGCATTGTCATATACCTGGCAGTTAAGACTAACTTCAGATGTGTGTTGTCATATACCTGGCAGATACAAGCACAACTTGTCTGTACACTGTACATGTATATCATTTTATTTGCGCTCAGAGTTTGTAATGTTAAAAGAAAATTCCCTCAGTCTCCTGCATCTGCTGCTGATGAATACCAACACTGTTCATGCTGGCTGACATATGCAGACCAGCTGAATTTTAATCCTTAATTTTTTATACAGCAGTTGCAACCGCCTTGCTGTGGTTTGTCTTTTTGTCAACAAGTAAGGCTTAGTATGGTGGGTGGCTTAGCATCCCAGATCTCCTGTGATCCATCATATCGGTAATGTCAGGGGTTGTGCACCTTTTTTTATACTGAGAAATTTGTTTCTTTTATTTCGCAGTTTTATTTTTAAGGACCAGCTCACATAGTTGCAGGCAATGAGGCACAATGCTTGTGCACTGACACAGGAAATGTACACATGTATGTCAGCATGAAGGTGATAGCATTGTGATGGCTGGGGCCACTCACCACGTAGTTACTTGGGCATTAGAGATCTGTTCAACTTGAACAGTGAAAGATTCTCTGTATTTTATGGAAGACTTAACTTATTAAAAAATTGCTGTGGTTTTTTTTCTCAGTTACATAAGACCTAAGCCTCTGGAAGCAGACAGTCTGTAACTGTTGCACTATGAATACTGTGAATTCATTTATTTTCGCGGTGATCTTATTTTCGCGATTTTCGCGGTAGTTATGAAACCGCGAATTTAAGAACTTCGCTAAATATTTTCACAACTTCAGTGGGCGAAAATAGGGTACCAAACTTCAAAGTGCCAGTACCCAGCTGGTCTTCAATGACAATGTTACCAATACACAAATGTTAAAGTGCGGGCGAAAACAATTGATTGCACATTCCTAACATAACCTACAAATGTGAGAACAACAACAGAAGACAACTTTATATTCACAAGTTTTATTGACATTCAATAAATAAAGAATACTTTAATAGCTTGGAACAATATCCAGTCATCAAACACGGCTTCATAAAGGTCGTGCCAAGAATCGCCAACATCGGCAGAACACATACCACCTATAAACAGTCAATTTGCTTACTGGTATTTGAATAAGGTCAGCTCTGAAAGTTTGTTGATATGAGTTAAAAAAAACACTGATAAATAAAGTCAATAGTCAGATGCACCGACCTTGTGGCTTGTCCGTTAAATTCTACGACCTTTCTACCGGTAATTCCTCATACCTAAATGATACTAGTACTTCCATTCGCGATGTAAAATCCATACTAATTTCACAAAATGTAGTCCGACAATTTAGGCAAGTCCGGCTTTTTTGAACCCGTCAATAATGATGTTTGGATGCCCTTTCATTGCCTCGATCGCTGTGATTAGCCAGTTGCCATGGATAGGCTTCAGTCGCGCGAGTTTCAAATCCACTTTGACACATGAGGTATCTGCTTCTTCGCCACTTTCGTTCTCATAAGCGTCCATTTGCGCACTAACCTCATCGGAATACCACAAGTGGAAGCATTTCTTGAGTTCATCTTTGAATTCCTTATTCACAGTCAAATCAAGCGGCTGCAAACGATCAGTACAACACGCTGGCACATACAGATAAACAAGTCCATTGTCCGCCATTTTCTTTTGCACAGTTTCAACACGGTGGGCCCGGTAAACATCCAGCAAAACGATTGCTTTCTGTTATGGTTTCCCTAGTTCTGTCCTGACTTTGCTCACATACGGCACAAGAATTTTGTCCACAAACTGTTCCATTGACGCGGCATTACTCCAGTGCGATTCTGTGCACGTAACGTGCCAGTCCTCTGGCCAAGGCACGCCGGCCGGCAGACACCTGTTTGTTTTGCCAGCGTAAATCACCTGTGGCGGGAGCACGTGCCCACTTTTCGTGATGGAAAGCAACACGGTGATCTGGCGTTTGTCATCGATTCCGGTGATCGTTACTTGCGCTGATCCTTCTTTCTCCATCGTCCATTCCCCACCGGGAACAAGATTGCATCCAGTCTGGTCGATGTTGATCACCAGTTCATCAGGCACGTGGTGTTTGTTTACTGCTTCCATCACCCTGGCAACGTACTGCTCCTTGATCAAGTTGAAGTCGTCCGGTAACTGTTTCACGCCCTTCGTGCCTTTTCTCTTCACAAATCCCATCCGCTTCAGCAAAGATCGAGCCCATGCCTTTGTGATCTGAATTGATCCGCCAAATTCCACAAGTCTTTTTCTGTCTCGCTTCTTGATGATGCCGTATGCAGCAGCCATAACAATACGCACGTTGATCACCCCACCGACAATGCGGACTTTTCTGACCCAGTTTTGCACCACTGCATCCAAGTCGCCCAACATCACAGGCTGGCCACGTGTGCATCGCGGAAATTCGTTCAAGTCATCTCCGATCTTCCTTTTCTGGTTGACGTAGGACGTTCTCATACTGCGCACGGTCGACTCGTTGAGTTTCTTGCCAAGTAGCATTGTAAACTTGCGCACTGTCTTTGCAACTCCGATCTCAACTGCAGATTTTCCAATTTTGGCACGGGTTTCAGCATTGTAGAAAGTGTATTCGCCCCGGCGCTTCTTGGAACTAGTGCTTGGCCCGAGAAGCAGTATTTCTTCAGCTGCATCATTTGCCGCTTCAGTAGCTATAGCATCGTCAACGGTGATGCACTTTTTGGGATCTGACAAGCCTGGTAAAGTGGGCGATTTCGCCGATTTTAACCATTTCAGGAGAGACATGTTTGCTGCTTGAGAAAACTTGCCTGAATGAGAGACGATCACTTCCAGGAAGGTGCACGTGATACAAGATTTTATTGCACAGACGCTCCCTCGTGTGAGCCCGGGCCGGTCGTCGATTTAATCCTTTGACACCGCTGTTTATTTTGTAATCAAAATGACAGCTTGAGACCGGCATAGATGGACTCCACTCGATTTGAAAAGAATTACTAATACTTGTATTCACGTACTACTAGTATGACACAATCCAAGTAGGTTTATTTTTAATTTGTACAGAATGACAGCTTTTACTCCGAATACTTGGACAAGGCAAGTTTTGTTGCTTGTGGAAATTCAGCTCGGTGACATATGCACGATGTACTCGCCTCTCGTTACACTGGCTTGTGTTGTGTAAGCCGTTTCTTTCTTTGTTTCATGCTAAACAACGTGAACAGTTGCTCGCCAACAAACAAACAAACAAATCTGGCGATTTTTTTTTTTTTTTGAAAAAAATAAAATCGCGAATTTAAGAACACGCGAATTTGTCCTCAAGTGAAAAACCGCGAAAATTTATGCACGCGAAAATAAATGAATTCACAGTAGTAAGCTTTTTAGGAGACTGGTGGCATGCAAAATGGTTGCATAACAGCATGGAGGTAAATTTAATCATAACTGTAAGTAGCTTGTGTATGTTGTGGTAGAAGGGGTGGTGGTGGTGGTGGTCCCCTCTTATAAGGCCACCCCAAATGCAGCCAAAAAGTGGCCTTATAAGAGGGGTGGCCTCTCTTGAGGGGGAGAATATAATGGAAATACTATACTTTCTGCACAACAATGCTGGCCTTTCAAGAAGGGTGGCCTCTGGGTAGAGGGACCTTATAAGGGAGGAGGGGGGCACTGTATTGTTAGAAAATTCATTTAATTTAACGTAAACTAAAATTCACCAACTTTTGTTTCCTTGCCATAGGAGTTGATACAATCCTGTACATTGATCTGGGAGCACCTCTACCTAGAATAGTTTTTAAGATATATAACATTATAAATTTCAATTGCCTGAAATTTGCATAATCTTGAAAATATTAATTATTCCAAATCAATGGATCAATTTAAATAAAAGGTCTATGATCATGCACTATTTTTTATTTTTTAGCTATAGCAGTCCATGAGAAAAGCTGTGGACAAAGTTTAGGCAAAAAGAAAGTGTGTCTGTGTCTGGGCACGGACAGAAAAAAAGCAGATTTTATGTATGAAAGTGTGCTGCCAAGACCAGATGGTCTGTCAGGGTGGGTACCAGGCACCTATAAATTGCCGGCACTGGCTGGTACTGCAATATCCATTGTACCATCAATTATTGAATAAGATGATCCCCTCCACCCTTGCCCCCTTATTAGTCAGCTTCATCATGCATTGAGTATGTTATTTTCATTATATTTTTCCCTCTCAAGAAAGGGTACATTTTGTGGTACATTTGTGTGGGCCTGTGAAAGGCCATGTGAACTATAATATACTCATGCACCAAATTAAAGGGATGGGATGCTTGAAGGATGAAAAGTTGAAAATTATAGGTCAAACTCTTGTAAAATAAATAGCGAAATCTGATACATGTAGTCATATTCCAGTATTAAATGCAGACAGTGTTAAACTTTAATCATGTATTATTATCCCAAATAATGAATGATGAAACAAAAAAACAGGCAAAGTTTGTTCTTCAAGCATACGGAGAATCCTAATAAATTGTGGTCTTCTTGCAGACCAGCTTGTCATTAGGGATGTTAAGCTGCTGCTAGTAAATACACAGCAGCATAGTTGTACATGGTTAATTCATCTCATTAATTAGGCTGTCCCATGATTCTTAGTTATGTAACTGTACAGATGTTTTGCTCTTCTCCAGGACCAGACTTGACAGTGCAATGCTGCTGTAAGCACCCCAGCTGTCACATAAGGGACATGAGCTGTGGGAGGAGGGGTGAGGGTGGGTGTCACATGAGCTGTATAAAGAGGGGTGGGGGTAGGGTGGGTGTCCCAGTATGCTGGAATAGCAAGTAATTTTGGACAGTACAGCTCACAGAAAATAAGAATGTTGTGAAATAATGGCCAGTATGAAGTACAGGGTATAAGACGCCTTCTAGTATGCTGACATGGAAATAAATTGCTGCAGTATGATGACATGGAAATAAATTGCTGCAGGATGATGACATGGAAATAAATTGCTGCAGGATGATGACATGGAAATAAATTGCTGCAGTATGCTGGCATGGAAATGAAATGCCGCAGTATGCTGGCATGGAAATAAAATGCCGCATTATGCTGGTATAAAAATAAAATGCTGCAGTATGCTGGCATGGAAATATGCTTTACTCCCTTTACACCTATCCTGCATGCTCAAACGTTATAAAACAATCATTTTATTTCAGCTTTTTTTGTGTGCGAAGAGAGAAGCATCTTGAACTGGCTCAGTCAATATTTAGAAAAGTACAATGTTTGTGAGTGCAGACTGGTGCGATGAATGAGGTAGGCATTTCCCCTCGGCTTGTCTGGCCTTAAAGTATAGGGTGAGGAAGAGTAATGAGATAGTGTGTACTCTCCTGTAACTAACATCATGCACCCACAGGCTCCAAACAAACGCTACTCTTTTATCAGTTGACCACCAGATCCACTTTCTTGTTTCAACTGGTGATAACTTGGTTCGCTTATGCTAAGGTTACAGGATGTAAATAGTTCCTACCGTTGGCTCCTGGCTGGTGCTGACTCACCGTTCAAAGGCCCGATGTATGTATGGGTCTATACTTTCTGTGCTCATACTGGTCTATCCACACACACGTACAACCAGGATGAATAAATTGATTTCTTCTATAGTTCATTGTTGTGGTATTGTTGTGGTCTGTTAATATATATTCATATCTCATGTACAGCATCTGGTCAGTTGACCATAACAAAATGTATTTTTAATGAGAGAATTATAGCTTAACATTTCGTATAGTTATTGCTTGTCATATCCTATCCTAATGTAAGGTATAGTCATGACTTGCATATTGTACTCGCATAGTGGAGCAAAGTTAAACATATATCCAATTAAACTGTCAGAAAAATGAGACTATTTGAATGTAGTCAGCCAGCAGAAATGCAACAATAAGCGACCTTGTGTCCTGATACACTGTTAAAGTTCATTTTACTGTGTATGTAGATGAGTGTTGCATGAAGTAGTGGAGAACTAAATGAAATACATACACGCTGAATCCGTATAGTGAGCATTTCATTGATGGATATGACAGAGACTTAAACTTCTCTCACAAGACTGGTGGTCTAGCTACTAAAGGCGTGGTGACCTAAGAGATGATGTTCAGGACATCAACCAGTCCAGAAACAGCAGGATTGATTGACTTTCTGGTTCCCTTACGTGCCTGATCAGTCTGTCATGTGGTCGTACATGTTTATTTGTAAACTTGACATGGCAGCGGGTGAAGCCCAGACAAAGGCTAAGTGAGGCAGTCTGACATTCAAGCCCATAGTCACAGGAATGCAGGCTAAATACGTGCTTTATTACATCTATGGACATCAGCTGATAGATCACACATGTTATAGTGTCAGCTGCTGGTATTGTAATACCCTGTATACCCTTTATTAATACCCATGTACCCGTTAAATGGCCACCTGAAGGACAGTTAAGACACCAAAGCAATTTTTGAGTATTACTATGATCTACTTTCACTTATTGTAGCAAAGCTCATACTATGAAAAGTATTAAAGGAAACATGTAAAAAGTATATACATGTATTTTGGAATGGACATGACCCATAGATTCTAAATCTGACTGCAGTTTCAACCTTGTCATCTAATTGTTAAATAAACATTCAGCTTAACGGGAAAACATGTCAAATGTTAGACCCCAAATAATGTGGAAATAGGAAATGCTTTTCATATTGTGTGTGTGCTTTGCAGGTGTACCAAGATAAAACTGGTGATCCAGTACATTATATTATATGAAGTGGCAACATGGTTTACGACTGTTACCTAACTGGTACGGCACTTATCCCGGAGCTTACATTGCCAAACAAAACAGGCTTCTATTGTGAAAGTGGACTGTAGGTGTTATTTTATATGTTCTTATTCTGTGAGCTCTTTTGATTAATTTCACTGTGATTTTAAACATTTACTTGTTAACCCTTTTTTAACCAATGTGTCAGGATCACAGTAATATATTCGCCATGAAATAGTTCTTTCTCGCTGAGATCACCCAAAAACACCCAGATGTAAATTGTCTGTTTTAATGCTTTTATTTAAATTTTGTGTCAACAGATTTTTTTTTTTTTTGTGAGTTGAATAGTAGATAAGACATATCATGACAGTGTACAGTCCCAGGTCAATAGCTTTCCTTGGCAGGTGACAGGTACATTGCATCCAGCCTGAACCAGGAAAAGCTACAGACTCAATGTAATTGATACCAGGGAAGGGTTAATGCTATCAGAATAGACTCAGTGCAATTCATACCAGAGAAGGGTTAATGCTATCAGAATAGACCCTATGCAATTCATACCAGCGAAGGGTTAATGCTATCAGAATAGACTCAGTGTAAATCATAACAGGGAAGGGTTAATGCTATCAGAATAATTTTAAAAAATGACATGTATTGGTCCTGGGAAAAAACACAATACTGTGAAGAGAGACTACCCTTTTAGCTCAGTAAATGTGGATCATCAAACCAGTAAATTATCAGCAGAAGAGAGGCCACTCTTCAGTTCCGTAAATCTGGATCATCAATCCAGTAAATTAACAGCAGGAGAGACACTGCGCCCCCTCTGTAAATTTGGATCATCAAGCCAGGAAATTAACAACAGAAGAAACCCTCCAAATCAGTAAATCTGGATCATCAAGCCAGTAAATTAACAGAAGAGAGACTGTCCTTTAACTCAGAAAACTTGGATCATCCATCCAGTAAATTAACAGAAGAGAAACTGTGCTTCAACTCAGAAAACTTAAATCATCCAGCCAGTAAATTAACAGAAGATAGACGGCGCATCAACTCAGAAAAATTGGATCATCCGGCCAGTAAATTAACAGCAATGCAATGCCTCTCATGACAAATCAGCCACATCTCCAGAGCAAGGGATAAATGTTCCTCAGCAAGACTAAGAGTATCATGTGGGCTTGATCACGTAAACAGATGGCTGTAAGGATAACCATAGTTCATCAAGACAGAATCTGTAATCCAGGTACTGTTGTTACAAGTGCCGACAGCAGCTAGCACAGAGAAACATTTTGAAGTGGTCAGATGTCCTTACTGAGGTCAGTCCCATCATCAGAAAAAAACTATCTATTCATGGTGACTGTAAATTAGTCTGCATGCGAGGAGTATCCTCTCACAGGGAATTTAAATTTCCAGAGGTTGAAAACCACTTGTACTCATCAGCTGTTGTTGACACCCAGTGGTTCTTTCTTAATGTATATATTTCACTGGAGAATAGATATCCAATATAGATAACAAGAAAGCTGTCTGGACAGCCTGGCCTCAGCTGAATCCTGATACTTTCAAGCGAAAACAAGTCCCACCCTGATCCATGGGTACCTAATACTGTTTGTGTGTTGTTTCAGACCCGTTGGCCTAGTGGCTTCATGGAGGAAAATTTCTAAGGTTGTCCCAAAATTATGATGATGATGATGATGATGATGATGATGATGATGATGATGATGATGATGATGATGATGATGATGATGATGATGATGATGATGATGATGATGATGATGATGATGATGGTGATGATGGTGATGATGATGGTGGTGGTGGTGGTGGTGGTGGTGGTGGTGGTGGTGGTGGTGGTGGTGGTGATGACGACGACGACAACAATTGGCACATGACCACTTGGTGGAACTTAATAGAGACTCACCCAAGGCATATCTCCATCAAGTTTCAATTCAGTCCAGTGTACTCTTTTGGAAAATAAATTGACACTGGGAATCACTATTGCAATCCCCATTGACTTACATAGTAATCAACAGGTATGTACACATTAACAAGTAAGTACCCAAACTGAAACACCAAATTGTTAAAAATGTAGAATCTGGAGCATCACTGCCTAGTACCTTTGACTGACCCTTCTATAAGGTAAATTTCTACCACATTTCAGCACAATCTGACACATGTTTTCACAGAGAAAAAATGAAAATAGCTTTAACACATAAGAGTCTGTAAAAAGATAGAAAAAAAAACAAAACCGTGCCATCTGTTGAACACATTAAGTCTAGGGTCCCAAGAAGTCTCCATGCAGTTTTGTGGCACTTAGCTAAGCAGTTCTTCACAGAATATTTTTTATGAGTTTGCCAAAAATTTAAAAAAAAAGCCATAAAAATTGAAAAATCACTGGAGAAAAGCCAATTGAAGAAACTTGGTAGATCCCCCCCCCCCCAAAAAAAAAATTGAGGAGGATCTTGCTGACAGTTTTGGAGAAGAGGTTGAAAATATGAAGTATCACTGCAATGCTCATCATTGACTTGCATAGTAATCAATGGGAATGTATGTGTTAACTGACAAGTACCTGAACCGAAAAACTCATTTAAAATCAGGAATGCAGAGCATTGGACCACCAATTGGACAACTTTGTTTAACCATTTTACAATATACATTTGTACCAAGTCTCAGCACAATCTCAGAAACAGTTTCAGAGAAGTAAAAAATAGCTTTAACACACAAAAATTTGTAAAAAGCAGAAAAAATCATAGTGCCATATGTTGAACATATTAAGGTCTAGGGGTCCCCAGAAGTGTCCCAATGCAATTTTGAAGCAATTGAGCTATCATTCGGGGGGGGGGGGGGGGGGGGGATTTTTTAAAGAGTTGGGTAAAAGAGAAAAAAATGTTCATAAAAGAGTGAAAAGAGCACTTGAGCATGTCCAACTTAACAAACTTGGTAGAGGCCCACCCAAGGTAAATCCCCACCAAGGTTCACGTGAGTCTGGAAAACAGTTTGAAGTCTAAAAAGTAAGTTGTGGACAGATTGATGGATGGATGGACAATGAACAATGGACCATCCTATAACCTCAGCTCACTGACAAGTCAGCTGAGGTAAAAAAAAAAAACATGTGTAGGTGGTTAAATATGGAAATGTAGGCTGCAAGAACAAAATAGCTGCTGAATGTTTTGCAGTCGGCAGGCTGAGATGTTCTCATTTCCACAGATTTAAAGGCAATTTCAGTACACTTGGAAATGACTATAGGATAAGATATGTACGTAGAATCTGGGATATATCTGGATGCATAATTGCATGATAAAAGACTTATATGCCAGTAACAGTTGTTACTTGGACTTAGGTCCCAAATCTCTGGGGAGTGATGTTTGTCAGGTCTTGGGTTTCCATTGCAATGTTCCTCAGTTTAGGATTCATTTTTGTAAACACTAACTTTGATAGTTACAGTGGAACCTGTCTTAACCCATTCCCCCTTGAGTTGACACTTGAGTCAACAACTTTCCTTGGCATGAGTTGGGCAGTAAGTGCCCAACTCACACCAAGGAAAGTTGTTGACCTGGGGCATGTGATCTTGATAGGGCTCATCTACAATATTCAGTCAAAATTGTTTTTCATTGCTGTTGAAATAAGTTGAAACACTGAAGCAGATGACATTTGACCACCAGCCAGTTTTGGCTGGTTTAAGGGGGAAAGGATTAAGTGATCTCCTGTTTGACCTGGCCAAAATGGTCCTTTGAGACAGATGGTCTCTTAAGACAGGGCTTGGAGTCCGCCCATACAATCTAATGGCATATATAGAGAGCAAGGTGGTAATACAGTAGTAAATCTTTTGTTGTGCTCACTTTGCTGTATAAACATTGCCTTTGTTCTTCCCTTGACTTATAAGTTGTTACTACGATGGTCAGCACAGTATCAGTACAGTGGTCAGTGCAGTGTCAGTACAATGGTCAGTGCAGTGTCAGTGCAACGGTCAGTGCGGTGTTAGTACAATGGTCAGTGCAGTATCAGTACAATGGTCAGTGCAGTGTCAGAACAATGGTCAGTGCAGTATCAGTACAATGGTCAGTGCAGTGTCAGTACAATGGTCAGTGCAGTATCAGTACAATGGTCAGTGCAGTGTCAGTACAATGGTCAGTGCAGTGTCAGTACAATGGTCAGTGCAGTATCAGTACAATGGTCAGTGCAGTATCAGTACAATGGTCAGTGCAGTATCAGTACAATGGTCAGTGCAGTGTCAGTACAATGGTCAGTGCAGTGTCAGTACAATGGTCAGTGCAGTATCAGTACAATGGTCAGTGCAGTATCAGTACAATGGTCAGTGCAGTATCAGTACAATGGTCAGTGCAGTATCAGTACAATGGTCAGTGCAGTGTCAGTACAATGGTCAGTGCAGTATCAGTACAATGGTCAGTGCAGTGTCAGTACAATGGTCAGTGCAGTATCAGTACAATGGTCAGTGCAGTGTCAGTACAGTGTCAGTACAATGGTCAGTGCAGTATCAGTACAATGGTCAGTGCAGTGTCTGTACAGTGATCACACCACACAGGTGTCCCCCCACCAATTGCTGGGAACTGAATATGCCAGGTGCTGGGCACATTAAAATTTAGGAGATGGTCAGATGTAGGAGGTGAGTGGTAAAGAGAGGTGTATTCAAGAAGAGTTTGACTGTATATTTAGGATTGATCCCTAGAGAAAACAAGCATAGAAGATGGTGGTTTAGATTAATGGAAAATGTGACTTCTAGTGGGTGAGAAGGTCAACGTTGATAATAAGGGGAAGATTTATGGTAAAGGAAAGGATTTCTAGTTCTGATTGTCCAGATACCATCACCCATTTGTATCATGGCTTACCTGTGCAGGGCAGCCGCGCCATGAATTCTTATTCATCAAGATGCCCTTTACCTAAAGTCTTCATTGTGTAAATGTTGGATGTTTTATAAACTCTGGCACTGAAGCTTTTCTTGATAGATTAGAAAGCACGCCCCGTAAGACCTGGATTGTGGGCTCCTGCACCCATCAGCTGCACCTTCGCTGATTTGTGTGTCAGATGCACAAATTGTGAGCGTTTGATGTGATTTGATGGAGGAGCAGGTACAGTATGCGTGGAGTCTGTTTGGGGATAAATGATGTGACCTACAGCATGAGGTCAATCCTTATCAAAGGTCATTCTTCATGTGAGAGTTCACTTGCAGGGAAAAAAATACATCGAGGCATTTTTAGGATTGGAGCACCATGCAACCACATATGTGCCATACCTCGTGTTTTTATGTGGCGGGCTTTGTCGGTTAACTGCCTCCCTGTTCTCCATTGTATGTCATCTATCATCCACCCATCTGTCATTCTTAGTTGACATTTTTGACTTATTGTCCAAAACTGTCACCCAGATTCACTTCAGACTTGGGAGGAATGCACCTTGGGTGGATCATCTGCCAAGTTTGTTAATTTTCTGCAGAAATTTTTAAAAAATCTTCTGCTCCAAAACTGCTTGGCCAATTGCTTTGAAATTGCACAGGAAGACTTTTGTATCTCAATTTGATTAAGGTGGCACAAACAAAGCTAGGCACTTAGAGTAGTGCTGTCTTCAACCCGCTCTCCTGTTTTGGTTTTTATTTTTAGACCCATAAAACTATATATATTCTTGTTGCTTAGGATCTCTAGATTATATAAACACCAAGAAAAAAATTTTTAAAATCATTTTTGGGGGGGCGAAAAACAGACATTTTACGAAAGGGTCCGATTTGGAGATTTTTCTTGGGATTCTTGGAAAATATAGTACTTAAAAACTCAAAAATTTGCAAAGTGAAACTTCGTAGACATGCCCAGGACTGGTTCCTTGCGTTTTGGAATATGTTTTTCTTTAGCAGTTTTATGCCCCCCAAAACATGAAGAAGTATTCATCTTCACTAGCATCATAATTGAAATTCTATTACAATTTATCTATTGCATTTATTGAAAAAGTGGACCCAGCAGTGACATTTGCTCATCAGTAAAATATCTGTAACATTGTGTGCTAACCTTTCTAAACACTGCCCACTCCCAACAAAGCTTCATCTTATTTCAATCATGTTCTACTTGCAACTTAAGTTTGTCCACACCTTTAGTAAGCTGTTGAACCTCAATAGTAAAAAATGTACATGTACCATGGTATAGATTTTTGTCAGGAGCTATGTGAAGTTAGACGTTGCCTGGCCAAACTTACAACTTAAGTTTGCCGACACATTTAGGCTGGTGACACTCAATAGTGAAACACATACACTTCTGTGAGAGCTATGTGAAGTTGAATGTTATGCATGACAGTGAATTAGGTGAGCTTAATACATGTAGTTGATATTTGATGTTCCTGTAAATAGTGAAACTCAAATACATGTACAGGGTTAGACTGTTAACTTTATTTGCAATATGCCCTGCAGGCAAGTTACACATAAGCCCAACTTCCCGTGAGAGTTCTCAACTTGGCACGCAAAACAACCAACTTAACAACAAATATATATCATATATGGTGGAACAGTTTTTTTTTTGGTGGCATCATTTACCATGCCTTGAATATCAGCACCTTCATTTGGTGTCATTTTATTTCCATACAGAATATAAACTGGCTGGTTTCACCAAAAACGTTGAAAGTCACTTTCAGTGAGACACCAGCACCACCTGTCAGATAGTATTCTTTTCTTCCCCGAGTCCTTTGCATCCTTTCCAGGGGCTTTGCCAATCCCAAATAGCCACATGATGTAGGATATTTTAACAGCTAGGTTGTACATTTATTAATACATGGTTAACAATGGCAAAGAAAGTATTTAAAGATAGACACAAAATCAGTTGGAACCAATCAGTGCTCATACTGATATAGCTGACTGTGAATTGTGCAACAATGCTTGTTTAACTACAGTGAGCACTTAGCTTTGTAACTACTGAGAAAAAATATCAACTCATGAATATTTTTGATCACCTTTCTTTAACTTACCCGACGGGAAACAATTTTATATAGTGAACTTGCCCGACTGCATTTGAACTTGCCACTGGACATCGGGCACCTGCTAATTGAACCTGGTGTACTTATGATGCATGTTTCACTTGTTGCAGTCATTTTATGCCCCAGATTTACAAAGCATGCAAATCTGGTGTTGATGTAGTAATTTTTACTTCATAGTATAAATGAGTTTAGCATCATATTTAAATCTCAAGTTAAAAAAAATTATGCAAATTAGGGGCAATTAAAATTTTAAAAGCTCTGTATCTTCCAACCTATTACAGATAAACACAAAATTTAAAGTTGTGACACCTGTCAATCTAATGGACAGTGAAACAAAAGTGTACCATTTGAAATTATGCTAATTAGCAACACCTGAAACATTTAAAAGTTGAATTATCTCAAAAACTATTATAAATATCGGTGTCAATCCAACTTCAATTGTAGGTTTGTGACATAGCCTCATCCAATGAATCATGAACCAAAGTTGTAGCTGTTTAATTTATGCAAATAGGACGAATTCTCAAGATTTAAATATTGAATAATTTCAAAACTATTATAGACTGAGATGTCATTCAAACTCCAATTGAAAGATTTGTAGGATATCCAAAACTATTATAAATAGAGGTGCCAATCCAACTTCCATTTGTAAGTTTGTGACATAGCCGTATCCAATGAATCATAAACCAAAGTTGTAGATTGAATTCTTTGAATAAATTTCAAACTATTACAGATAGAGGTGTCCTTCCAACTTCAGTTTGTAGGTTTGTGACATGGCCGCATCCAATGAAACATGGACCAGAGTTGTTGCATTCTAATTTATGCAAATTAGGTGAATACACAAAATTTAAAACTTGAATAACTTAAAAATTATTATAGAGTGAGGCGTGATTCAAACTTCAGTTTATAGATTTGTAGGATAGTTGCATCCAGTGAACCATGAATCAAAGTTTTAGCAGTTTGATATGTGCAAAATAGGCAAATACACAAAATTTAAATCTTTGAATAGTTTCAAAATTATAATACATTGAGGTGCCTTTCCAACTTCAATTTATAGGTTTTTGACATAGCTGCATGAAAAAAATATTGTTGCAGGAGTTAAATAAATCCTGAAGAGGCAATCTTTAAAAGTTTTCCAGGCACACAGACTGATTTGCTGACGAGTAAATCAAATTTTTCTAGTTGATAGTTGCATTGAGACACTGCCATTGCTAAGTTGGAGAATGAGTCAACAGTAACAGTATTATTCAACATGCCTTTGGCCACCTAAGTCAACAGTATTATTCAACATGCCTTTGGCCACCTAAGTCAGCAGTATTATGCAACATGCCTTTGGCCACCTAAGTCAACAGTATTATTCAACATGCCTTTGGCCACCTAAATCAACAGTATTATTCAACATGCCTTTGGCCACCTAAGTCAACAGTTTTCTTCAACATGCCTTTGGCTATCTAAGTTAATAGTTTTCTTCAACATGCCTTTAGCTAAGTCAAAAGTGTTCCTCAGCATACCTTGGGATACCTGAGTCAATAGTATTCCTCAGCATGCCCAGGGCTATCAGAGTCAACAGTATTCCTCAACATTGCCCTGGGTTATTAGAGTCAACAGTATTCCTCAACATTGCCCTGGGTTATTAGAGTCAACAGTATTCTGCAGCAGGTCCTCGGCTATATAGAGTCAATAGTATTCCTCAGCAGGCCCTGGGCTATCAGAGTCAACAGTACTCCTCAAGATGCCCTGGGGTATTAGAGTATAGTATTCCTCAGCATGCCCTGGGCTATCAGAGTCAAGAGTATTCCTCGGCATGCCCTGGGCTATCAGAGTCAAGAGTATTCCTCAGCATGCCCTTGGCTATCAGTGTCAAGAGTAATCCTTGGCATGCCTTGGGGTATCTGAGCCATTCTCCTTTTAACCCCTTGAAATAAAAGGCAAGCTGGCATTTGAGTGAAAGGTGTTTTGACTAGGAAGTGCAGTCTGAAATCATGATAACAGTTCAGATGAACTTGACTTTTGTTACCGTTAGCAATGTACAACTGACTGTCACTGACAGATGCAGACTGTATGTGTTCAATGCTACTGTAAATTGGGTGGAGAGGCAGTGGGCAAAGCAGTGTACAAAACCAGGCTTTGAAATAGCCAGTATTATTGCAGGGTGATGTGCATGTGGAAATGATCACTATGGTATAATTGATAAATTGTAGCCAGTTGTTATTTCAGTCTCTTGATTGGGGAATTAGTTCAAGATACAGTTCATCTCCACATGATGCAATGAGTAACCAAGCACTCCAGTGACAAATATGAAGTCCAGGTCCAATTTCAAAATTCAAGTTCATTTATTAGTCCTGGATAAATTAATCATGTGCCTCATGACTAATAACACTAGATATGGAGATGTGATACAAAAATTCAACTGAAATTCCTCATACTTGTCTCAGCTGACATCAGGGACTGCACCTGTACCACTGAGCTTGCTATATAGCTCTGTGTGCATCGATGTCTACTGTTGCTGGAGACACCTACTTATACCCCCAAACAGTTGCCATGTCAGCTGTCAACAATACTCGCCCTGCCAACAGCTCTAAGCATGCTGGGAGTTGTAAGAAAAATTTCTTAAATGTACTGAAAGGAATACGTCTAGGGCCAGATGCCAATTTTGATGACTACTGATTTCTGTCATTTCACTAAAGAAAACTTTTTTTAAACATATATGTCAACATTAAATTTCTCACTTTCCTGTGTTTTTTTTTTCAAATGCCAAATAATCAAGTGACCAGTCTGGCAGGAGTTCAAGCCCTGCCCCAGAGGTGTAAACAATAGAATGGCTATGTTTCTCTGAACAAAGGAAAGTTCACCAAACCCCTGATTCTGTGTACATTTTAGTACCAAAATTAAACAGAGTAGCAAACCATGATACATAGTGCCAACTGTAATCTTAAATGTTAAAATGCATTTGAAAAATTGTTCACTTATTTCATACTGACATGTCACTCCCAGCTTTAAAAATGTCAATTCAATATGTCTGACTAAATTAGTACATGTACATGTCTGACTGATTCATGTTCACCTGACAAGATACTAAGTTATACATGTCACTCTTCACCTCCTATATATCCTAATAAATGAAAATGAAAAAATATATTCAATCATAGTAAATAAACAACTTTAAAATGACAAACAACTGACCCCTTCAGATTTTTCTTGATTAGTCAACTATGATATGATCACAGTACAATTTGCTGGTCTAAATGTGGCACATTGCTCCTGAATTTTAATTCTAAAGCAGTTTTTTTTACCATGAAATTAATGCCCATAACCTTAAATTTGTATCTTTTCTTTCTTCATTTCTCTCTCCAAAAAAAAAAAAATGCTATACAAAACAATAATATTGAATTGAAAGCGGGAAACATCCAAGGACATTTTAGTGTCTGGTGGTAAGTAGAACTTGTATTAATTTGTGACACTCCATCATAAAAAACTTTGAAAGTCCCAAAATTTGACATGCATAAAAGCTGTGTAGTGGGTAATGTATGGTGAACATATGACATCTGGCGATATTAAAACCACATATAATCTTAACTCATTCCATGCCAGTCCCTGATTTTTCTGTATAGTTACCTAGATTTAAGACGACAATTGCATATTTAAATTCTTCGTGAAAACAGCTTTCATTCAAGTACCAACATGCCTACAGTCTTAAGTCAGTGGTTCTGGCACTGCCTGGCAAGTCATGCTGCAGCTGCCACAAGGGCAGCTAGTATGGAATGAGTTAACATAAAAAGAAAAAGGGACAAAGGCCAGTGAACTTTTTACCAGGAAAACTCATGATGATATGGGAGGAATTTTGTCATTCTAGTGGATGACAAGCTGCCTTGATTTGGGGCATATTTTTGGTGGTAAAAGCACTTGGAACATGCCTCTATACCTGACTCATTCCATACCAGTCTCTGATATTTCTGTATATTTACCTAGATTTAAGACGACAATTGCATTTTTAAATTCCTCATGAAAAGAGCTTTTGTTCTAGTACCAACATGCCTATAGTCTTGAGTCAATGGTTCTGGCACTGCCTGGCAAGTCACAAGGGCAGCTGCAGCATGACTTGCCAGGCAGTGCAAGAACCACTGACCAAGGCCTCTGACCATAGTATGGAATAATTTAACTGGGTGATTTGGGCCATAATGACAAACATTTAGTGTGGGGGCATACGAAGTCCGGTGGGCTTTTGATGAAGATTTTATAAAACCTACTCAGAAATGTTAAATACATTTGAAATAACAGAAAAAACATGTTGGCACTTTCCCTACCTGTTAGATTCAAAATGGCCGCCATTTTTCAAAATGGCTGCCAAATTTCTAGTTTTTGTCCAATTACAGGTCCCTGAAAGGTCCTTGCAGTATAAAGCACCTTATTTGGGCATTTATTTTCATAATTCCCGGCTATTAAGATGGATTTTTATCTTCAAATTGAATCTTAGTCAATTTAGGCTCATATTTGTCTTAAAAGTATGAAATCATTGGATCAAAAGAATGTAAACCGAACCGAGATAAATGACTTTTATTTTGATACAATATTATGACACCAGTATATTACTACAATAAAGGGCATCATCACCTCCCTTACCAAGTTCATACATGTGTGACTGGGGGACCTATTTTAAATTATTATCATTTTCACCTTCATCATTGTCACTCTCATATTGTGAGTTTACATTGGAACAGTATTATGAAACAAGTGTATTGCTACAATAAATGGCATCATCACCTCCATTATATAGTTCATATTTGTATGATTAGGATAATCATTTTAACTATCATCATTCTCATCTTCATCATTGTCACTGTCATATTGTGAGTTAACATTGAAACAATATTATGTATGACACATTAAAGTGTATTGCTACAATAAATGACATCATCACTTCCATTACCCAGTTCTATTTGTATGATTAGGATAACTATTATAACTATCATCGTTCTCATCTTCATCATTGTCACACTCGTATTGTGAGTAAACATTGAAACAACATTATGACGCGTTAAAGTGTATTGCTACATTAAATGACATCGTCATCTCCATTACCAAGTTCATACTTGTGCGGTTAAGATAATTATTTTAACTATCATCGTTCTCATCTTCATCATTGTCACTCTCATATTGTGAGTTGTGGTGTCCAGCTGGTGACTGTCCTACACAGTGGAAGCTGGCGGTATCTGGTGATTGCTATATACGGTGGCAGTCTGCCATAGCAGTTGGCTTGTTCATTTGGATGATGAAGAGGAAAGCAGTTCATCATAATTCCAGAGTCATCAATATGTTAGACCTACTTTTGGTACTTCATCCAAAATCTATCATTTATGCCAGTTGAGCCACAGGCAAGAATGTCAACAAGATCAAACTGTAGTACACAAGTGATATGTGAACTGTTCTACATGTGCTGTACATGGCAATGACCAGCTAGTAGGATAAGCTGAGATGCACTTTGTATTATTATTAGGTGGGATGAATGTACTGGGTTGAGGGTGGGGGGAAACCTTACAACCAAATTTAGTAAATTTCATTTTCTAAACACATAAATTCTGACTACAAAAGTTTCCATTCTATTAGATACTGCCCAGATTTGATATTTTTCTGGTGGTTTCCTGGGTGTTTAACCCACTCTGGCTGCGAATAGGCTAATAGAGTTGGTATGTTTTTACATTCGGCACATAAAGTGCTGGAGGGTATTGTCATTCCCTACATCGTCAGTCCATCGGTTCATCCGTCTTGTCAATGTTACCTTGATATTTCAAAAAGTGTTCACCATAGTTGTACCAAATTTTTATCGGAGATGCAACTTGTAATAGACCAGTTTGCTATTGAAAACTAGCATCCTCTTATTATTTTTAAACTTTTAATCAAACTTTTTAAGAATTTATTTCAAGGTCGTCTGAGTGGCGCACAAGGGGATGATGTTACCATATTATCTCCAAAAATATTCACCATAGCTTTACTAAACATTTGTCATAGAAGAACTTTATGATGGACCAGGTTCCTATCGAAAACAGACTTCCTCTGATTATTTCATAACTTTTTATGAAGCTTTTAAAGTATTTATTTGAAGCCGTCTGAGTGGCGTAAACCCTGACGATGCTACCGCGATATCTCAAATAATTTTGATTGCACCTTTACTAAATTTTTGTCAGAGATGCATCTTCTAATGGACCAGGTTGCTATCAAAAACTAGCATCCTCTTAGTATTTATAAACTTTGTATGAAACTTTAAAATATTTATTTCAAGGCCGTCTGAGTAGCGCACAAGGAGACAATGTTACTATAATATCTCAACAAAGATCTATCGCAGCTTCATCAAATTTTCATCAGAGATTGCTAAAAGTTATGATAAATTGAATATTCACAGAAAAAAATGATGGTGATAGGTTTGGGGAGAGAAGAATGTATGTTTAGTTCTATGGTTGCATTTTTAATCATTGACCAAGAGCATTAAATGAATCAAGGAAGATTCAGATAATGTACAAAACCAGTGTATTTATGAACATTATAATTTTCTGTTGTCAATATAAAAATTATAAAAAAGAAGCAAATTTCATTAGAGATGCACATTATAAAGGACTATGTTCCTATTGAAAACCAGCTTCCTGTCATTATTTTTAAACTTGTTATAAAACCTTTGAAGTATTTATTTGACGCTGTCTGATCATAATTCAGATTCAGATTCAGATTTTTTTATTCAACAATAAATTCAATACATTTTGATTGTTAGGTAATAATGACAGAAATATATATAAACAAATGCAAAACAAAAAATAGGAGAAATAGTACATTATTACCACAGAGAACAGATAGTCAGGATGACCCAGCTAAGGATGAAAGCATCCGCTCTCGCATGGGCCACCTAAATAAATTAGTTGGTAAGTTAACACCTTGCTTCAGAACAAAGCACCACATGTGTGTTAGGACAGTTGAACTGACTGAGACAAAGAAAACATAATAATATACAAACATACTTTATGAATCCTCATTACAAACAAAGCCATTTGGAATAGTACAGGTTTCAGAGTATTGGTCTATGTAGAGTCTTTTAACAGAGAGAGAGAGAGAGAGAGAGAGAGAGAGAGAGAGAGAGAGAGAGAGAGAGAGAGAGAGAGAGAGAGAGAGAGAGAGAGAGAGAGAGAGAGAGAGAGAGAGAGAGAGAGAGAGAGAGAGAGAGAGAGAGAGAGAGAGAGAGAGAGAGAGAGAGAGAGAGAGAGAGAGAGAGAGAGAGAGAGAGAGAGAGAGAGAGAGTGGACAATGTTACCATAATATCTCAAGAAAGATTCATCACAGCTTCATCAAATTTTGGTGCAGTTACACCGTATTATGACACCTGCAAAGTCTCAAAAAATGCAGAATTGGGGAAAAAACGTTGTGGGCGCCGAGGGTAAACCTTATCTTAAAGCTATTTTCTTATTATGAGGTGGGCACTAAACACCTATTCCATGCTTTGAAAAGCTGTAAATTCATGGGGCATGTTATCTCTGCTTAGCTCTCATCTATAATTGTTATTCAAAATGTTTTCTGTGGAAAAAAAGTTAATTGAAGACATGAAAGGAGGTGCCTTTCTATATAGTTGGCCACTTTTAGGGCAATTAGAGGATTAAACCCCAGAATTAATGGGGTTAATCAAGAATATCTAGAGGCCTTGCTACAGTCATTGTGCAAAAAAGTCTTTGCAAATAAATGTGCTTGGATTATGGCAAGAATGTGTTCAGTCTTTCAATATAAATGAGGACTCAGCAAGTAATCTAAAAGCACTTGGGACACTATTTCTCCAAGCAGTTAGCTCATGCAGATCCACCCATCAGCATGCCAGCACCATGCATTAGTCCTGGGCCACCACTTTAGCTATTATACAGGGAATCATTCTGTCAGCACACCAATACTACCATACAGACCTGCAAAATACATTCAAACAACGGGTAATTGATAATAGGGAACAATGATTTGAACTGATGATCTTGGATCAGATGAAGAAAAAGCATTGATCTAGATTAAAAGGGTAATGAGAGATACAGTTAAATATCAACAAGTTTTGACTCATAGATTATATGCATGCATTTTTTAGCATATCAGCCATCTTGAAATTTGGTTGGTAACAGCTAGTGTTAAGTTTCAAGATTGAAAATCATGACACAATGTTGTTACATGGTTGGAATATGATATATAACTCTTAGATAATGTTAGTTGGAGAATATTGGTTCTTTATGTAAAATGACATAGTGGCTTGTGGGGGGGGGGAGTGGCGGTGGGGCAGCGATTTTTGAGGAAAATGTGGCTATCTTAAATTATGATAACTACAGTGCTATACATACCCTCATTGATGCCAGTAACAACCAAAATAAAGGCCAAATTTAAATCAACTATTTTAACGCTAAATATTTAAGAAACATGGAAAATATAGATAAAATTTTTTTAGATATTTTAAATTTTGGTGTCTAATAATATTCAGGTTTAAGGTAAAAGACATAAATTATGTTCCTGGACGACAAAAGGTTAAAATGTGATTCTTAGATCTATTAAATCGAACATTTCGGACGCATTATGTAACATAAAATATAATTATGTTTGGAGTTTGACGGCCATTTTGAATCTAACAGGTTGGCAAAGTGCCAACATGGTTTTTTATGTTCTTTAGGGTATAAATAACATTTCTGAATAGGTGTCATAAAATCTTCATCAAAATCCCACTGGACTAAAAATCATGATATATGCTCCCACAGTAATTGGATTCAGAGATTGTCAGCTCAGCTGACTTATCATTCAGCTGAACTTATCTTTGGTTATCCATCCATCTGTTGCTCAACAGTTTGTGTCTTCAACTTTCCTAATACTTGTTACCAGATGCTTTTCAAACTAGGTGTGGATGTACATGTTGATGTTTGTTCAACACCACTGGTTTGCACACTCACTAGGCCATACCTCAGGTGACACCTTGTGGCTGTAGTAACATCTTGGGACCTATAACAGCACCACCTGATGAGCAAATTAAGTCTGAGGTATCCAGATGTATTTCTGTCCATTTTTTTAGACAACTGGCCAAGTATTTACATGGAAGCAGATTTTGAAAGATTCTCACAAAAAAAGGAACATTTAAAAATATCCAGTTACAAAAGCATAACCAATGGAAGCGTGCATTTCATAGCAGGGAAAAGATTAGAAATGTTTCATGATACATGTTGGTAATTCTGAGCTGAATAACTGTGTACTCTATGGGAGGTATAGCTTGATGCTGCACAAGTATGACCTTGTTGATATCCTCAAGGTCACGACCTTTTTATTTTTCACTTAATTACGTAAGAATGCTTGGATCCACGATTTTGATAAGGGACACGATACATCATATATGTGTATGAGAAAGATAGAGGGTATAAACCTGGTAAGCTTATGCTTATGTAACCATATAACCCAGGGCTGTCTTACACATGCAGCTGTTTTAAGCATTCACCTGTGTGCATGGGATGACCTGTCATGAGTGCATTTCTCACAGTTACCGTACTGAATCAAGCGACTTCCAACCCCCAATCATCACCATTGACACAATCAGGCACAGGTTACCAAAACTTACCACACTCAACCCTTTAGCAGTTAAGTGGTCACTGCATTTAAAGAGCCAGAGACATAACAATCCCTTGGATCAGTTGAGATTTGAGCATGGTACCCCCTACACAGAAAGCAAAGACCACACTCATTTTGCCATGGTGGGTCTCTAGATGTGATAATATTGCAAGTGATGGTAGTCCTCTGTAAGGACCAAATTGAGACAGCATATGAATGAACTGGACCTTATATCTAAAATATCTCTAGTTAAAGGGTCACTCAGTCATCATGCTAGGTCAGTTGAGCACAGAGCTGTCACAGTCTTTTTATTTTGATATGGTTTCTGTAATGTCAGGATTGATCAGCCTTCAAGTACTTTTCTCCATGTTTCATTTATTGACTGAAATGATACAATGTGTGCACAATTATATGCTCTTGCTGCAGCAATGTGGAAACTGGCAGGATGGTCACCCTTGTGTGACCATGTCAAACATGACACACTGCAGTGACACTTTTATGACCTTGTCAAAAATGAGACACTACAACCACACTTTTGTTACCATGTCAAGCATGACATTGCAGACACAGTTTTGTGACCATGACAAACATGACACAGTGCCGTCACACTTTTGTGACCATGTGAAACATGACACTGCAGTCATTGCAAGATACAAATGAGTCATTTGGAATAAAGGTTTGTGGGTGCACTTAATTGTTGAAATGTTAAAAAAAATCCATTTCCTTAAACAATGATTAGTTCATTTCATCATTACATAATGTCTATGATTCATTTGCAACTTATGTGTAAATAATCTTTACAGTTCTCAATTTTGGTAATTGTAGCTGGAAAATATTGAATATCTTCCCAACAGAAATTAGGATATGAATTCAAACATTTTAGTCATTGTAAGCAATAATGAATTTATGGTCATGGACAAAGAGATGGTGAATCAGTTACACTGCACCATCAATCCTGTTTACATATCAAAGTGTAAATGTCCTGCAATATGGATCCTGTTTACATATCAAAGTGTAAACGTCATGCAACATGAATCCTGTTTACATATCAAAGTGTAAACATCCTGCAACATGTCTAATACATCAATACCAGTGGTGATCAAGCTTTATACTTCAGTCATTGTCCAGATCACAAGGGTACTTGAAAGGCATTGACCTGTGATGTGCCCTGAGTTGTTATCACTTCCGATCGAAGTCTGTCAAGCCAAAACAGAAAGAAATTATATGTATTGTGTGCCCCCTCTTACAAAGCCGCCTTTTTAAGAAAGGCCACCTGATGTATCAAGGCCCCTGCATCCTCTCCATTCAGTAAGTATATGGTATTGTCATTACTTCAAAAGAGGAAGCCTCATTCATGTGATAGAATAAGATACACATA
Source organism: Hermodice carunculata (assembly GCA_964020975.1). Classification (NCBI taxonomy): domain Eukaryota; kingdom Metazoa; phylum Annelida; class Polychaeta; order Eunicida; family Amphinomidae; genus Hermodice; species Hermodice carunculata. The sequence continues at coordinate 59,421,217 of OZ026614.1, read as the reverse complement.
TATTAAGGTAATCTCTATTTTCATTTGGCACCACACTAATACAAAAAGCAACCAAGAGACCAGTAACATGTACAAAAAGATGTTTGTTTTAATGCAAGTAGCATTTTCCCCCATTTATACTTATGCCAAAAGCAACTAAAACACCCAAGTTTTAAATCATTCCATACTATGGTCACAAGCCTGGGTCAGTGGTTCTGGCACTGACTTAAGACTATAGGCATGTTGGTACTTGAACAAATGCTCTTTTCATGAAGAATTTAAATATGCAATTGTTATCTTAGATCTAGGTAAATATACAGAAAATCAGGGACTGGTATGGAATGAGTTAAGTAAGAAAATTGTGTAAGTGCAGGAACTTTTTATTTGTCAGCTCATTTAAGAGTGGCAGGAAAGCATCACTTGCGGGCTTCTGTGACCTTGACTTGCTCTCAGGGTCATTGTCAAGACAGTTATTTTCAAAATGTGTATATTTATTTCCAGAATAGTTATTTTTAATAGTCATGCATTTTTATCGACTGAATCGTTATTTCTTAGAAGTGGCCAAAAATTAAACTGTCGGAAGATGCCAGTTTTGTATACAAATGTCACATCATTGTGTATATCTCTGACAAAAATCTGTGCTGATGCCATAAATATTTCTTGAAATATGACAACCGTAGCCCACAATCTATGCCCCCCCCCCAAAAAAATGCAAAACAAAATAACTATAAAAACAAAAGGAAAAGAAAAAAACCTAGACAACACAAAAAAAAAAAAAAAAAAAAAAAAAGTAACCCCCCCAAAGAAAGTGATTGTTTTTTTTTTTTAAATGATATAAAAAGTATGAAAATGTTGGGAGGCAGCCAGTTTAATAGGACTCTGGTCTATCATGAGGTGCATCGATCGCTGGATGAACATTTGATGAAACTGTGTCACTCTTTTGTGAGATATCCTGGTAATGCTGTCCCTATGGGTACCATTGAGATATTATGGTAATGTTCCAATGGGTACCATTGAGATGTTGTGGTATTGTTGTCTCTATGGGTAGCATTGGTTGTGGTGATGCTATCCCTATGGGTACCATTGAGATATTGTGGTAATGTTGTCCCCATGGGTACCATTGAGATACTGCAGTAATGTTGTCCCCAAGGGTACCATTGAGATACTGTGGTAATGTTGTCTCTATGGGTACCATTGAGGTATTGTAGTAATGCTGTCCCCATGGGTACTATTCAAATGGCCTCCAAATAAATTTAAAATTCAAAAACTTAAAAAAAATAAGCAAGAGGCTGGTCACAGTAGGCATCTGATTCATGCAATGGTACATCTGTGACCAAAATTTGGTAAAGCTACAGTCAATACATTTTGAGACATGACGGTAATATGGTTAGAGTTGTTAGCAGACAATGCAGAGGAGTATCCACCAGCAGCTTATCTGCTGAGTGGAATAGAAAGGAAATGTTTGAAAATGTGGACAAATCCCTGTTATGAAATTAAACAGAGCTGCGTTTGCTCTGTTCTCTTCTGGCTTCAATCTCAAACAGGGTGAATGCTTTTGTCCCAAAGGCAGTTACTTTCATGTGTTTGTGGCCTTTCCATTCAAACTATAGACCAAAATTTGGATTATTTGTAATTTTAAGCACCATGAAAGTAAAGGAATAATTATTGAAAAAACAAAAACCACAGTGTTTATATCTTCACAACTTCTGACCATCAATGAAGTGATAAAAGTCAACATGTACATACCGGTGTCCTGGTGTGTGGAGCAGTAATATGTGCTGTCCCCAGTGACTTAGCCTACAGGATGAGGGGGGCGTGTCACCTCATTCTCTTATCGTACATCAGCAGTCAGTGGATGTCAGTGCAGTGTCCACTAATTTAACCTATGTATGTAAAGACATGTAGCTCGGTCTAGTTAGGGTACATGGAGTGCCAACGTTATGATTCACTTCATATTGATACAAATCTGGACTCACACAGTGCTACCCCTCTTATAAGGCCAAGCCAAAAGCCGTCAATCAGTGGTCTAATAAGAGAGGTGGTCTCCTAAGAGGGGAAAAGTAAATGCATCACTTTCTGCATAAATAGGTGGCCTCTGGTAAGGAGGTGACCTCTGGTCAAAGGGACCTTTTAAGAGAGGGACCTCTGTACACTTATCAATGCACTAAACATAGACCTAGGGGTGTATTTATGGTCTCAACACTGAGATAACAGCACTAATTAAACTATACAAAAAGGATGTTACCAACCCAGTCTGACTACTATTTTGTTCAAATTCCATGCTTGCAAAGTTTGAACAAGCATTCATGTAACATATCGAAACATACATGTAACACATCTAAGCATAAATGTAACACATCTAAGCATACATATAACATATCTAAGCATACATATAACATATCTAAGCATACATGTAACCAAGGAGCATACAGTGAGACTGCTGCACCTTCCTCAATGTAACACATCCAAGTGCACATGTAACACATCCAAGCATACATGTAACATATCCAAGCATACATGTAACAGATCCAAGTTATAGTCTTGGGTGTCTCTTAATTGCTTTGTTTACTTTGTCATGATATTTTTCTTTTTGTCGGACACTTTAAAACTTAAAATCTACATGACAGAGTTACAAAGTAGTTTCTGTTTTGTTTATTTCACCTTGATTCCTCTCCGCTGATGGCAGTCTTTGCAGAGGTGTTTGCTTTTACTCAACTAGGTATGAAGAGATGAATGTCATGCACCATGTTTGTGACTTCGGAACAATCGATTACTAACATCAAGGTTAAAAGTCCAAAGGTCCTCGATATATGATTATTATATATTTAACTTTTTAACAGATTGCACCCACTGTTTCTGAGATATTCCTCAAACTGTTTTTGCACTGACTGACCTACCTCAGTAGATACTTTCTATACTATACCATTCAAATCTGTGCCAAGAGTGCACTGCGCATCCCATACCACATCAGCCTAGTGCCCCCCCCCCCCCCCACCTGACCAGATCATCTGCCACAATAAATGGCAAAAAATGTTATCCACTCCAATATCTGGGCACAGGGATACAATAATAACTTAATTCGGTGTGGCAAATGGGTTCACCGAATCACTCAGTCAATTTTGTCAACATGACCATTACCGGTTGATGCATGTAGCCGTTAACATGCCCGGCAAGGTAACAACAAATTATGGATCCTAATATTATAAACTGATCGATCTGCATGGGCATTGTCATCTTTGTTATAAATAAGAGACATGCATATTAATTTCCCACAACAACTGCGTACCTGGTTGCCTTAGTAACCATAGTCTCACCTGGGGAGATATGGGCCACTGCCTGTGCTGCCAAGTGTGATATTACTTATATTTTCGAAATAAAGAATCTATAGCACAGGAAAATGATGATTTATTCTAACAACCAATATAGAAAGCACTAAATGATTGTGACTTTGTTATTTGTAAATATGACTTTGTTATTTGTAAACTTAAAATTCTGTTAAAGACACTAAGTTTATGACAAGTGGGTATCTAGCCCTGTCTGTGACAGTGATATGCCCGTGTGTCCTCCGTGATTGACAGGCATGAGCCCATGCAGTAACTTTGTCGCAGGAAATTAATATGCATGTCTTGTATTATACTCAACTTGTTAATGTTGCACTTCCATGTTTTGTTTTACTTGGAACTGTGTTTTTGGTCACTGCATGTCTACCAATCAAATTCTGTTGACATTGTCACTGAGCATTCGTGAGGAAATTCCCTTTTTTTAGAGGGGATCCCAGTTGCCATCACAAGTCTATCCCAACATACAGTTCAAGGTGAAGGGAGTCAGAACTCAGGCACTTGAGACCATTCAACCCCGCTTGACTGCTATCATGAAAATTGGCTGTTGATACAGAAGCCCAGCGTTATAACGGGGTGCTTATCCTCCAACGGCTCGGCTCAAGACCGAGCCACTGCGTACAGTTGTTCAAGGAGAATTCTGGTAGGCTGGTAACAATGTGGCATCGGCAGAGACAGTCCATACGAAAAGTGCCGTTCCGTTGGTTTTTACCCGTAAAAAATTCCCCCGACCAATAGAAAATGCTAGCAAGTTACATGTTAAAGTATTAGGACTTTTGAAATTTGAGCAAAATGACCGATAGGAGAAAAAAAACTGTTTGCACAGACTGCGGAGATGCCTGCAGGGTGCTTTGCACTTGCAGATTTGTTGTTCATTCAGATTTTATTTCTGGTTGCAAGTTTTGTGAAGGGAGTTATTGGCCTACTGGATGATAATCTGGCCGAGACTAACAGCCAGCAGGTTGTTCTTACTCAAACATGGCACAAAGGGTCATGTGTACTTAATCCTCCTGTCTACATTAGTGTCTTTGATACGAGTCCCTGCTGCATGCAGGAAGCTTTACAGTCTTGTTCAAAGTGATTTCCATTTTATTACTGAGAATAAAAGAAGAAATGAGAGCTAACTGGGACGGTTAAACATTGTTGCCAGCAATTAACATTAAATCAATGTGAAGTCAACATCTCTGACATTGGTTCAATGTCATGTATGTTGATCCAACTTTGTTTGCATGGAGGGGTGAAGGCTGCCTTACAAGAGCTGCTTTTGTCATTCTTTTTCCTTTTTTGGGGGGGAGGGTTTTTTTTTATTTTGTAGATTTTTAGGGTTGCATCACATATGATACAGTTTCTAGAGCTAAAGGGAATATTCCCTTTGATGATCTTGATGCCCCCAACTTCATGAACTTGTTAGATCTGTCAAATATATATACACTTTTTTTAGATATAGTTTGTTGTGGACCACATTGTAGCATTTGTAGTGAAAATTCATCTTAATCGTGGAAATACCAACATTAAAGACAGTCCAGGAGAGATGATGATGTCCTCAGTTTATGAGTATAAAAGTTGATAAGGCCAGCTGACTGTCTGACATGTTGATTGCCCCAACTGCCTACTGTGTACTGGTAGACAGTAAACTGTCTGGCAGTTCAACAACTTAACTTGGTAAAAACAGCCTTATAGAAAAGTTCTTGGTGGAGAGGGGTGGTTCCGGTGATTGTGGCTTTTAAATTTTTTGGGCGATTGTGGAATTGACAACATGATTTGCGTGAACCATGAAAAGCCTAATACTCATGATTCAGCATTTCAATAAAAAATTAACTCTGAAATGAAGATTTTGTCCTGTGAATGGTGAAAGTCTGTGAAATATACCTTTTCAACATAGACTGAAAGCACAATCTTTTTCTCTGTGATCATGAAGAGCATCCGGCTTACCTCCTTCTCACTTGTAAATGGCACCTTGTATTATAAATAGTCAGTATGAATTCCAAGAAAATGTTTTACTAAGAATAAAAGAAGAAAAACACAATCTGGAACCCATCACCGGACAGAATGCAACCCTGGAAGTTTTTCTCAGAAGCATCGAAGGCGGCATGTTTACTCACCAGATGACACATAGAAAGAAAATCCATAATATCAATCCTCAAGAGAAACAAGCCATGTTAAATTTAATCCATAGTCAAGACATTATTATAAAAAATGCAGATAAAGGCGATGCGGTAGTTGTCATGGACAAGGACAAATATATACAGCAAGCTCTACAAACACTGACCATTACGAAGAAATATCGTCTGACTTAACCAAGGATATCAACAAAAAGATCAAGGAATTCATATCTTTACACAAGGATGGACACATTAATGATGATGAGAAGACAACTTTGATCACCCATCATCCCTGACTCCCATGACTTTATCTATTACCTTAAAATACACAAGGCCAACGTTCCTGCAAGACCGATCGTCTCAGCTATACGGGGCCCAACTGATAAAATATTATTCTTCGTAGACAAACACATTAAACACCTAGTAAAAGACATACTGTCATATATTAAAGATACGACAGATTTCCTGAACAAATTAGACAATATCCAATTTGATACTGACGATATTTTGGACACTCTTGATGTCTCCTCACTTTATACCAACATCCCACACAATGAGGGCATCGCTGCAGCCAGAATGGCACTTAACAAGCGACCACCTGATACCCCACATAAGTGGCTTTTATTAAAATTAATTCATTTCATATTAACACAAAACTTTTTTGAATTTAATGTCAAATATTACTGTGTCACCTGCGCATATTTCGCAACGAAAACTGAATTGTTTAGCACCACCACATAGTTTGACACAAGATCCAACAAGAAATTACATGCCAAACTGATAATTGCATTTATATCATTGAGTGCAATAAATGCAACAAACAATATGTAGGCCAAACATTATCGCACAATTACACAAAGATTTTACCAACACAGACAAGACATTAAACTCAATAAAGATAAATCTATTCCGATACATTTACGGGAATGTATAGGTACCAATGTCATCCTCTATGGCATACAAGGTACCCCACAAGACAGCCATTTATTACGTCACATTACGGAAGCAGCCTGGATACAAGAACCGGTAAGTCTAAAACCACACGAGTTAAACAAGAAACAAGAAAGATGGTAAATACATGTACAACCAAGCAGACGTGCCAATACTGCCTGATAACATGCAGATCGAGGGCACCCAATTTGAACAGATCTCTCTCCATCAACTTTAAATTAATTTACGTACTCTTTATTATCATCCATTATGGATCTCTACATGAAAATTTAATGGTCTTGATACTTGTTGCTATGTAATCTTCTAAGTATATAACTAAATTACCACTTCTATTCACTTCCATGTTAAAGGCGACGAAAAACGTGGATACAAAGTAACTTGTGATGTCACAATACTTCGCACGCTCGGTCTAAGCAGTCAGTGTAGAATGTTGTATCCTCTTTCAAGTACAAGTGCACTTTGTTATAATTGCCTCCTCTTTAGGGTACTTAACCCCACATTATATCAATAAATTTGGATTCCTCTGCCCCCCTGAAGAAGGGACACTTTGTCCCGAAATGCATCGGGTAGGTCTTTTTAGACTATTTTCTTCCCAGTTCCCATGCATCATCTTAGGATCCAAATAGGTACACACTACCTAGGCCCACTCACCCTACATATTGTCCAGGTCTATTCTGCTGTTTGATAAAATGTGGAACTTTTCTTGTGACCTCATGGCCCTAGCTAGATGAATGGAACAGCACATTGCCAGCTGATAAGGAAATGATTTTAACTTTGATCAGGCTGAAATAATTAACTCAACCATTGCCAGTAACAGAGTGATATTCGTAGGTCTTGTAGAGTTAACAGGAATTTAACCCTCTGAAGCCTACGAGCCAATGTATCAGCTTTAAAACCACAGCATTACCATGTGCTAGGGCTCACAGGGTCAAAAAGAAGTAAAAGAATTGTGTGCAAATTCAGATACGTTGCCAACATGGCTAAAGGGTTAATCCAGTTAGGTACCAACAAGCCTCTTCTCTACCATCACCCAATTACACCTGGAGACTGGTTCTTGGGGTATAGTGTTCTGTCTTCTGTAGATTTGCCAGTCAGCCATGCAGCTTCTGTGTCAACATGCTGACAATGAGCTGTTGATTGTTTTATTGGGAAGTCCTGCTCCGATTACCATTGTCGTAGCTGGAGCATGGCATATCAGGTACAACAAGGCATCCACCACTCGCCAAGGCCTAGCTCAAGGACTGTCAAGTGACTTTTGCTTGTCTTGGCAAGAGGGAGCTCTATATAGACATATACATTAACTCTTTCACCCCTGATCATTACAGAAGTTGCATACATCTGAATCATGATAATGAGCCCACATTCAAATTGCTTTTAGAGAGACCTTTCATTGGAGCACCAACATGCCTGTGGTTCCCGACTGATAGGGACGGTCAACAACTTTCCTTGCTACCACTATGGTCCAGGTCAACAGCTTTCCTTGGCATGCTTTTAAGAATCTTGTAAAGTGCATGGAGTTTTTCATTCCATCTCCTAAGCTGGCAGTGAAGGTGTTAATGCAGTAACAAGTGTTTGGTAACAAGTGATAGTGATGAGCTCTCCATTGCACCCTATATGTACAGTGTAATTGATGTGTTCACTTGTTGCAATGTTTTGTCAGTGGAAGAAGGTTGTGTTGAAACCTTGCAACAATTGCCTAAAATGCACTGAAATTCTATTGATTGATCAAATCACATGGTGAAGCTGGATACTCAGGTAAAGAGCTGTATTGAAGGCATTAATACCTCAGGTTCGTGTGTTGTGGCCGTACCCTGCACTGGCATTCGGCCTGATGTGTTGTACGTGCTGCCAGTGCAGGGTATGGCCGCAATGCACGAACCTGAGGTATTAATCCCTTTTCTGTCATGATATCTCGACTAACAGAAGATAAATTAAAAAAAAAAGAAAAAAAGAAAAGAAAACTATACATGCCCCCACAAAAATGCTGGTTTTATCATTCCCTGTCCCAACCAAGTTACATGCAATGCATCCGTTGTTTGATTAGTGTGCATTGTCTGCATCATTCCGCCAAACGTGATTTTTCAAACAAGAATTCAGGTAAAGGAACCAGAACAGGATACCTTCTACATCACCTCCATGGATCTAGGCCTATATGTACATGCCAATAGTTATCCACAATATATATGTGTATTTCAGAAACATCATAGTCCAAGGGTCCCATGAGGAATCCAAATGGCCCATAGGCTGGTGCACTATCTGCTGCCATATTAAAAATTGATTGTACAGATGCACTTGGCAGATGATAGCCTCCTATTTAAAAAAAAAAATCTATTAAAAGAACACATTTCAGTGGCAGAAACAAACCCAATGTTAGTTAAAATATTGTTTTCAAGTGACAAAGAGTTGTTTTACAGTGCATTGTAGTATTTGAAGTCCAATTGGCGCCACTCCTTGGTTTGGGGGCAACAGTGCTTTGTACATTTCTGGAGTGGATTGAGGCCCCACAACACACTGCTGTTCAGACTTCCTATTGGCTACTCCTAAGATACGGGATAACATCATTATCGAATTACCAAGAAATCGGTTTCCTTCATTTGTATGTGACATGTATAGTTCCTGTGGGGTTTTATCTGCTCCCAAACAATGCTTATGGGGAGGAGACTGTTTTTAGCTTGTCTGACTCTCTGACTGTTCAATTGTTTTAAGTGTCCATAGGTCATGACTGACAGGCCACATCAAACTCAAGCTTATCTCAATTATCCTTTGGCGTTATTTCTTGACCTGATGGTGACCTTGACCTCATTTTCAAGTCATATGACCCATGTGTGTGCTGAGCAGGGGTATCCAGTTTGTAGGCAGCTGTTGTAGATTTTGTTTGTCTTTGCATCTGTGAAAAGTAGTAAATCACACCTAGCACCTTGCCTGCTCAACTGGCCATCTTTTCTAGGCTACATGTATGACTGGTATAGATTATGTATGGCCGCAGCCAGTCATAGAGGCCTGGAGGTCCTCTTACCAGGCACTCTCCTAGAAAAAAGCTCAGTGGCACTAACACCTTGATAGTATAAAAAACAGAAGATAAAGATTTACAGTTAGTGATGTATGCTGTATAATTATACTTGTACAGATATCAGTTGTCAAGCTCACCTGTTGTGAGACAAATCTGATCTCCACATATGATAGTTTACAATGGACAAATCACAACCTGTTAAGAGTCTCTCACATTATGTTGACATACAAATGAGGCCAGTCCTATTTGAATTATTCCCTGCTCATTTGCATATTATATGCATATAGCATTGTTTCATGTCAGAGGTTGACATGACATGGGGAGCAGCCAAGAAGAGGTGATGTGTGATTGGAGGAGAACTTGGTGGCGGTAGTTGTTGGCAGGGATTCCAAAAAGCTCATACAGTAAAACCTCTATTGCCGAACACCTCTGACTAACGAACACCTCTCACTACCGAACATTTTGGCTGGGTCCCCAAAGTGTTCGGTAGTGAGAGGTTTTACTGTATATCTATAGGGAGGAGTAGCAATTACTGTGCTGCGCTGCATGTCAGTACATCATGGATGAAAGGCCTCTTTTCAGTTTTCAGTTTTCAAACACATGTTTGAAATATTTATTATACCATATAGGTAAATGTGCTGGTTTTAAGGACACCAATTCTACAAATGGAACTGTTTAAGCAGGTGAACTGTATGTTTTTTGCTGATGAAGCCCTGTTACAGGAACCAACAGAAAAAATTGTTAGTTGTGCTGCAGATTTTTAATCTCTACGTTTTTATTTTGCCCTACTGTGACAATAAAAGTACTAATAAAGGTGCAGATGGGATGAGCTTGATTTAAAAATTCAACATTAGATCAGGTGAACTCTTTTCCCCATAAAATGGAGGCCTGGCTCAATGGAATACAAGTGGTTGATCCAATGTGTCTGTCTCTCTAGGTATAACATTTAAATGAGCTCTAGGAGAACAGTGTCTATGGATGTATCCCAGAAGTTGCACTTGCATATCAAGCTGACTGGTGTGGAAGAGTAGAATGTCTGCCCAGGGATCAGTGCCCACTGTTTTCAATGTAATGAAAGTGTTCAGGTGGTCTTTCTGCTAGTGGGGGTGATGTTTGACCCATATATTGCCTTTTGCGGATGTTGCATTTGTGAAGGTCAACAAAAACAAAGCTGGGACTTTAACAGCAAACTTGGTCAGGAACTGTGCAGGGTGCACGTGTTTGTGTATGTTTAGCATGACAATTGGTGTTGAGGTGAATGCCATTTCTACAACTGTTGTGGTGACAGAAGTTATGTTTAGCACTGGAGAAGCCCAGATGTCACTTTATGTTAGTGTATATATCCACGGCTGAATGGATGAAAATGGGAATTTTATGGGCAGGTGGGCAGAGGTCATGTTGTGATAATATGTAGCAGTAACCATGTGCTCTCTTTACGCTTTGGTGTAATAAGGACATTTGATACATTGTAGCACTCTCTCTTCCCAAGTTTTTGACAAAGAACAGTATGATATGATGGCACACCATAAAGTAGCTGTAAGCTCGGGGTAACTTAGCCAAACATAAAGCACCGTCTGTCACCCATATGGCAGCTTGTCTGTAAACTAGGGTTGACTTGCCCAAACATACAGCAACCCTGTCTGTCACCCATATGGCAGCATGTCTGTAAGCTTTGGAGTGACTTGGCCAAACATACAGCGTTGTCAGCCATATGGCAGCAAGTCTGCAAGCTAGGGGTAACTTGACCAAACACACAGCACCTCATTTGTCAGCCATATGGCAGCATGTCTGTAAACTAGGGCTGACTTGGCCAAACATACAGCACCCCTTTTGTCAGCCATATGGCTGCATGTCTGTAAACTATGGCTGACTTGGCCAAACATACAGCACCCCTTTTGTCAGCCATGTGGCAGCATGTCTGTAAACTACGGCTGACTTTTGGACAAACATACAGCACCCCACCTGTCACCCATATGGCAGCTTGTCTGTAAACTAGGGTTGACTTGCCCAAACATACAGCAACCCTGTCTGTCACCCATATGGCAGCATGTCTGTAAGCTTTGGAGTGACTTGGCCAAACATACAGCGTTGTCAGCCATATGGCAGCAAGTCTGCAAGCTAGGGGTAACTTGACCAAACACACAGCACCCCATTTGTCAGCCATATGGCAGCATGTCTGTAAGCTAGGGCTGACTTGGGCAAACATACAGCACCCCTTTTGTCAGCCATATGGCAGCATGTCTGTAAACTAGGGCTGACTTTTGGCCAAACATACAGCACCCCATCTGTCAGCCATATGGCAGCATGTCTAAGCTAGGGCTGACTTGGGCAAACATACAGCACCCCTTTTGTCAGCCATGTAGCAGCATGTCTGTAAACTAGGGCTGACTTTTGGCCAAACATACAGCACCCCATCTGTCAGCCATATGGCAGCATGTCTGTAAGCTAGGGCTGACTTGGGCAAACATACAGCACCCCTTTTGTCAGCCATACGGCAGCATGTCTGTAAGCTAGGGCTGACTTGGGCAAACATACAGCACCCCTTTTGTCAGCCATATGGCAGCATGTCTGTAAACTAGGGCTGACTTTTGGCCAAACATACAGCACCCCATCTGTCAGCCATATGGCAGCATGTCTGTAAGCTAGGGCTGACTTGGGCAAACATACAGCACCCCTTTTGTCAGCCATACGGCAGCATGTCTGTAAGCTAGGGCTGACTTGGGCAAACATACAACACCCCTTTTGTCAGCCATATGGCAGCATGTCTGTAAACTAGGGCTGACTTTTGGCCCAACATACAGCACCCCATCTGTCACCCATATGGCAGCATGTCTGTAAGCCAGGATTGACTTGGGCAAACATAAACTGTCCAGTGATGTCTGCATATCACCCAGTCATATAGCAGCTGATAAATACATGTTTTAGTCTTAGTTACTGCTCTCATTAATCATTGCTCTAAACGGTTATTTTTTTTTATTTAAAAAAGGTTTTCTTATTTTTACCCATATGATATTTCTTCAAAATTAAAAGTCATGATTAATACTTAAATATCCACATAGTATTTCTATGTGAGAAGGGTCATTGACATTTCTTTTACAACAAGGTAATCAAAAGCACAAAGACTATGATGTAACCAGTTGACGCAGCCGAGTGCTCTGCCTGGCGTCACCAGAATGCACAACCTTGAAGAATCTCCATGGGTATAAAAAAATATTGGGACTGTGGCTGTCAGAGGTGGTCAGGTTATGCTTGCTGTGCATTTGATTTCATTCATCATGAAACATTCTCATTGAGCAAGGACAGTCAAGATTTTTATGACTGTGGGAAAGCACACATGTAGTGGTCAGGTCCCAACCAAACAAACAGAGAGGGGCTGTGACTGGCAACATCTGAATAGCCAGAACATATCAACTGTCAGGGAAATAACTCAAATAAAGGCAGGACACAAGTTCATATAATAAAAAAAAAGAGTTGAGAGTACCGTAATATGATAACTCAGAATTCATTTAAAGTTGTCAAATACTGTTAGTACTGAAACTGGGTCAATATATGTTGAGTATTACTCAATTATTCTGGAAGAGTAATGGTATGACATGCTTAAATGTCAAGAAACAATAACTGATTTTATTTACATGTATACTCATTTAAAACCATGTCTTTCCTTGATACTGGTATAACACTGGCAGTTCTTGCTTATTCTAACGCTGCCTGGGGTTATGTTACTCAAAATACTGACACCATACTGGCTCATGTTATATCATAGAGGTATATCTGCACACTGGTATTGGTTCATGCCTTGTCACACAGTTACACTAACACAATGGTATTGGTTCATGCCATGTCACACAGTTACACTAACACACTGGTATTGGTTCATGCCTTGTCACACAGTTACACTAACACAATGGTATTGGTTCATGCCATGTCACACAGTTACACTAACACACTGGTATTGGTTCATGCCATGTCACACAGTTACACTAACACACTGGTATTGGTTCATGCCATGTCACACAGTTACACTAACACACTGGTATTGGTTCATGTCATTATACACACAGGTATACTGGCACACTGGTATCTGTTCATGTCATGTCACACTGGTATTGGTTCATGTCATTACGCACAGGTATACTAGCTGGCACACTGGTATCATTGGGTTTCAGTCATGTCAGAATGGTTGCCCGTAACCGTCTGTCACATGTGATATCAACATTGCATTTTATGCCCCACTTTTGATCAGAGAAGGAAATCAACAGAAGTTGAAATGTGCCTGGATTTGATGTTTGATAAAATTGTGACATTGATCCTGCAGCAGCTCAGTCAATGGAGGACAATGTCAGGAAGTAAACATTTTTTTATTTGGGGGGGGGGGTAGCCTGTCTAACCAATCAGTCAGCGTTGGTTAATGAAAGTTTGCCAAGACAACTGTTGCAATTTAAGTTGAGAGCAAGCTTGACAATCAGACAGTGACATCATCTGAGCTTAGATCTACAGTACAGGTGATATATTGACCCCACGGATGTCAATTTCTCATCAACAATTAATTTTCTGTATATCCAGCAGGACTTGCAAAGTTAAAGGTCGCAGTTTCATGGTTTCACGGCAACAGTGCTGTTTCAAATGTTCCCACTGGTCCAAGCACGGAGCAAGTCATTTTAGATGACTAAAATGAATTTGTTATGGGAGATATTTTTGTGTAGTGTTACAAAAAAAAATTACTGCTATCAAAAGATAAATGGCATTGCTTTCACAGCATTGAGATGGTTTAACTCCTTCCATACTATGGTCACAGGCCTTGGTCAGTGGTTCTGGCACTGCCTGGCAAGTCATGCTGCAGCTGCCCTTGTGGCAGCTGCAGCATGACTTACCAGGCAGTGCCAGAACCACTGACTTGAGACTATAAGCATGTTGGTACTTGAATGCAAGCTCTTTTCATGAAGAATTTAAACATGCAATTGTCATCTTAAATCTCTGTAAATATACGTAAATATACGGAAAAATCAGGGACTGGTATGGACTGAGTTAATCTCCGTGTGGAACACTTAAGGCTAGGACTGGCATGTGGCATTAGTCACCTGGGTACGCCTTACTCAAGACTGTCTGGCAAGACTGCAAACAACCATGAGGGTCATTTTGAGGCTTGACGGCCAACTGAGACGTCGCCATAAATCACCAGAGGGACTATAAACAATGACACATCAAAACCATAGCAGGTGCTAGATGTGCTTGTGACTTTTTCTGCCTGGTTCCTTCCCTTGGTCTGTACTTCAACTCTACCGAATCTGTAAATTATCTGAATTGAATTGGGATGTAAATGTCAGGAGTTAATAGGATAACAGCATGGAAATTGGATGATTTGTGAAGCGGCAGTTAGACTATTGATATATTGTCACATGGTGTGACGGTCACTCAAACTGAATGTATATGTAGCAGCAAAGAGTGTTCAGTGGACAGATGGCTTCACTAAACAGCATCATTTGATCGTAGATCATGTCAGCTTACTTATTCAACTTGTGCCATTTGGTCAATTGAGTTAGGCATACAGTAATTTACTACAATGTAGAAACAGATTATAAGGTAATTCTGCATGTCTTTCATCTTTATTACAAATTGTGATATGATTTTATGGCTGGCGGGAGAACAGGGAGGGTAGTAATGTCACGTCACAACCAGCCCTAAGAATAATGTTCTGGCAAAACTATGCTTCAATTTATTTCATTGTTGAATAAGAATTTACAGTTATAGTAAAAAGAGACATACATATCAAATACAACAACAACGACAACAACAACAAAAACAAACAAAAAAAGAAAGGCCACATTTAGAAAGAAATCCCAACTTTTACTTAAAGTACTCAATGGCGTGATGTGTCCCATGTATTCCTGAGATTTTAATGTCATATAAGTGATGACTTACATCACAAGCCTGAGCCTTTGTGTTGAAACATTGACTCCGGGTTGGCAGCGCAATAGAGCTTTTTTGTTTTGAGACTTTCAAAGTGAGGAGCAGGTGTTGTCATGGGGTTTGTTTTATATTTCTGGTGCAGGGTGTCCATTGTTGCAGTACTTGTTAGGATTTCCCTCGGTTTGTACGGGTGGTCTAGCTGCAACTGTTTATTTTACAATCACTGGGACTGAATATAATGCCCCAGTTTATTTCTACTTCAGTTATACACTGGCAGGTGGTTTTAATAAGATAAGCTATACAGTTATAAAGGGTACATACTGGTTCAGGGGTAAGTCAAATTGTTCTTATCTGAACTTGTACTGTATAAATTTAGTAATATTTTTTGGTTTGACAGATATTCTTCATTCATAATGAAGCTCTGCATTTATAAGCAAAACTTCACATATTTAGCTAATTCATCATTTGCCACATTCATATTTGTTCATTATTATGTGGGTTGTCTTTGCTGAATATTTAGCTTAGACAAGGAGCCACTACTCAGAGAGACATGACTCCGAAACAATTTCTGAGTAGTTACCC
The DNA here is from genome assembly GCA_964020975.1 of Hermodice carunculata. Classification (NCBI taxonomy): domain Eukaryota; kingdom Metazoa; phylum Annelida; class Polychaeta; order Eunicida; family Amphinomidae; genus Hermodice; species Hermodice carunculata. The sequence continues at coordinate 59,405,348 of OZ026614.1, read as the reverse complement.
GCTGAGGACCCTTTAATTTATTTGGGCTAATACAGCCTATGTCAAAACTCTACAGAGGAACATGTGCAATATGGAAAATAATACTTCCATATGTATATAAGTTAGACAGTGACAGGGACAGGTCAGCTTATGGAGAGTAAAGAGTTTGGACTGTGGAATAGATAACTGATTGGAAGTTGTTCTTGACAAAAAGACACAGATACAATAGTTATGTGTCCTACTTTTGTTCATATTGTTTATGTTTACTGTCACCTGTGTATCATTTTCATATTGTACATTTATCACATATTGTACTTTTTATTAATATTATGTATGTTTACTGTGGCTTGTATCAGTCTCATATTATGCTTTTATGGACCAATGGTCAATAAGATACCAACTACGCATGCCAATTTTCATATATATGAACACTCATGAAATATTGAAAAAATGAAGAATATTTGGACATGTCAAGTAACTAGATAGCTATAACCATTTAATGATAAGTAGTATAATATATCAAGTACTGAAGATGAAAAAATGAACTTCTTTTTTATTTTTATATTTTGGTTTTTCAGTACAATGATTTCAACATATATGTAAGACCGTCCTGTTCACTGATAGTTTAAACCATTTGGGCAGCTTTCAGACAGTTTTATGCAGGTTAAGATGGACAAATTAAAATCAGATGCAATGATTGTATAAATAGGATTAATGTGTAAAAATGCTTGAAAAAAATATTTGATGTAGTTCTCGCATATGATACACTTCAGTCCAGAAACTGTTGAAAGGAATGCACTTGTGGACCATCTCCTATAGGCGAAATGCTAAAATGCTAGCCATTATTTTAGCTCACACTTAAAGATAGGTCATTGGAATTTTTTGATGGTGCACATATTCATTCACATGTGTGGCAATGCAAGACTCATGCAACTTGTTCTAAAATGTGAATTTTCAAAAACTCATGGGGAATCACATGCAACACTAGATGATTCTGAATAAAAAGGGGACAGTTTTGTAATTCAGTCATTTTCTCTGCAATGATATTTGCCAAATATGAAAGATTGCATTATAAGGGACCTCTGATAGTCTTGAAGCATATCTTCAAAATGTGTTAATCATTGAGTATTGTTACAGTTTTGGCAAGCTATCAGAAATAGGCAGCGTATCAAAAATAGGCAAGTTGACCACATGTAAACAAAATTACAAAGCGTTTGTGCACTTAGCATGGAAAGAGAACTACATCAAAGAAATGTTGATCTGCCCTTGCCTACACTGAGTGTCTGCAGATAATTCATGTTCCTTGGAGCTTTGAAAATTGTCTAGAGTCTGGCAGAGAAATCATGTTCAATGCACTACTTACAGTGTCAGCAAGTTTGGACCTTCATATAACCTGTAAATGAAACAAGCTGCACACCTCAGCCTGTCTATGAAACAAACTCTCAGCCTGTCTATGAAACCAACTCTACACTGCCTGTTAGTGCATGAAACAAGGTGTATACCTTAAAGCTGTCTACGAGACAAGCTCTACACCTCAGATTGTCAAGGAAACAAGCTCTGCACCTCAGATTGTCAAGGAAGCAAGCTCTATGTCTCAGATTGTCAAGGAAACAAGCTGTAAACCTCAACCTGTCCAGGTCACAAGCTGTATACCTCAAACTGCCCAGGCAACAAGCTGTATACCTCAACCTGTCCAGAACACAAGCTGTATACCTCAGCCTGTCCAGGACACAAGCTGTATACCTCAGCCTGTCCATGACACAAGCTGTATACCTCAACCTGTCCAGGACACAAGCTGTATACTTCAACCTGTCCAGGACACAAGCTGTATACCTCAACCTGTCAAGGAAACAAGCTGTACATGTCAGCCTGTCAAAAAAAGAGTAAAAAAAAATTACAGCTGATGCTGTCAAGGAATCAAACTGTATACCTCAGATTGTCAAGCAGACAAGCTTTACACCTTAGCCTGTCAAGGAAACAAGCTGTACACATCAGATTATCAAAGAAACAAACTGTACACCAAACACTTTCAATGGAACTGGTTCAGACCTCAGATTGTCCAAGAAAGAAGCTGTAACCTCAGCCCGGTGCCCACAGAGAAAAAAAGGCTTTACACCTCAGGCTATCAAGGAATCAAACTGTATGCCTCAAATTGTCAAGGAAACAAGTTGTACACATCAGGGTATCAAGGAAACAAGTTGTACACATCAGGGTGTCAAGGAAACAAGTTGTACACATCAGGGTGTCAAGGAAACAAGTTGTACACATCAGGGTGTCAAGGAAACAAGTTGTAAACATCAGGGTGTTAAGAAAACAAGTTGTACACATCAGTGTGTCAAGGAAACAAGTTGTACACATCAGTGTGTGAAGGAAACAAGCTGTACACTTCGGGCTGTCAAGGAAACAAGCTGTACACCTCAGGCTTTCAGGCGCTTTCAAACTTTTATTCTGTACTGTTTATCAAGACATGAAGCTCAAATATTGACAAAGCTGTGGTTCTTTCATTCTTTATTGTTGCATAAACACCTAATTATGCATTAAATCTGTGGCAGAACATAAGGGTGTGTCCAGGACCTGAACCCATTTGTATGTATCAATATACATATTTGTCCTGTATTTTATTTGAGTCACATTTGATGACTGTGCCAAAGGCAGTTAAGTAGTCTTTTGAAATTTGTGCCAGAAGGCTGGTTACTTTTTCCCTTGGTATACATTGCCTCCTCACTGGGACGTGGTAAACAGCTGCAGCAGGTATACACCACATGGCTGCAGTTAAAGTGCCTGCAGACTACATGCACACAGTACAGTGCAGAGTGCCTGCAGACTACATGCACACAGTACAGTGCAGAGTGCCTGCAGACTGCATGCACACATTACAGTGCAGAGTGCCTACAGACTACATGCACACAATACAGTGCAGAGTGCCTGCAGACTACATGCACACATTACAGTGCAGAGTGCCTGCAGACTACATGCACACATTACAGTGCAGAGTGCCTGCAGACTACATGCACACATTACAGTGCAGAGTACCTGCAGACTACATGCACACATTGCATTGCACAGTTCCTGCAGACTGCATGCACACAGTACAGTGCAGAGTACCTGCAGGCTACGTGCATACAGTACAGTGCAGAGTGCCTGCAGACTATATGCACACAGTACAGTGAAGTGTACCTGCAGGCTACGTGCACACAGTACAGTGCAGAGTGCCTGCAGACTACATACACACTGTACAGTGCAGAGTGCTTGCAGACTACATGCACACAGTACAGTGCAGAGTGCCTGCGGACTTTATGCACACATTACAGTGCAGAGTGCCTACAGACTACATACAGACATTACACTGCAGAGTACCTGCAGACTATATGCACACATTATAGTGCACAGTGCCTGCAGACTACATACACACAGTACAGTGCAGAGTGCTTGCAGACTATATGCACACAGTACAGTGCAGAGTGCCTGCAGACTATATGCACACAGTACAGTGCACAGTGCCTGCAGACTACATGCACACAGTTCAGTGCACAGTGCCTGCAGACTATATGCACACAGTACAGTGCACAGTGCCTGCAGACTATATGCACACAGTACAGTGCAGAGTGCCTGCAGAATTTATGCACACATTATAGTGCACAGTGCCTGCAGACTACATACACACAGTACAGTGCAGAGTGCTTGCAGACTATATGCACACAGTACAGTGCAGAGTGCCTGCAGACTACATGCACACAGTTCAGTGCACAGTGCCTGCAGACTATATGCACACAGTATAGTGCAGAGTGCCTGCAGAATTTATGCACACATTATAGTGCAGAGTGCCTGCAGACTACATACACACAGTACAGTGCAGAGTGCTTGCAGACTATATGCACACAGTACAGTGCAGAGTACCTGCAGACAATATACCCACACAGTGCAGTGCATGGTGCCTGCAGACTACATACACACAGTACAGTGCAGAGTGCTTGCAGACTACATACACACAGTATAGTGCACAGTGCCTGCAGACTACACACACTCAATACAGTGCACAGTGCCTGCAGACTACACACACTCAATACAGTGCACAGTGCCTGCAGACTACACACACTCAATACAGTGCACAGTGCCTGCGGACTACACACACTCAATACAGTGCACAGTGCCTGCGGACTACACACACTCAATACAGTGCACAGTGCCTGCGGACTACACACACTCAATACAGTGCACAGTGCCTGCAGACTACACACACTCAATACAGTGCACAGTGCCTGCAGACTACACACACTCAATACAGTGCACAGTGCCTGCGGACTACACACACTCAATACAGTGCACAGTGCCTGCGGACTACACACACTCAATACAGTGCACAGTGTCTGCAGACTACACACACTCAATACAGTGCACAGTGCCTGCGGACTACACACACTCAATACAGTGCACAGTGTCTGCGGACTACACACACTCAATACAGTGCACAGTGCCTGCGGACTACACACACTCAATACAGTGCACAGTGCCTGCGGACTACACACACTCAATACAGTGCACAGTGCCTGCGGACTACACACACTCAATACAGTGCACAGTGTCTGCAGACTACACACACTCAATACAGTGCACAGTGTCTGCAGACTACATACGCACAGTACAGTGCAGAGTGCCTGCAAACTACACACACTCAATACAGTGCACAGTGTCTGCAGACTTCATGCACATAGTACAGCTCAATGCAGAAGTTGATTTAATTTTTCATGGCACAGTGAATATGTTTTTTTAAGACAGCCCATATCAACCAAAAAGATAACAGGTCTGTAGTGGGTACATGTACTACCAGAACCAGGTTTCATACCCTCTACCCTGACAAATATCTGTGATAGCAGCCTTTTGTCTTAGCTAGATATGAAAAAAATAAAACAATGTATGTACATATTTTGAATGTGAATTGGTGCTAAAATTCATGAGTAAATATGTACATGTACAGGCAATTTCCACCAGTAAATGTTACACCTTGTAAAGATTTGGAGTAAAACTTGTGAAAAGGTTATGTTAATTATAAAGAAAATATATAATACAAAAATTGAACTTCCAAATAAAGTTACCTAAAAGGGTAAATATTTGTAAAGCTGAGCTTCCAGTAAATGTTAGATCTAGTCTGTGCCAGCCTACAACAGATTCTTTTGCAGCCAAACATGCAAGTAATTAAAAGGAATAATTAAAGTGTTGTTTCATAAACATCAATTAGCACCAGACTCTCACTCTCTGCCATGTGTCAAAATATCATTTAGTGGTAGAGGGCCATCAAAAGGTCATTAATTACAGATACTGAATGTTTAAAGATACATGGGCAACTGAAAGTCTCAGAAGTGCAGGTGTTTACTGACAGATACTAATGAGTGTCTGGTCATTGAAACTTCATTAGCTTGTTTGTGCAACTGACCTTTCTTCAAGTTAATAAAACCTGTGTACTAAGTGAATAAAGGAGTCTTTACCATCTAAACTCCAAAGAGTCGGGTTGTTCTTAGCAGCTTCCACTGCTTCTGCATGTTTTGAAGGATGCAAGAATTTAAGTCTTAGAACTGTGAATCTCTGACGCAGGTCAGCGCTTGTGTGTACCAGCCCAAAATTACAAGACAATAGTAAAGGGACGGAAAAACTTTACAATCTGTCCAATAAAGGTCAGCCTTAATTATTAAAAAGTATATAGAGTGAATCCTGGAAAGTCTATAATTGTTCATGATCACTTTTGTGTGAGTCTGCCTCACTTGTCTTTAAAAGATGGAATGTGTGAGTTTTAACTGTCCATGTTTTTCTCTTCTTTTTACTAATTATATCAAAATTGAGACTGTACTGTATGATCATAAATTTTTCTCAAGTGATAGATATTCCCAAATTTTCGAGAGTAGACCCGATTCAAGATTTAAAGTGGCAAAAATGTGGGGAAATTAAATCTAATAAAGTCACAACACAAATAACATGTTTTACATAGTACTTCGATTAAAATATAAAAAAAAAGCTTGCATACACACAAATGGGGAGGTCTGATACTAGTGATTATTATTATTTCTTTTTTTTGGGGGGGGGGTGGTGGTGGTGTCAATTTGGGAAAATAAATAATGAAAATCTGTTTTGAGGCTAATTTGGGAAACTTTATGCTTTGGAATATAAATGATTATACAGTATTCACACTGAAAAAGGAACAGTTATATATTAAGTTCCTTTTTTATTGGAACACACAGCAGAGGACCAGATGGCATGTCAGATTGCTTTGTATCTTCAGTGTAGTATATATTTTTGTGTATGACCCATACAATGAGTCATGAATTAAAGACTGCTTATGTCGAAATTGACAGGGGAAATTGGCATGGTAGGTAGCAGACTATGGTTGTGATTAAATAAAGTCCATAATTGTGAAAAATACTGTATGTTGAGCATGCTGTAGCTGTTGAACAAAGTTAGCTGAGTCATGTATGTAAATTACTGCAGTACACAATGACTTCATTGGTGGTCATGTAGTTGCATTGTCTGAGAGGGCAGGTGAGAACTGTGTGCTGAGGAAGTACAATGTGACCCTAGTGTGACCACAATTCATACTCCTGTTTTCAACTGGCAGCCAGGTGTTTTCTCATGCTTCAATCATTTAAAATTGTTGAACTGGAATTTATATAAAATACCATGTTTTTTTTTGGGGGGGGGGGGGACATTTCTACATGTTAAACGCTGTTCAAAAAGTTTTGAAATTTTAACATTTTGTAGGTTAAAAAATGCTGGTATGTAAAAGAGAGGTATTTGTAACAGTAGTCTGCTGTGTGGCAGTACATGTGTATACTGGTGGTGTCAAATATCAACTCAGAGCAAGAGTTGTTGTAAGAATAAATCAAAGTCCCCTGTGGAGTGGAAAACAAAGCATTAATGAATCAGAACAAAAGCAGAAAAGAAAGAAAGTAAAAGAAAAAGGATATTAGTTAACATATTTAATGTTAAACATCAGTAACCAGTATAACTGATGCTGCAATAATAGGGCATAGTTAGTCCAATTGTTTCTCAGTGTTTTCTAGCTGTGGGGGACCACTTCTCCTCCATTGATCTACTGGGCTCAAATATTAAGACACTTCTTCTTTCTGTTTTATTTCAAAGGCAGATTTCTGCCTGGTAGCAGCATGGATACATGTCATTGGACCTCCATATAAAGATATAATATTGCTCAGTAATTGTACCATTCATGATGCTTCGATCATCATAGTATAAAGAAACACTTGCCATAAGTCATAATATTGTATAAAATTTGATTTTTTTTTTCACATATTGTTCGAGTTTAGTTTATTTTTACAGCCGCCTTGGTAACTGAATAGGCAGGGTGTGCACAGGGTCCATAGATACACGCAGTTAAATTGACAAAGCAAAAAACCAAGATATTCAATAAATAGTATCAAGATGAAAATGAGCACATTTGCCACACAGTATCAAATGCTGCATTACATGTGTAAACCTGGCCAGGCATTGATTGAAAAGTCACCGCTGGCAATTGTCATACCTCATCAGCCAGAGCATTCTGAGTTTTTAATGCCTCGAAAACTAAAGAGGCCCATGAGCTGGCAAAACTTTATGACACGAAACTTAAAAATTGTGTATACTTTGCCTGGGTCACGCCAGAGACTAATCATGTAAACAGGTCGGTTATATTTACTGGCACAAAGTAGCTGATTACTGGAAGAAGCTCAAACGACTGACTGGTAGTTGTGACAGGTATAACGAATTCCATAGGCTCAAGCAGTTTTAGTTGTATTCTCACCCTCTTCAGGAACCAAAGTTTGTGAGCAACGGCCTGCCAATGCTTAAGTGTCCAGTATGTATAACCATAATTTGGTCTATTTTGGAGAGTTGAATATGGTTTTGGGGGAGTTAAAACCAAAAACCATATTCCGTCCTAGTTACATGATCAAAACATTGTTACAACGTGATGGTGATGTACCAGCAACGTTGAAGCAGTGCATTAACACATATATAAAATCAAATGTGTGTGGCGATGTTCAGTTGTACTTCACATGTGACATGGTATGACTATGGCCAGTGTAGCCAAGGATAGCACATCAGATCAGCATTGAGAGTGGGCCTATAAAGGGCATAGTTCAGTTAACCCTTTCCCCCTTAAACAGGCCAAAACTGGCTGGTGGTCAAATGTCGTCTGCTTCAGCGCTTTCAACTGATTTCAACAGCAATGAAAAACAATTTGACTGAGAATTGAAGATGAGACCTGTCAAGACAATATGACCCAGGTCAACAGCTTTCCTCGGCATGGGTTGGGCACTAAGTGCCCAACCCATGCCAAGGAAAGCTGTTGACTCAGTCTTAATTCAAGGGGGAAAGGGATAAATATACAACAAATAGAATCTCATGTGGATAGGAGTGAAATAGAGTGTTTTCTGTCACTCAAGAGCACATTTGTAGGTAACATCACTCGTGACGTGTAGCCAGTCATAAATGTTACTGACAAACGTGCTCTCTTGTGACAGAAAAATACGCAATTGTACTCCATCCTTGTAAGACACTATATATGGATAGGATGTTACTAAGATGAGCATGTTCTATTGTTCACAATATGTACAGCCATAGTGTAGCTATAAGGATGTGAGCATGTTCTATTGTTTACAATAGCGTACCGCTGGACTATAAAACAAAATAAAGATTACTGGTTTTAGAAGACAAACAGGTGGGTGGTGTCTGTGACTTAATTCTGTCTTGATTTGTCCACCTGAAGTCACGAAGAGTCTCGGTGATGGGAGCCCTGTTTAGCACAGAACCAGGTGAACTGGTGCTGTAATGGTTTTTGCAGCTTATTTCAGCTGGGTTTTCCTGCAGTTAGCCCCAAGAGTACCATAGGAAAGCTGTTGACCTGTGGCATGTTAGCCTGATGGGTCTCACTGTTAATTCTCATTCAAATATGTTTGTTCAAAAGTCTTAGAAGTTAAAGTCAAAATATTGAAGCAAACGTCATTTTACATACAGGAGGTCAGGTGATAGGAATGCCATATGGTCACTTCCTGCTCACTCTTGTGCTCACTTACTGCTCACTATTGTGCTCTCGTTCCTGAGAGGCCCCTCTGACATATGCCAAACTCTTCAGAATCCATATGCAATTGGGATATGATCTTACCCTTGCTATTTGACAAAACGTCGGCTTAAATATGATCATGTTGAAAGTGAGGACCTTGTCACAACTATTCTCTTTATGAAGTTTCTCATACATCTTAAAATGCTGTAGACAGAATATAATTTTGACTTTGTATTAGGAATGGGATATTTTTAAATCACATTTAACTCTCTGACTCCTGAATGAAGGTTTTACTTATATGACATTTCATGAAATGACTGATTGCTTCAAATAATACTGGCTAAAAGCGATGTTCTAAGCTAAAAGGATATGCGAGGCTCTGCCTTCTGTCGCGATTAGAGTGGCCAGGATAAATGTGCTGATTTTCTGTGTCATTTTCTGCACTGCTGGCTGTCAGCTCAATATGCTGTTCAATATTTGTGTAAATTATTTTTGATCAATTGTCACAACAAACATTGTGTTCCTGGAACACTGAGTTATGTTTTTTCAGAGTGTTAAGTTTCCTGTGCTCCTCTGTCATCACAGTGATCTCTCACTGCTATACATGACATTATACATTGTCATATAGTGCACTTTTATGATACTGCCAAGACTCAATAGATACACCATTAGCCCTTAATTCCCCCTTAAGTTGGCCAAAACTGCCGGGTGGTCAGATATCATCTTTTTTTTTTCTTTAGTTTTAATTTGTTTGTTTGTTTTGTTTTTGTTTTCATTTTTTAGAGTAAATAAAACAGAAATGTAGTCTTTTGATTGAGAATTGTGGCAGAGAGCCACCAGGGCAGCATGCTACCAGTCATTGACAAAGAGCCACCAGGGCAGCATGCTACCAGTCTTTGACAAAGAGCCACCAGGGTAGAATGCTACCAGTTATTGACAAAGAGCCACCAGGGTAGAATGCTACCAGTTATTGAAAAAGAGCCACCAGGGTAGAATGCTACCAGTTATTGACAAAGAGCCACCAGGGTAGAATGCTACCAGTTATTGACAGAGAGCCACCAGGGTAGAATGCTACCAGTTATTGACAAAGAGCCACCAGGGTAGAATGCTACCAGTCATTGACAGAGAGCTGCCAGGGCAGCATGCTACCAGTCATTGACAGAGAGCCACCAGGGCAGCATGCTACCAGTCATTGACAGAGAGCTGCCAGGGCAGCATGCTACCAGTCATTGACAGAGAGCCACCAGGGCAGCATGCTACCAGACAGAGAGCGGCCAGGGCAGCATGCTACCAAAAAAACAATACAGTGTAAGTTGTATAATTGAACAAGATCAACACTGACAAACTGTATACAAAAAGAAAAAGAAACTTTGTGCACATTGTTTTTAAAGTAATGACTAGCTGTGTGCAATGAGCATCATTTGTTTCATATAAAGGAGTAGAATGTAAAAATATGAAGCTTTGTCAGTCTTCCTGGCTAGATTTGTTTGAATTGAACAGATCTGTAATCACCATTACTAAACAGTGTACATATACATGGTATATTACAGAAAAGGCAGTCAGAAGGTAAACCCTTGTATGACCAGCTAACATATATGTTTACTTACAGGAAGCTCACATTAACCACACCCACATAGTACACATGAGTGAGGGGCTGACACAACATGTATATCATAAGTTGACACATTGTGGTCGTATCCTGGTCTTGTAAACAAAGGGGTAGCTGGGGACATGACACGGGTTCACTGAACCTGGAGGGTGGGGTGAATAGACAAGTTGACAATCACCTAACATTGGAGACTTTTGCCATACTGCAGTATGTGCAGTGGCATAAAGTTAAACACTTTGACTGGAACTTTTTATTTTTCTGCCCCAAAATGTGTCATACAGTGTATGTACAGAAAGAAAAGTTCCTGTAAATGAAGCATACACTATAGGGTCAGCACATAGTTCCTGCACTCTGGGACATTGTTTGCATGATGGGTTTATGTACTGCAACCTCGGGCCCTTGCATTGCTGCACAATTATAAACTGTGGACACAGTGCTGCACAGTAAACAGTGTAAACTGTTCACACAGTGCTGCACAGTAAACAGTGTAAACTGAGCACACAGTGCTGCACTGTAAACATTGTAAGAAATGATATGTTCATTTTGTCATCTTCCAAGGGAGAAAAATTATTAGGTTGAGAAATCATGGAAGTCAAACATTGGAAAGTGATTTTGGAGAATCCTAAGCAGTTATAGAAGAGAGGCGCTATAGTAAGTGACTTAGAGAAGACATGCTTGAGGTGTTATAGTAAGTGACTTGGAGAAGACATGCTTGAGGTGTTTTAGTAAGTGATTTAGAGAAGACATGCTTGAAGTGTTATAGTAAGTGACTTGGAGAAGACATGCTTGAGGTGTTATAGTAAGTGACTTAGAGAAGACATGCTTGAGGTGTTATAGCAAGTGACTTAGAGAAGACATGCTTGAGGTGTTATAGTAAGTGACTTGGAGAAGACATGCTTGAGGTGTTAAAGTAAGTGACTTGGAGAAGACATGCTTGAGGTGTTATAGTAAGTGACTTGGAGCAGACATGCTTGAGGTGTTATAGTAAGTGACTTGGAGAAGACATGCTTGAGGTGTTATAGTCAGTGATTTAGAGAAGACATGCTTGAGGTGTTATAGTAAGTGACTTAGAGAAGACATGCTTGAGGTGTTATAGTAAGTGACTTAGAGAAGACATGCTTGAGGTGTTATAGTAAGTGACTTAGAGAAGACATGCTTGAGGTGTTATAGTAAGTGACTTAGAGAAGACATGCTTGAGGTGTTATAGTAAGTGACTTAGAGAAGACATGCTTGAGGTGTTATAGTAAGTGACTTGGAGCAGACATGCTTGAGGTGTTATAGTAAGTGACTTGGAGAAGACATGCTTGAGGTGTTAAAGTAAGTGACTTAGAGAAGACATGCTTGAGGTGTTATAGTAAGTGACTTAGAGAAGACATGCTTGAGGTGTTATAGTAAGTGACTTGGAGAAGACATGCTTGAGGTGTTATAGTGAGTGACTTAGAGAAGACATGCTCACATAGCTCTGTCTCTTTGTTGGTAAATGTGTCAAAACATGTAGCAGCTTATGTATGCAGCAATTGATATGATGAATTCTCCTGTTCCTTCAGTAGTCCTGGCAACTTCTAATCTTCTATCTTTTTAATTCCATTTTCCCAGTCTGATATTCTTGCAAAGGTGTGTGTGTGTGTGTGTGTGTGTGTGTGTGTGTGTGTCTGTGTCTGTGTCTGTGTCTGTGTATCTGTGTGTGTCTGTGTGTGTCTGTATGTGTGTGTGTGTCATAGCCTCTACCTGAAATATGGTGTGCTCATGGTGTGCACAGTCAGCAGGGAGGTTTGAGAGTAGAGTATTATACCTGCCATGCTGATTACTGTGTACAACTGCATATTTCATATGTTCTATTTCCTTACCTTCTTTTGCCTTTCCAGTCTTTCTGATGTTGAGGCCTGGGGACTGTTGTCTCAAGCAATCTGTAGGGTTGTGATAGGCAGTTGTATAATAAAACACCGGGCATTCCTTTCCAAGGCCACCAATATTTTTCACATCTTTGTTGATGTAATTTGAAGGTTGACCTATAAAGCCAGACAACTTGCTCCCCCATTGTGTATTGATGTCTGTAGGTGTTTACTAACTTCACAAGGATAGATAAGGCCACAGTCTGTGTATACTCTGGCACTTTAAAGCTATTAACAAGCATGTAATTTACTCTCCAAAAGACAGACTTCTGCTCGATCTGTCATAATGATCTTTAAAGGTGTCCAAGTGAAATTGCAATGCCACTTTTAGTCTGTGGGTAGGAAGTCTTTTATCAGAGACAGTCATGATGTCCGTATTAAACTTCTCTTGCACTTCAGAATAAATGACAATATGTAATGTGTCATATGCTGGAAAAACTCTGCTTATGTGTGTCACTTATCCACTTGGGATCAATGTTTTTTGCAAAAAAACCTACCATTTATTGAGCCGCTTTCCCTGTCAGTGTACACTCATAACATCAACAAAGCCATGTGCCTTCAGTGCATTTGTCATCCAGTATAAGGTCCCCGTACAACTTGAGAAATATTCAAACCTAGAGACCATGACAGTTTTTTTGAATTACAGTGAAACACTCACCAGTACTGGCCTTTGAAGGAAAAAAAACAAAACAAAAAAAACTTATAGAATGGATGCAAACATTTGGTCTATTGAACATATCCTACTCCTACCACATTTGTAAACAGGTGTGATTTGAAATAATAACAAGGAAGAACAAATGGCAGGACTTGACGTATAAATGAGTGTACATAACATAGGAATAACAGATGTGAGGGACATACTAAATATCCCTTGATGGACAGGGTATGAGAACACTTTTATTACCTCAATAACAAGGATGTAGTCCAACCACTAGGCAGACTCTATACCTGGTCACAGTGGCATCAATATCAATATCTAAATACTGGAATACATTCGAATTCCACCCGAGATTGTAAGAACAGAAAATCTATGTTTAGAGAGATAGAGTCACGGGATCCATCAGTTAAGCACCACTGAACCGTTCAGCCTCAACGTCTTGGGTAGATAGGGACTCTTGTCCAATCTCATTGCACATTTTTAGTTTGACACCTATCTGCCCTATATGACTGTAAACACTGTACAGGAATTCAAAATAACATTCCAGACTATTTTACAATGCCACAGGAATATAATGATTATAGACAATCAGTCTGTGATCTGACAGCTTAAGCTTGAGATATTGACCATTTCTGGGTTGACACAGGGTTGTCAACAAATATATGTCACCCATGCAGAGCACGTGAGATCTATAGTGACGTGACAGAATGATCTGCAGGCCATACTAACATGCCAGCTCAGGCAGTTAGACCACTGGATCATCTTGATGCCTTGGCCTCTCTTGACGTGTCGTTGTCTACAGACCTATAGCAATGTTACCGCTCACTATGAAAGCAACGTCACATCACAGTGTTTTCAGTTATCCCCTGATGAGCTTGGAGTACAAACAAAACCTGTCGGGACTCTCACAAACACGATGTTTTCCATCACAGGTCTTACTGAGTATTCATATAAGCATGTGTGCCAGGCCATAAACATATGTATGCCAAACCATAAACATATGTATGCCAAACCATAAACATGTATGCAAAGAGATAAACATACATGGATGTATACCAGGCCATAACTATATGAATGCCAGTGATTGTATATATGTCATATTTATGCTTGAGAATCATTCAATAATGGCTATAAACACATGTATCCAAACCATAAACACATACATGTATATATGAAGCCATAAACACATGTATACCAATGATAGTATTTATCTCATAGGTAAACATTAAAACATTATCTTTTCACAGCAAAAACAAAAAAACAAAACAAACAAACAAACAAACAAACAAACAAACAAACAAACAAACAAACAAACAAACAAACAAAACACCCCCCCCAAAAAAAACAGACAAAAAACAGCAAAACTTGATGAAAAAAATGTTGTAATGTCAGCATCTTTGCATTTAACACATGCAATGCTCATTAATTGGAAAAGATGAGAATTAGGGAGCAGTGAGACAAAATTGCAAAATATATGCAAAAGCTTTTCAATTCACACTTTGAAGTCAAAAAAATTTGCCGACATGTTTTTTTTTTGCAATTTTGTCTCCTGCAAGAGAGGAGAAAGTCGTGAGAAGTTTCTTTTTTCTTTTATGTTACTTATAATGAGGAAACATATCTTGCAGTTGATGAAGCCATTGTGCCAATCATACCATATATGCTTCAGTTACTACTAAACATGGCATTGTATGTGGTTGAGTACCTACTATGTGATTTCATAACAGTTAATGCAATATGGTTATATTAGCCCCAGTACAATGTGTCATTGTAAGTGTGCAGCCCTGGTGCTTCCATTGTCTCCTTAATAACCTCGGTGCCTACGGTTAAAAGACACTTGTAGCTGATATGCTTTGTTTGACCTGGTAGCAATATGTTTGGTTGTGCATCTCTTCATTTTGCACAACCCCAAGAGATGTCCTGTAAATTGAACATTAACTATTTGCCTGACATACAGCTATACTGTAGAACAAGTTGCTTGATACATATCCCTACAGTGTATCAAGTTGTGTGACCCATATCCCCATAGTATAACAAGTTGTGTGACCCATATCCCTACAGTGTGAACTCATGACTTCTCGTTAGGTGGCTTCATAATAATGATATTCCCTGATGAGAGAATTATACGCCAGGCTCCCCACAAGTATCCTCCTTGCTAATAATATTATGCCAGTGCATGATAAGCTGAGGAGATATATTACTGTGACACAGGTGGTATCAGTGGATAGGCAGCTACTCTAGATCCCAAAAGCATTCAAATGGTCTGAATATGCAGTTAATCATGGATTTTACCTTTTGCACATGGCTGGGAAATGAACCTGAAATCATCAACAGAGAAGGCAGAAATTTTAGCATTTTGTAGAATTTCTGTTTACCAGCAGTGACACTTGGGTCAAGAATAGTGACACTCGGGTCAAGGGCAGTGATACTTGGGTCAAGGGTAGTGACACTCAGGTCAAGGGCAGTGACACTTGGGTCAAGGGCAGTGACACTTGGGTCAAGGGTACATATGGCTTCCCAAATAAAAGCTCATTATTGACAAATTGTTTTTAACATTTTTTGTGGTCATTGTAGCATATTGGTGCCATCATGCCTTTCTCTCTGTATAATATCTGGGCTGTAACTCCATGGACACATACTCATAAAACTTGACAAATGTGCATTTTTGTAAAAAAAAAATAAAAAAAATAAATGTCATTAATATGGGTCACTGTACCTGACAGATGCTTGTGTCTGCATGTCTCATCAAACAACAAAGTTGTTAACTTAAGCTTCTAATGACCATTTATGGCAGACCTGTTTAATCACATTTCTCCACTCTCATGTTGTATACTTGTAGCTATTTTCAACATTATATGTACCTGTATTGCTTTCATGTAGACCATCAAGACTGTCAATTATGTTCATTGAAAACATTCACCTACAACTTTTGCAACCAAGTGTATATGTTAAGTTTAACTTTATTGGTCAATTCTGTGCAGTTGGATAAAAAATTATGTCTCCCGGTGGAAACCGGGGGACATATTGTTTTAGTGCCGGTTTCTTCCGCTTGTTGTTGTTGTTGTTGTTGTTGTTGTTGTTGTTGTTGTTGTTGTTGTTGTTGTTCAGGTTCTTCAACACTTGGTTTCCGTGCGATAAGTCTTGAAGGACTTGACAGAATTTGATGAAACTTGGTAGGATTATGTATCTAGGCAAGACCTAGGTTGGGATTGTATATGGGTGACCTTGATGTAATTTTCAAGGTCACAGGGTCACTTATGTGAAATTGGTTTCCTTGCGATAAGTCTTGAAGAACATGATGGAATTTGATGAAAGTTGGTAGGATTATGTATCTAGGCAAGACCTAGGTTGGGATTGTATTTGGATGACTTTGAGCGAATTCTCAAGGTCACAGGGTCACTTGTGTGAAATTGGTTTCCGTTCAATAAGTCATGAAGAACTTGATGGAATTTGATGAAACTTGGTAGGATTATGTATCTAGGCAAGGCCTAGGTAGGGACTGTATTTGGGTGACCTTGATCTAATTTTCAAGTTCACAGGGTCACTTATGTGAAATTGGTTTCCGTTCGATCAGTCTTGAAGAACGGGATGGAATTTGATGAAACTTGGTAGGATTATGTATCTTGGCAAGACGTAGGTTGGGATTGTATTTGGATGACCTTGAGCGAATTCTCAAGGTCACAGGGTCATTTATGTGAAATTGGTTTCCGTGCGATCAGTCTTGAAGAACTTGATGGACTTTGATGAAACTTGGTAGTATTATGTATCTAGGCAAGACCTAGCCTGGGATCGTATTTGGGTGACCTTGACCTAATTTTCAAGGTCACAGGGTCATTTACGTGAAATTGGTTTCCGTTCGATAAGTCATGAAGAACCTGATGGAATTTGATGCAACTTGGTAGGATTATGTATTTTGGCAAGACGTAGGTTGGGATTGTATGTGGATGACCTTGAGCAAATTCTCAAGGTCACAGGGTCATTTATGTGAAATTGGTTTCCGTGCAATCAGTCTTGAAGAACTCGATGGAATTTGATGAAACTTGGTAGTGTTATGTATCTAGGCAAGACCTAGGTGGGGATTGTATTAAGTTGACCTTGACCTAATTTTCAAGGTCACAGGGTCACTTATGTGAAATTGGTTTCCGTTTGATAAGTCATGAAGAACAGGATGGAATTTGATGAAACTTGGTAGAATAATGTACCTTGTCAAGACCTAGGTTGGGATTGTATTTGGATATCCTTGAGCGAATTCTCAAGGTCACAGGGTCATTTATGTGAAATTGGTTTCCGTGCGATCAGTCTTGAAGAACTTGATGGAATTTGATGCAGCTTGGTAGGATCATGTATCTAGGCAAGACCTAGGTTGGGATTGTATTTGGATGACCTTGGCGGAATTCTCAAGGTCACAGGGTCACTTATGTGAAATTGGTTTCCGTGCAATAAGTCATGAAGAACAGGATGGAATTTGATGCAACTTGGTAGGATTATGTATCTTGGCAAGACGTAGGTTGGGATTATATTTGGATGACCTTGAGCAAATTCTCAAGGTCACAGGGTCACTTATGTGAAATTGGTTTCCGTGCGATAAGTCTTGAAGAGCTTGATGGAATTTGATGAAACTTGTTAGGATTATGTATCTTGGCAAGACCTAGGTGGGGATTGTATTTGGATGACCTTGAGCGAATTCTCAAAGTCACAGGGTCACTTACGTGAAATTGGTTTCCGTGCGATAAGTCTTAAAGAGCTTGATGGAATTTGATGAAACTTGTTAGGATTATGTATCTTGGCAAGACCTAGGTGGGGATTGTATTTGGATGACCTTGACCTAATTTTCATGGTCACAGGGTCATTTATGTGAAATTGGTGTCTCTGCAATAAGTCTTGAAGAACTTGATGAAAATTGCTAGAGTAATGTATCTAGGTGAGAGCTAAAATAGGATTGTAATTTTCAAGCAAACTTGGTCATTTGTAATTTGTTATCACCTGTAGCTTATTCAGAGACGTAAGTGTTTCACCGGGAGACATTCGATTTTCTGTTGGAAAATCAGTCTGTTCTAGTTAAATTTGGTTTTGATAGTTCTGTATTCTTTGGTTTTGATATTAGAGGAATTTTATGCACAGCAAGAATATGCTACATTAAAACAGAAAAAGAAGACAAAAAAAAAAAAAAATGCTTGAACATCAGTTCACTTTGGAGTGACACAAATGACTGAAATTAATCAGGTGAGAGAAGTAAGTGCAAGGATCTACATGTATATGGATCCAACTCATTGTCCAGTCAATTATTTTAATTTGATACAGGAAAAAATGCTGATAATCTTTAGCCTACCCTGCTGCCTGGCTTCTGTACCTTTCTCCATGAGTGACTACAGCTCCACCTAGTGAGCTTAAGGTGGCAGGGAACGAGTTTAACTATTTCTGGCATTGGGGTGCAATAAAACCATGTAACACTTGTTTTAGGGATCATTGAACACGCATTCACATATGGTTTGTGTGTTTATGCTCATGTTAACCTACTATAAAAAATTAATAACTGTTTTTTATGCTGAAACACGTTGTCTAATATCATTAATGTTAAATTCTCAGGAAATATGCTTTTATCACTCAGTTCAGATGGGTATGACTCAGCTTGCCCAAGCCAATCTTAAGGCTGTGTCTGTGAGGATTTGAATTTCTGGTATTGACAGACATTTCTTTATGGCAGATGTCTGGCAGCATCTCCAGAATGCCAAATCCTCATAACTGAAATCAAAATGAATTCATTGCTTTTATTTATAGTTCAGATCCCTAATTTTACTGTTTTGAGTGCATTAACTCATTCCATAATATGGTCACAGGCTTTGGTCATTGGTTCTGGCACTGCCTGGCAAGTCATGCTGTAGCTGCTGCAAGGCAGCTGCAGCATGACTTGTCAGGCAGTGCCAGAACCACTGACTTAAGACTATAGGCATGTTGGTACTTGAACGAAAGCTCTTTTCATGAAGAATTTAAATATGCAATTGTCCTCTTAAATCTTGGTAAATATGTGTAAAAATCAGGGACTGGTATGGAATGAGTTTACAGTAAAAATCAGACTTTGAAAAGAGCCAACAACACCTCCCTGGCAGCCCTGCAGTCAATAATTGTCATTGTGTGTGTGTTCACTTGTAGGCCATGGCCTCCATGACATATGGTGATTGCTCTTACCACAATGTGGTCGCAAATTCCATTTCTTTGTATTTAATAGGGAGGAACTAGAGTAATGTATGTAAACTTGGAAGATGATGTTATGATCTCATCCAGTGCTTGAATGACTGCGGGTAATGTCATTCAACTGGTGTTCAGTGTCATAGTATCAGTAGTGCTACAGCACACTGCCACAGTATCAGGAAAGCAATAGCACAGAGCCACAGTATGATAATGCTGTATCACAGTATCAGTAATGCTGTAGCACAGTGCCATAGTATCAGTAATGCTGTAGCACAGTGCCACAGTATCAGTAATGCTGTAGCACAGTGCCATAGTATCAGTAATGCTATAGCACAGTGCCACAGTATTAGTAATGCTATAGCACAGTGCCACAGTATCAGTAATGCTGTAGCACCATGCCATAGTATCAGTAATGCTGTGACACAGTACCACAGTATCAGTAATGCTATAGCACAGTGCCACAGTATCAGTAATGCTATAGCACAGTGCCACAGTATCAGTAATGCTGTAGCACAGTGCCACAGTCTGAGAATGCTATAGTACAGTGCCACAGTATCAGTAATGCTATAGCACAGTGTCACTGTATCAGTAATGCTATGGCACACTTTTACAGCAGTGCACATGCACAGAAAACACCACTTTGCTTGAGACATGTCCCTATTTACATTAAACTTTTTATTTGAGATCATATACATGTAAACTATATTTTTTCCAAAAGTATACATATGGATCAAGCGGCATTATATTTGAAATAATGAAATCTCTGTAAGTGTTAAGAAATTAAATTTGAATTGCTTAATTAAAAACTTTAATTTTGCCTGTTTTTGCAGATTAAAAAAAAAAAAAGCAAAAAAAGCAAAATCACCAAGCATAGGAAGCATTATTATCTGATGGGAAATGAAAGAGGACACATCTAGCAGCAAAACGTTATTTTAAATCTTGAATAAAGGGTTTTGTTCAAAGTTTACTGGATGTTTAAATTTAAATTAAAATTAGAAAAAAATTGAACAGCCATAAAATTAAAACTAAGCCCTTTTTCAAAAAAATAAAATACAGTGGTGGAAAGTGTGATGTGTTTTCTCATTTGACACTATAAACTAATTTGTTAAAAAAAATTTTTAAATCCTGTTTTAAGTTTTTATGAAAATTTAAGGATTTTGATCAAAATTTAATTACTTCAATAGCAACACTGAATTTTTATATTCAGTGCCAGGATCAAACTTGATGTTATGTTTCTTTTTAGAAGATGTGTACTTTAAGGGAATTAGATGACAACAATTAAACATACATACAGGAGAGCCGTACAGTGTACCACGCCCTAAATGTCAAAGTGTACATGACTGAACAAAAAGATTTATAATCCTGCATGATATTTGGGGGGTAAGAATTTGGTGAGAAGCAAGCTTTGATAAAAGAAATCATTAGAGAGACAATATTGATGAAAAGTCCATTCAAGACTTAAGTGCTCTGGTTGCATTGATATTGTCGATCTGTCTTTGAGAAGTTGCCATGTGGTGAAGATAAGATCTTTCCTTGTGCTGCATGCAAGAAATATGAAGATATTGTTCTATATAGGATAAATGATGGATCATCAAAAGGCCGTAATGAATATATACTTCAGTTAGCATGCATCAAAACATCCTTAGGCAGCTGTTCTTCTGGGTCATTTTCACAGTTAGGCAGATGTAGAGTGACCGTGCATAATTCACTACCTCAAACATTACGTCGTGTTTGTACGTGGAAATTGAAGCATATATTACACTATATAATCATTAATGTGGTTTTCTGAAATTAGAATTATGCCATAAATATTAACATACATGTATTTGTTAAACTATATTGCCATAATGATAATTGACTCACAGTTTTATATTTTCACTTTGATGCTCAAAATACCAAAATTTTTGTAATGGGCCATTTTCAAAAAAAAAAAAAAAATCAAAACAAAACAAAACAAAAACAAAAACAAAAGCAAACAAAAAAAAAAACAAGAAACAAACCAAAAGAAAAAAAAAACAAACAAACAAAACAAAAAAAACAAAACAAAACAAAACAAAACACAAAAACATGTCTCTGCTGAAGATGGCCTTCTTAAAGGCATGCTGACATGACAGAGGGGACTTGCAATGTGAAGAAAGAATTCAATTATGTTGCAGGTATTATGGCTTTTGCATTATTCATGAAAAACAGAAACCAAATGGAATTTGGAATATCCTATGAGGCACAAAGGTTTAAGCATATGTATATTTCATACCTTGGCAAAATTGCATTTGAGAATGACTATCAGTTTGAGAAGGCTTTGTATTGCATGTTCAATATATGAAGACCATACTTTTTTTGTAAGTTTGATCCTGTGTTCTCTTTAAATTTATTTGTGTGAATAGTAGTTTTCTTGTTGTTTTTTTTTTTTTATATTAAATTTGATGCATGCAGGAGAATTTTCTAAAATCCCAGAATATAGTCCTTTGTTTGTTAGAAAGGAAGCCTGATCAGATTATTAACCCTCTCCTGGCAGGATAAAACAGTAAACAGCTTCCCAGAGGGTGGTCGGGCACCATATGGTCAACATTTACCTACATCTACTGATGAACTGGGCTGGCCAACACGGCAGTCTTAACTCCAATTCTTAGCAAAAATATTTTCTGCTAACATGGAATTTAAGTAGAAAGTACAAGTGGATGACAATTTACATCCAGGTGCTCTTGTGTGATGTGAGTGGGAAAGGGTTAAGCTGTACACAGCTCCTTTTGACATCTTGTCATTGCTTGGTCTTTACCCTCTCATGCTTGTTTCATCCAAAAGTGCCCAGGTGAATGTTGTGTGCTTGATGTTTTTACTTGAGAAATGAACTTCATTTGCATTGCAGTTATGTGCCTATATAGCCTTCGGGCGTTGACAGGCATCATGTACTCTATAGCAATGCCTCTCAACCACTGGAGGCTATATAAGTGCATAAACACAACACAAATAATGCCTGTCAAGCCTAGGTAGCTGTATAAGTGCATAAACACAACTATGCCTGTCAACCCCTGGAAGCTATATAAGTGCATAAACACAACACAAATAATGCCTGTCAAGCCTAGGAAGCTATATAAGTGCATAAACACATCACAAATAATGCCTGTCAACCCCAGGAAGCTATATATAAGTGCATAATTGCAAAGTATATGAAGTTTGTTGCTTATGTATGTACTTTTCCCCTCTGTTACATGGTAAAATGTGAAAATTTTGACTTTTACCTGCTCGTTCTTTGGAGATCTGCTCCATGCTAAAAATATGTCTTTAAATGGTGTAAACAGACAAACATGAGTCAAGAAAATAGTTCACAAGTTCATTCACAGTTTTTTTTTTGCTGCACTCAAAATATAAAGAATAAACCAAATGTTTACACTTTCAGCATTTAATGATTACCAGGTGGCATGTGTGTTTAATGAAGTCAGACTCAAAAGTCACAGTAGAAAAAGAAAAGTTTAGCTCCCATGATGCTTTGTGCTGCAGTAAACAATTGCCGCAAACAAACATGGCTACCATCATGAACTTTTTGGGCCACATGGTTCATTTACCCATGAAAATTGTGCAAAGTTTGCCATAATAAAGTTGTGTAATGCAAACATTCCTCCTTCACAAAAATCTTATGGATATTTGACATTGACAACAGTGTCAGCACTTCTATTTACATAACACATTAACTGCATTTGCTCTTCCTACCCTCCTACTGCTAAAAAACACAAACCATATGTAAATATTTACATACATTGTTTGTAAAAAAAAAATTGTTGAAGGAGAAGCTTTGATAAGACCTATCATTATATCATGGCCTGGGTCAACTGCTTTCCTAGACATGGGTCAGACACAATGCAGCCAGCTCACTCCATGGAAAGCTGTTGACTGTCTAAAGCTAAGTCCTTTTGGTGTGTAAATCGGTTTGCATATTGCATGATGCGTAATGTGTTATAAAGGTCTCTATGATACTAAGTGAGACTGACTCCTGATGTGTATCAACTTGAACCCATTTCTCCATGAAAACTGTTGACCTATGCCATGTTATTTTGATGTCTTACCTGAAATTCTCATTCAAGTTGATTTTAATTATTGTTGAAATTCAAATGGCAACATTGAAGCAAACGACATTTGACCACCGGCCGGTATTGGCCAGTTTAAGGGAAAGGAGTTGTTGCCTGCCATGCATCCATGCTCCATCAATGTGACCAATCAGCTTTCAACCATTTCCTCACACTCACTTATGGCTTATAGACAGGGAAAGTATGATTTTGAGGTTTCACATGTCTTAGGCTTCTCAGTATGGCATTGATGATTTGTAATATGCTGAGGTATGGAATCTGTGGGTTTTTTTAATTTTTTTAAATTTTTTTATTTTTTATTAAATGTGTGGGAATATTTTAGAAAGAACCTCATGCATCATGCACAAATGTGGCATTTTTCTAACGACAAGAGTTAAATAATTTGATTTTACTATAGCCAATAAATCTCTGCAATCACAGTACGCTGAGTAGAAAGATTTTACATGTACTTTGTTGTTGTTGTTAAAATTCTTAAATTTCCTTTTGCTGCCAAAACTTTGAAGATTAGATGGTCAAACTTTGATAAGATTGAACAGATATTGTCATTGGGATCTCAGTCCCAATTTGACTCTGCATAAAAGAGACACCTTGTCATGCAACTACACTTGACCAGTGGTCCATACCTTTGCATCACGGAAACAAAGCTGATTTATCAAACTTTTAATGAAGAGTCACTTTAACAATTAGAACAACTGCTAAACTTAATAGTGGCCAGATTTTTTTTTCCGAAGTCAACATACTCTTGAACGCACTGACAACAGCTTGAAGTGAATCTTAGAGAGTTGTGGAGAAATGTCAAAAGGCCATCCTCATGCGGCATGCACCCTCAGCCAGCCTCTTACCTTACGGCTTGAAATAGAACTTTAGGCTAAAGGATGTAGAATCAACGTAAACTGGTGATACATCAGAGATGCAGACAGTACTGTCAATGAAAAAATATCACCAAAACTTACCAATCTGAAGCCAGTAACATTCTCCAAGTTATCTGCCGGCTGGCACGCTGTATCACCACTTAGATGATTCTCGGTCCGCAAACTTAGGCCCTGTCATGATAAATAACTTGTGTATGCTTCATGTACACACGGAATGATAAAAAGACTGCAGCCACTGGACAGGACTGATAGACTGGTGTAGCAGAGATGTATACTGTGCCAGGTGGACTGCTGTAAACTAGGGTCCCATGTGACAATGTGAAGTGCTCATCACTGCTGCTGATTGATTTACGTGCTGACTGTGGGCTGTGTATGCACTGGTCTACTGCGGGTGTAAACACGGAGTGGCATAGTACCCAGTGGTTGCCGAGACTAGGCAGCTGGCCTTTTCTCTTTGAACAAGATACGTAGGATCTTGACGCACTTTCTTGTAGTAATGACCTGCCAGAGATCAATGATGCCCTTGTACTGGACAACACGGGCCCAAAAGTGAATGGCAAAATCCGAATAGCTGAGAGTGCATATGTCTTGCCTCACCAGAAAAGAAAAATGGACTTTTCATTATCTTTGAGAGCAATTCAAACTTCATTGTTGCGATTTAGGACCTTGGTGTTGATTGTTTAGTTTTGCTGTTTTAAGTATGAGTAGAAACGTTAGCAAAACTTGTGCATAAACATGACAAGAACCCAAGCACAAGTCCATAGAGAATCTTACAGGGCTGACAATGAGTTGCCATTTTTCTCCTATGAGGGACCGTTGGTAGCAGGAAAAATCACCAGTGACTGCAGGTCATGAGTGATTTTCCACACCAACAACGATCCTGAGGGAGAGAAAAATAGTAACTCACTCTACAGCCATGTAAAATTTTGTTTATTCTATGTTAAAATAGGTATTCATTGCCAAAAAATATTCCCTATGTCTACTTTCAACACCGACCTAGTGTGCCGTGTTCATTTTAATATGTTCTTTGTAGTTATTCAATGTCACATGTGATGAATAATCAAACATCCCGCGAACACATTTGATTTTGTCTAAATGTTAATGCACTATGGAACAGGCATGTCTCAATTTAGTTGTAGCAATGTTTAGGTCATGTGATCTACTGTAAGTTACTACTTTTGAATTTCACTCCAAAAAAAAGATAATTTACTCAGAAACAGGATAAATTATACTTGTTTAGGATAAGAAATACACCTTTTACTGCAGTCTGGTCCTGTGGTCTGACCATTTCCATGTCACAATGAGGCATGGGTCAACTGTCTTCCTTCACATGTGTAGTACAGGCCCATGTAGATATGTGTGGTAGAGGCCCATGTAGACGTGTGGTAGAGGTCCATGGAGACGTGTGGTAGATGTCCATGTACATGTACATGCAGACGTGTGGTAGTGGCCCATGTAGGCTGAAGAAAGATGTAGACTTGACCATTGTTTTCCAGCACTGTCTACATGTAACTCTTGTTCAAAATACCTCTTTTGATGAGAATTTTTATTAAATAAAAATGAACATTTGAAACAGACATTAAGGCCATTTAAGTGGAAAACTATTGGTATCTTGAGGCACTTAGCAGAGACTCCAACCCTCCAGACTTGGGTGGGAGATCTCCCCCGTTTTTATCATGAAAATCATTCAAATTTTACAACCTCCTGCCTGATTTACAGTGCTCCCTATAGTAATGAATGGGGCTCCCACTGGGAGCAGCTGCTTTTGTACTACGTGGGATTCAGGGTGTGTGCCGTGTGCAAAAATTCTCACCAGAAGGTGCAGTGCACATGGCATTGTGGGTAGGATATGCGGGCAACTTGAATTTGTATTGTGCGAGAGGCCATTGTTTACTATAGGTGAAATTATGTGCTGGTCCGAAATGGATGAAGATTACTTTAAAAAAAACAGACAGTTTGCTGGTATAACCCTTTCCCCCTCACATAACTTGGGTGTTAGTCCACTCTACCCCTTGAATTAATTCCTCATGAACAATAAAAATGTGCTATGAACATACCAAAACAGTGGCTGTCTGTGCCTACATTGTAGGAATAGGTGTCAGCCCGAGTGGTTAGTATGACTGACTGAATATCGCTTTCGGTAATGACATTTCATTTGCGGTAAAATGTACAGATTTATTTGTACAGGCAATATAAATGATCATGAATAGTTGCTTACGGCAAGTAAAAGTGTTGAAATCTGCAGAAAAAATGCAAGTATCCACCAAGTTTGCCTTCCCCTTAAAGCCATGCTTGTGTACAAATGTCTTGAATGGTTGGTACCGTGGGAAAGCCCAAAGTCTGTTCTATTTTGGTATACTGACCTCCGATTGGCTAAACTTGATGTGTGTTTATATTTCCCACTATATAAATAAGTCAAATTTGACTATAATATCCATATTTGGAAACTCATTCGAGTTTACGGAGTCATCAATCCAAATGCGGTACATGCAGTGAAAGCTTGTTATAATGACACCATCTGTTCTGGTAGAAATATGTCAGATAGCTGGATATGTCAGATAACTGGATATGTCAGATAAATGAATCAAACAACAAAGAAAACGAACTTCTATAGTTCAAAACTTATGTCATTATAAGGAATATTTCCGATGTCTGAGTGTCGTTATAATGAGGTTTCACTGTACATCGGGTAGCCAATGATAACCAAAAAGTACTTCCATTTCCAATAACTGCTAAGCAATGCATTGAAACCAACAAATATAGATGCTGTTTACTGATGAACTTTCCAAAACGGGCAAGATAAATGTGAAGCAACAAGTTTATTTTTGCCATCCATTATTAAATTTTGACAGAGAAACATCCCACATAAACTATACTAAACAGAAAAGACGCATAGTGAACAAAACATGTAGATATGAGCCGTGGGAAGAGTCAAATTCATTGAATGTGCTGGATATGCATTGTAAACAGCGTAATGTTGATTGATGGTCTTCTTTGTACGATCACTAATTTCACCGAACAAATGCTCCATCCTGCTTTTTAGTCACGATGTTGGTATGGTGATATGAATGGAATGATGCAAAAATGACTACTTCAGTAGATGGTTTTCATGATTTTCCTATAAATGACACGATCAAGAAAGGAAAAATGATTTCCATGGATGCATTGAAAAAGGCCCAATTCGGCTGATTTGAGGGGGAGCTTGATGCAGCCAGGTACGGCCAACTTGAGGGGGAATGGGTTAAACAATATCTGAAAGACAGAGGTGTTGATCTCCATCAATGAGAGAAGCAAGTCAGAGTTAGCTGACAGCTTAAACACAGAGTCTGTCTTAGTCATTGTGCTCACCCTCACTAGACGAGCCAACAAACTAATAGTTGCCTGCATCGCTTACCACGCCATCTCTTGGCTTGCCAGTTTTTTATCGTATGGCGTGCAATTTGAATCCCATGTATTATGTCCCATTTGCTGGGTTCTGCGGGCTGGAGTCTCTGACTTAGCAGATGTGAAACCTCTCAAACATCAGAACTATTTCTGTGACGTGGTGCTGAAAGCACAATCTCTCTACATTCCATAGCCAATCCAATGTCATGTACAAACTTCTACCTTAAGTAATCACATATGATGCAAAAATTGCCAGCAGTTATATTTTGGTCCACTGAGTCATATTTCCTCTGTATTTATAGGAAAAATAATATTATGTGGGGAAGGGCTGTCAGACCCAGCCACATCAATAGTGTCTACATAGGCCACTAACTCGCCGGCATTTGTAACTGTACTGTATTAATGTGGCCATATTGATTCCGTCATGTGTCAGGTTACAGGGTTACATTTGCAGTATAATTGTAACTTTTTGTTGATGAGAATTTCAAATTAAAAGTTGAAAAGTAGCAATAGGAAATTTTAATAGAACTAAAAAAAAAAAAAAAAAAAAAACTAGTGGTTGAGTTTATGATTTAAGTTGAAAACTAACTCATTTGCATGATAAATTTGTCAGCGAGTTTTTGCAGTTGGCAATTTTTATAAAAGTAAAAAGAAAAGAAAAAAAACGATTTAGAAGCAAATAACTCCTTTGCATGATAAATTTTGTAATTAATTTATCACTGTAAACTTAATAAAAGCTGACCAAACTGCTTCATACAATTAAGAACTATGTCTTTAGCTCTGCTGACTTGTCGGTCCGATGACCTGGGCAGAATGGGTGGTTGTTGGTTGTCTGTTCAGAAGGATCATATTTCATTTCTTCTGAAAAATGTTGGTTGAATCATCTTCAAACTTAGAGGGGGACCACTCATGAAAGATGTTGACTTGAGTCCCAAGGTTAAAGGGCCACTTCAGTGATTTTATTGTTTGAGCCATTACATATTCATATTGACCTTCGTGATGGCCCTGTATTATGATATGCTTACAATGATTGTGGGTAATAATGATTTAATTCCTAAGATCTTGCAAGTTCTTTCATGAATTTTACAGTTCGAGGTATTGATGTTAAAATGTGTTAACTGCAGACCTGCTTTGCTCCCCTCAGTTGCCAGGGACAAAACTGTGCCTCTGCCAGGATGAGGGCGCTTGTAGCTGGTATGTAACTTCCAGAAATAACAATTTTTTCGACCCCCCCCAAAAATTAAAAAAAAAAAAAATTTCTAAATATAGTTATCATCTTGTGTGTTTCATTACCTGTCAATTGACTTCCTACTAATTAGCTTTATGCTTTGTCAAGTCATTACTTCTACCACAGGAGCTCATTTGGCCCGGCTTGATACGTCAATTTGCCCTCCTTCTTATGAAGTTCCTTGCAGCAGCTTAGGTGGCAGCACAGAACCCAGTTAGTGGAAATACCTCCATTTGGCAGTTTGTGACCTCTTTGATTTAGGATTTAAAAGTGAACTCAGTCTTGGTTCTCTCCCTCATGTAGAAATGGAGACTTGTGGTTTGATAAAGGGCAATGACAGCTCTTTACTGTTGTTCACTATGGTTATTGTTAGTGATGGGTTAAAAGGGCAATGACAGCTCTTTACTAATGTTCACTGGTTATCGTTAGTGATTGACTAAAAGGGCAATGACAGCTCTTTACTGTTGTTCACTATGGCTATTCTTAGTGATGGGCTGAAAGGGCTATGACAGGTCTTTGCTGTTATTCTCTATGATTATTGTTAGTGATGGGCTAAAAGGGCTATGACAGCTCTTTGCTGTTATTCTCTATGATTACTGTAAGTGATGGGCTGAAAGGGCTATGACAGCTCTTTGCTGTTATTCTCTATGATTACTGTTAGTGATGAGCTAAAAGGGCTATGACAGCTCTTTGCTGTTATTCTCTATGATTACTGTTAGTGGTAGGCTAAAAGGGCTATGATAGCTCTTTGCTGTTATTCTCTATGATTACTGTTAGTGATGGGCTAAAAGGGTTATGACAGCTCTTTGCTGTTATTCTCTATGATTATTGTTAGTGATGGGCTAAAAGTGCTATGACAGCTCTTTTCTGTTATTCTCTGTGAGTATGGTTAGTGATGAGCTAAAAGGGCTATACAGCTCTTTGCTGTTATTCTCTATAATTACTGTTAGTGATGAGCTAAAAGGGCTATGACAGCTCTTTGCTGTTGTTATCGATGATTACTGTTAGTGATGGGCTAAAAGGGTTATGACAGCTCTTTGCTGTTATTCTCTATGATTATTGTTAGTGATGGGCTCAAAGTGCTATGACAGCTCTTTTCTGTTATTCTCTGTGAGTATGGTTAGTGATGAGCTAAAAGGTTATGACAGCTCTTTGCTGTTATTCTCTAAGATTACTGTTAGTGATGAGCTAAAAGGGCTATGACAGCTCTTTGCTGTTATTCTCTGTGATTACTGTTACCCTCTGGCAGTCATAGTTGGGGTCACAGTAACCTTGATTCTGCATAAAACGTTTGGTAACAAGACTTACTCTACCAGACTAGCAACACTTCAAGTAAGGGCTCAAAAACAGCCTTTTTCACATTGGAAGTATTGTGCTATAGGATGGTCAAACAAATTGTGTCCATGGCTTTTGGGGACAAGAAGAATTGTGAATGTTGAGATTGGTTGTCAACTGGACTAAAGCCAATGCTTGGGGATGGCAGTGCTCTGTCACTGTCTTCTCCCATGTGCTGCAGGCCGGGGGCTTGCACCATTGTAGAACTGATGTGCTTGACATCTGTAAGAAATGAATATTTCATGAAGAAAAGTAAAACTTCCTATTACCAGGAAGCGGAACCGTAAGGGCAATTGAGAACTGACATTTAGAGTAGAAGACTAGAGAGTTGACCTTTTTAGATCTTAATATATTAATTACTTACTGTCATGACTAAAAAGTGACATACTACACAAGACAGTTTTCTCTAACTTGGTGCCAAGCAACTGAAGCCATGTCATGTTGACAGTACTTCAGAGCTGGCTGACTGTAGGTCATCACCAGTAAATGTAAGGATGGCATGATAGGCCATGGGTCATGGGTCTGTTGCTGGGGTCCAGTTGGACCTGACTAATAGAGGAGTTTAGGAATCCAGATGGCAGCACCTGTCTGTGTTCATTTGCATAAATTTGCCTATTTAGCAGGCCAAAACTCCAAAGGATTTGTTGTCATGCAAATAAGTAAAACTTTGCAAATGATCACCCTCAAGTGCTGCCCTCTGGGGTCCTGAATGGGTCTATTCAATTTGGTATTCTATGTGTGTATATGCTATGGTATATAATAGAGCCATGGACCAGCTCCAGCTGATCTGTAAGCTATGCATCGCATAGCTATTATACATAGTACTGGGTACTAGCTACAGCTGACCTACTATTTATAGTTACTGGGTACAACCTACAGCTGATCAATGGGCTAAATTGATGTCATAGCTCCTATGTGCAGTTACAGGGGATAAGGTATGCAAGTCACTAATTAGCGGTATGCATTGTAGTTTCTATATACATGTATAGTTGTTGATGACTAGCTGACCTACTGCATGTAGCTACTGGGAACAAGTCAACATGGACCAATTGGCTATATGCTTGGCGTGTATGCAGTTACTGGGGACTAGCTACAGGTAACCCACTATGTCTATATTTACTTGAGACATGTTACAGCTTACCAATTGGGTTATGCATGTCATGATTACAATTGCTGGGGACAAGCTGCAGCCAATCCCACAAAGGTATGATGTCAAGTGGTCAGGTATTGCTTGTCTCCAGCGTGTAACCTTGGTGCAGCCTGTCTCCAGCATGTAACCTTGGTGTAGCTTGTCTCTAGCGTGTGACCATGGTATAGCTTGTCTGCAGCATGTGACTATGGTAATGCTTGTTTTTAGCATATAACCCTGGTATAGCATGTCCCCAGCTTGTAACCATGGTATAGTTTGTTTCCAGCATGTAACCATGGTATAGTTTGTTTCCAGCATGTAACCATGGTATTGTTTGTCTCCAGCAGGTAACCATCATATAGTTTGTCTCCAGCATGTAACCTTGCTAAAGCTTGTCTCTAGTATGTAACCACAGTGTAGCTTGTCTCCAGCATGTGACCTCGGTAGAGCTTATCTTCAGCAGCTAACCTTGGTATAGATATGAGCAAGGACCGAGCAAGGGTCACAAAAGCTGAGATCAGATGACCTTGGTATAGCTTGTCTCCACCATATAACCATAACAAAAGTTATTTCCAGCTTGTAGCCATATTATAGCCCATGAATTACATGAACATTTTCATGCAGCAAATGTGATCACGATGCAGCAAATTGTTTAGTACTATAGGTCATCTGTGGTAACTGAAACCATGGCATATCCAATAGACTGACTCCACCTTGCCACCACTGTGCTGTAATCATGACATAGCCAATATATGACTCCAGCTTGCAACCAAGCATGATAAAGCTAATAAACTGACTCTAGCTTGCCACCACTGTGTTGTAGCCATGACATAGCCAATAGACTGACTCCACCTTGCAGCCAAGCATGACATAGCCAATAGACTAACTCCAGCTTGCCACCACTGTACTTAAACCATGACATAGCCAGTAGACTGACTCCGCTTGCCATCAGTATGTTGTAACCATGACATAGCCAATAGACTGAGCCCAGCTTGCTACCAGTATATTGTAACCATGTCATAAATGACCTGACTGTAGGATATGTTTCCTAATAGCAGTAACTTTGAGCCTCTAGGTTGATGGTGGGCTGACTGTAGGATGTTTATGTCCAGATAAAGGGATAAATGGAATTGTGGATTGCTTAAAGCTTATTCCTGGTATCTGACAGTACAGCATCAAGAATTGCAAGTGATTGTCTGTTGTTCCCACAACTGTTGGGTAAGTCATATAGACTCTCTGTGAATTTCTTGGGTTACCATTATCTAATGTAACAGTGAAACTTAGTATGTACATGTATGCTCTTAGAGCATTCTTCATGACCACGAAATCTGAGTGCAGGGCAGGGGAAGCATTCTTTATGGTCATAAGACATGGTTGTAAGGCAGAGGGAGCAATCTTTATGGTCATAAGACATGGTTGTGAGGCAGAGGGAGCAATCTTTATGGTCATAATACATGGTTGTGATGCAGAGGGAGCAATCTTTATGGTCATAAGACATGGTTGTGATGCAGAGGGAGCATTCTTTATGGTCATAAGACATGGTTGTGATGCAGAGGGAGCAATCTTTATGGTCATAAGGCATGGTTGTGATGCAGAGGGAGCATTCTTTATGGTCATAAGGCATGGTTGTGATGCAGAGGGAGCATTCGTTGTGACCATGAGACATAATTATAGGCAGAGAGAGCATTTTTTATGACCAGGAGATTAGTTATTAGGCAGAAGGGTCACTTGGTCTGCATTAACACATCATCCTTCCACCTCACATCTATGTGATAATCATGAAAGATGGTCTTACTGCCCGGTACATGACCTTAGTTCTACTTGTACATGTACTTTGTGTTTGATATAACTCCTACAGTTCTTTGGCTTCAGTATCTGAACAAAAGTTTTTTTTTTTTTACTTTGTCATTGAAAACAAACTTGGGCCTAGCTTGGACAAAAACATCAACTATGTGTAAATGTATTCAAATGGAATAGTTTTTTCTAGTCAGGTCCATGAATATTCATGCACCACAAATAAATTTTACCTTGACCCCCAAACACTCTAGTCGTGTGTTTAATACACTAAACATATGTTCTCCCTGTAGGGAAATTTACGCCCATTGGGAACACCAGCAAAGAGACATCACGTCTCCTTGACAACGGAGTGTTAGTAAACATAAACCTGTGCACACCATAGCACGTGGACCGGCATTGACCCAACTGACCAGTTCGACAGTTGGCTTTTCCAATGTAAAACACAACGATTTTATGTCATCCCATGTACAATAATGGATAACATGGACACGCAAAATTTAAGGGTAAAAAATATATGCAGCAGCCTTTGGGCAGCAGCCTCTGAAGAGTTGGGACAGAACGAAACCGATCAGACCATCCTGAAGTCTCCACTCAGGCAAAAGCTGCACTGACAGGCACTTTTCGCCATCTTGGCCCTTGCCTAGTCTTTTCATTGTACTTGTACATGTATGTTGCATAGGGCTGACATCCATTGTACATCTACAGGCTACTTGTGCAAGAGGCGAGAATTTTTTGGCCAATTCAACTACATGTAGCTGAGAACGGTTATCCTTATGCTTACGGTTACCATGGTTAACTCATTCCATACTGTTGTCACAGGCCTTGGGCAGTGCCAGAACCACTGACTTTAAGACTATAGGCATGTTGGTAGTTTAACGAAAGCTCTTTTCATGGAGAATTTAAATATGCAATTGTAGTCTTAAATCTAGGTAAATATATGGAAAAATCAGGGACTGGTATGGAATGAGTTAAATGCACATGGAATGAAAAAGAAATGTCAGTTTGAGTCATCATTGCTGAAGCATTGTGATCCTGAATGTCTTATACTGATGATACATATTTTGTTCAGCTACAGTAAGGGACCTTTTTCATTGGTATATACAAGGTTCTTTTTCATTGGTATATACAAGGTTATGGACCACTGTCACTGGCATGAAAGTAGAGAGAATAGATATAGTACCATCAGGGATAACAACCAACCACATCATTTTATTCAGTGGTTCTGGACAAAAAGACACAAATGCAATTCAAAATGTGAACTTTAGGTTGAAATGCACATGGCTTGATATCTGTGGACCTGTTCATAATCCCATGCCCAAAGTCTGGACCAGTATATCTTTGTATCTTATTGAGAACTGAGAGGCTTGATGGTTCAACCGTGGAGTCCATGTGTTCAATATGAGCATGATAAACAGTTATGATAGTACATGGTTTACTGACCAGGTGTCTCTAGTGATAAGAAGAGGCACAAAGACTTACATGTAAAAGTGGCACTGTGAGAGGATTTGCAAATATAGTTGGTCAGTTTTACCCTAGGTGGCAGCATGATACACATGACCAGGTTCTATCTGTCACTTTTACTGGCATTTTGTATCATTAATTTTCTTGTTTAGTCTGAGCTTTGTGACTTTACAGGAGTTGAACTGCCATTTTTACACACATAAAAGAAATGTTATGAATTACAGGTATGTTATGTATTGGAATGAAGTACAATTTAATTTTCTGAAGAGTTTAGAATAAAGAAGGATAAAATGTTTTCATTTCATATATCATGTTTTTGTCTCTTTCCTGAATTAAACATGCAAAATTCAAAACTTATGCCTGAATAACAAAACACTGTACAAAATAGAAGTATATGCTTTCAGAAATGCAACATGAAATCTTGTTAGTTTCTCTGAGGCAAGTCCGTGCTGCCATCTGTGGTACTGTTTGTGCACAATATTTCTGTGCTGCTACATGATGCTCAGGTATATTGTGTTTCTAAACTGTTCAGGCTGTGTATTAGCCAATGCTAATATGTTATGTAATATCAGTGACCTTGACATATTTTCCTCAGGTCACCAGGCTGGTAAAATTGAAAGAGGTGATTTTATAATGGCAAGGTGTAGCTTGGACATTAATGGTAGAGCAAAACTGCACTTGCATACATTATACAAAAAAACTCGACTTGGTAACCTTTTTTGGGGTCACCATGACCAATTGTAGTGGAACTGGGCACTTGTTGAAATGTATTGTTTTTCTTTGATTACTCTTAAAGTTATAGCACAATTTCTAAAGCAGACATAGATAGCTGGATGCCGGGTGTTCATTTTGAATTGAATAATGTTTTAATCCAAGTTGAATGTAAAGGTTGTATGGACTTGGAAATTAGGTGTCAAAATGTGAAAATCTTTGAATCCTCTGCCATCTACAGTAGTGGGATTATGAAAGAAGTCAAAATCTGAACTGATGTAGATGCTCATGGCGCCACGTACCTACAGTTTGACAGAAATTATGAGCCAAAATGTGTTGAACAAGATAAAATTCAATACCTTGAAAAATAATGAAGCTAGACATTCCAAATTGACAGGTTATAAATATAGATTATGTCCAACACTATTACGTTATGAAATATGGATGACCACTGAGATGTTCTCTCGTGTTCATTTACTGGGTCTATGACACAGTGTCCACAGACAAAAAGGTCAACTGGACCAAAAGCTGACAGGACAAAATGTTGAATAAGTGACCAGGTGTTGAAATGAAATAAGGTCGAGAAATTTCTACAGTTCTGTTGACAATTTTTTGGAAAGCTTTAATGAAATACCTTGCCAGTTCACTAATCAGTGATTGCGATCTTTATCTGTGCTTGTCCAAAGTAGAAAGTGGCCCTTCCCCTCCCCCAACAGCACACATGGAAGATGAATCTCCTTGCACATTGGGGAATAACTAAAAACCTCAACTTCTATAGAATCTGGAGCATGTCCCTCATGTAGACTTGTTGCAGATGGAACAATTTGTCTATCTGGGATCATCAGATTTGATCTACCATGTAGGAATAGCCAGCTTAGGCCAATTTATTTTTCCCTTATGGGAGAGTAAATAAATGGCCTGCATCATCTCTGATACAAATGTATGGGAAGTACATGTACATAGGATGAAAAATGGCAAACAAAAGTAAGGAAGTGTGGTACACATGTCTTGTTTTGTTTTGTTATTGACCTTTTTATGCAGTAGGGATGTAAATTGACTTTGTCCATTAGACCTTTGGTCCAGTCGCTATTTTGTCTTGACACCCATTGGTCCATTCGACCTTCTGTCTGTCAATGTTCTGTCTTGCACCACCATTCACTGCTATGCCTGGGTGCAGTGTTGGGGAACTTAAAATTGAGGTATATACATTTGTATAGTTTGTGCCATCACCCTGTCAGCAGAATTTCTTGTCACTCATTAAGAAGATATTCACGATTGACATCTGGTATTGTCAACCCTCCCAGATTACCCATGAGGCTCACAAAAGAGTGTGCTGAAAATTGTTGAAAAATTGTAGATTTCTGACAATTTTTAGCCACCTGCCTCAATTTCATTTTCCTTTTACATTTCATATTAATTTATCAATCATCAGGAATTTTACTTTCCCGTTCCTGGAGTTTAAGTTGGCAACAGTGGGCAACATTATTACTCACTTACAGACCATACATTGGGGGGATGGGAGGGTCAGAGGGTCAAAGGCTGTGTTCATTTTCAAGATGTCGAAAACATGATGGTTATTTAGGGCAAAGTTTTCACACCCTGACTAAATCCCTGGATTCAAAATGGCTACCCTGGCTGTCACCAACATGACAACAATTGAAGGATTCAGTCTATCACTCACACTTGACTTTGAGCTGCGCAAGATGAGCATAAATTTGGCATCACTTTTTCTCATTTTTTAGAGTTTGGTCCCAGACTGACAGATGTAGAATACAATGGAACAGTTCACCTGGGTATCACACTGAACCAAAAAATGGATGGTGTCCTTGAGTCTTTTGAGAGTACATGTATTTCGAAATTCTGTACTAAAATCAACATTTGTTCCCAAAAACTCATCAGGGACTTTTAATTAATTCCTGAATGTGTAACTTGTATCAAAATATATACCTTATCCTGGTACATTCAACTGAAATAAAATACTTAGACATACCGGTAGCAACCTTTGATTTCATTTTTTTACCTCTGCTGACCATAGGTTGCAGAGCTTATGTGATCTCTGGTGTCCATTCATCCATCCTTTCATCCATAAACATTTGCCTGTCAACACATTAGTGGCTACAATTTTTAAGTTAGCCTCTTGCAATATTGTTGACACATTGTACATATGATGGAAATCTAGGTTCCTTTCGTAACTGGTGGCGCCATGTAGTGGATTGTGTGGTACCGGGGCCAAGAAGTGAAAAAATTGAAAATGCTGTGGTATGTTCGATATTCAGTGGATCCTTATGGAGTTTGGTACAAATATTTTCATGAAATCTTAGCCTATGTTTCAATGTCACCAAGCACTGTTGAAAAGGACACTAGATTCAACGTGTTGAGAAAGTATAAGGCTAGCATTACCGAATATACTACGAATGTTTATCATATATGGAACTTTGACATTACATAATATGGATGCAAAAGACCACCTGACTTTTGTAGCCACATTTCTGACAGCACAACAGTATAGATTCTTTGGAGATGTACCTCAAATTTAGGACCACCTGTTATGTGTGACCATTATGGCTGGCTGACGGGGTGGTATTAACTAGCAGGTGATGTCTTGGCACATTGATCAATAAAACATACATGACATTTTATTTGTTGCTGGACCTGTGGTTGCAAATTGAGGAGGCAGGCCTCTGGTCTTTTAGTCATACTGGATGATCTGCACCTCAGACTACTAAAGATTAATTATTAAATGCTCATAAAGTAACTCGAGAGACATGGATCTTTATGTTTTTACTATAAACTGTCGTTTGATCATTTCTTCTGACAAGTGGACAAGTTTTGTAAAATTGCATGTTTATATGTATTGCTGCGATAATGGTAAGTAGCTGACATTTAAAGACAAATAAAAAGAAGTATAAAAAATGCAAAAGAAGAAAGCGATAGCTTTGCAGGATAACGCAGTAAATTGGAAAGACGAGATTTGAATCTGTTGTGCATGCTGCAGTAAGGCTCCATGGCTCACCGATGTGTGCCCAGTGAGCACTTTGTGAGGCAGCACAAGTAATCCATTATCCATTTGTATTGTCAGGTCGTGTGCTTATTTATCTGTTGAGGCACCGTCCAATTTAAGATACTCGGGAGAGAAGAGCACATGGATAATTTCTTCCATTAATCAGTGTATCAGATTTAAGGGCAATTGTATTCTGGTCACAGGGATCTCATGATATTGAAGGGTGGGCAACTCGGCAAATAATGGGGGCCTGGCAGGAAGTGTCCCGTGTGTGCAGGGCTCACAAGGACTACCACTTCCTTCATACATGCCTGATGTCTCCACATGTGCAACACATACAAAAAAAAAAAAAAAAAACTCTCTGATCTTGTATATTGTTTCATAAATCTTCTACAATTTGTGGGCTCTTTGAACCATAAATGTGGGCATTATTGAATCATATTTATTAACGGAAGGTCTTCATGAGATACTGACCAAAAAGAAAAAAAAAATATCAGGAAGAAAAAAACTTGGATGAAGTGTGTCAGAACTGTGACTCATTCTGGCAGATAGAGTATGTAAGAGCTGTGACCCATTCTGGCATATGTAATATGTAAGGACTGTGACCCTTTCTGGCAGATGCGTGTAAAGACAGACAGATTCTGGCAGATGTGTGTAAGAACTGTGACCCATTGTGGCAGATGTATGTAAGAACTGTGGCCCATTCTGGCAGATATGTGTAAGAACTGTGACCCATTCTGGCAGATATGTGTAAGGATGGTGACCCATTGTGGCAGATGTAGTGTGTAAGAACAGTGACCCATTGTGACAGATGTAGTAAGAACTGTGACCCATTGTTGCAGATGTATGTAAGAACAGTGACCCATTCTGGCAGATGTATGTAAGAACTGGGACCCA
Organism: Hermodice carunculata; assembly: GCA_964020975.1. Classification (NCBI taxonomy): domain Eukaryota; kingdom Metazoa; phylum Annelida; class Polychaeta; order Eunicida; family Amphinomidae; genus Hermodice; species Hermodice carunculata. The sequence continues at coordinate 59,366,084 of OZ026614.1, read as the reverse complement.
TTCTGGCTGAGGGAGTATGTAAGAATTGTAACCCATTGTTGCATATGTGCGTAAGAACTGTGACCCATTGTGGCAGATGTAGTGTCTAAGAACTGGGTCTAATTATGGCCGATGTAGCATGAAAGAGCTGTGACCCGGTCTGGTAGGTGTAGTGCGTAATAACTGGAACTGATTTTGGCAGATGTTGTATGTAAGAACTTTGACTCATTCTGATAGACGTAGTATAAAGGAACTCTGACCCATTCTGGCAGGTGTAGTGTGTAAGAACTGTGACTCCTTGTGGCAGATGTGTGTAAGAACTGTGACTCATTCTGGCAGATGTAGTGTGTAAGAACTGTGACTCATTCTGGCAGATGTAGTGTGTAAGAACTGTGACTCATTCTGGCAGATGTAGTGTGTAAGAACTGTGACTCATTCTGCATGGCAGATGTAGTATGATGAAAGAACTGTGACGCGTTCTGGCAGATGGCTTCATTGTGTGTTCAGTACTTGGTTGATTATCTTTCTTTTACACAAGCACAAAATGAGAGACATTATCATTACTGTCAAAAGTAAGTCTGTTATGGGATCAGCTGGTAATGTATGTTATGAAAATCAGTGTATTGTCCCCACTGTGCCACGTGGTACAGGTGTAGCTCATATATCCTGAACAAGGACACACTATTCCTGCTCTGCCTTGTGGCACAGGTATATTTCATATATCCTGGACAAGGACAGTCTGTCCGCACTCTGCCTAGTGATGCAGGTACATTTCTTATTTCCTGGACAAGCTTAGGACACACTTTCCCACTCTGCCTTGTAGTGTAGGTCTATTTCATATTTCCTGAACGAGGACACACTGCCCCCACTCAGCCTGTATCACATCTGGTTTCAATTCCATGTTTACTCCAAGGCTGCCAGCATAGTCCTTGTGTACTTTTGTAAAACATACACAAGAATACAGCCTTCTTTATGACATGCATTCCTCCAATACACAAAGCTCTCTCACTTGAAGGCAAGACACTGAACATACATGTAAGATTCATGTCACACATGCACCCCCTAATGCTGAATTGTCCAGTACTCTCCTGTGTTGGTGGTGCATGTTTTTTTTTTTTATAAACCTGTTTCTAACCTTGATATAAATTTATCAATTACCAGTCATTTATCACCTTTTCAGTGACAAGACAAATTAATTGTGATGTAACTTGTGACACATTTATATGTGTAAACTTACATGTATTGTTCTTTGTTTCTGGATGTGAATATTTTTGTGGTTTTCCTACCTCTAGCACTAGAGAGTTACCAGACTATTTGGCACTAGGGGGTCCATGTGTGGTTTGCCCTCCCAGTTTCATGAAATTTGACATTATAGGAAGTTAGCTGAGTTGTAAGTTAGCTGATAACAGACTGCTGACAGTCTCCTTGTGTATGTCATATAAATCAGCTCCAGTTTGTCAATTGCATTATTTGTCAAATAAAAACTTCCTGATGGAGCACGCTATGGACGATAATGTCTTGCTTGTGAGGTATAACCCTGACAAATCAAAGTTAACAAATAAAAATGAATTTATGGTTCCTTTGTTTGTCTGGTTAACAACAAGGTCATATTCTAGTCAGTTGCGTACAGACTTCATTTATGACACCCTTGTCATGAAAGTAATATTTTGTTTCATAATCTTATGCTTATGCAGCTCTTGTATATATATATATATATATATATATATATATATACATGAGGTAGAATCAGATGATATGCATGATGTGGTGAACATCCCCACTGGATAGTTATAAGGTGATGTGGAAGATACATTGAATGCATCCAATGGATAGTTAGTTATTAGGTGATGTGGATGATATAGTGAATGCATCCACTGGATAGTTATAAGGTGATGTGGATGATATAGTGAATGCATCCACTGGATATAGTCACAAGGTGATGTGAATGATCTAGTGAATGTGTCTACTGGCTTATATAGTCACAAGGGGATGTGGATAATACAGTGATCCCATCCACTGGATAGTCATAAGGCAATGTAGATGATGTAGTGACCCCATCCACATGTACAGAATAGTCATAGGAGGATGTGGACAGCAGAGTAATAGCTTATGTACTTGAAAGTCAGATGGCAGTGTGGCTGATGTTGTGGATTTGTCCATGGGATAAGGTGATGTGAATGATATTGTGACCCCATCCACTGGATAGTAACGCCATGTAATTTCTGCTTTAAAAACTTGAATATTCTACTTTCATTTTTCACAGATTCTGCTTTTATTCTGTCATCAGCATATTTACACACATGTAATAGAAGAGATTTAATTTTGTTAACTATTCTTAAATTTTGTGTGGGAATGTTGTCAACGCATGGGATTTTCCTGCTTTAAAACCAGGCACATTCTGCATTACATTTGATTAAAGCAGAAGGTGCCTGGCCCTACAATTACATGTCACGAGGCAAGGTGGATGATATACATGAAGTGACACTCCACTGGATAGTCATGAATTCACTGGATAATCATAAGGCCATGTGGAGGATATAGTGTTCCACCCACTGGATAGTCATAAGGTGATGTAGATTATCAAATGATTATCCACTGTAAATAGGCCAAATATATAATGTTATCCTATAGATAGTCCTGAAATCCCTCAGAGTGTGGCTTAATCAACCCATAATGCATGGGTACACTGATTGGTGTCAGTGTTTAGCCAAGTATGAATAATTTGTGCCTATATTAACCTACCCGTGGCTATAGGGTAAAACATTCAGGCCACTAATGTTACGATAATATGAGAAATGGAGGCACATCTCCTGAGCAGTTGCAATTAGACATCAGTGTGGCTCTGCCTTTCATTGTCTTTTGGAGCTTTTGAAGCTGTGATACATTATCTGTTCATTGCCAGCAGTGTATATGCATGTGTGGAATGCAGAGTCAGGGAAAAAAGAAAATTGTATCTCCAAATAATGGTCTTCCATTGATTTTGGGCGTCTTCCGGATTTACCACCAACCTACATGCATTCCTCATGCAGAAAATTTCGTGGTGAAATCAGGTGCATTTTTTTGTCCCCAGAATACAGATATTTAAAAAAAATGGCAAGATAACGGAAAAGATGGCAAGTCTGATTCCTACAGTCAGAAGTTAGAACGCATCCTGCAAATGCTCAAAAGATACACATGTTGTTGCTGTGCACTTGAACCTGATGAAGATCATGTTATACTGTGCCGTGTAATACTTGGTGTTACTGACGTACAATGACAAAGAAGATCCTGTATAACTTTAAGCACTTTGAGCAGCATTTGCCGGCAGGTACAAATGGTCATTCAGATGTCTGGAGGTTTGCCTCCATACTCCATACCACACGTGACTGGGCTTTGATGTCTGACAATGAATGAAAAAATAAATAAAACAAATCAATTTGTCGTAATATGCAAATTTGTAAGGAAAAACGAACATACACTGGAATAGAGATAGAAGTGATTTTTCTGTTTTGCCAACATCAATAACATTATTGAGTGGGGTCTGCTTTGCAGGCATTTTGGATGTAGACCCAAAATGAAAACAGAAAAATCTGCTTTGCAGGCAATTTGGATGTAGACCCAAAATGAAAACAGAAAAATCTCATCTATCTCTATTCTGGTGTATCTTCATTTTTGCAAATTGATTTGTTTCATTTATTTTTTCATTCATTCATTCTATTATTTTATGGATTTTACCTCACAAACCGTAAATGTGTGTGTGTGTGTGTGGGGGGGGGGGGTTATACACAATTACATCAACATAAATTTGATGGTTTACCTTCTCAGTCATGTGGATAGTTGGCTGAAGTGACAGTTGTTGGTGTATATGAGTATTTAAATTCTATTACCCCAGTTAGAGGGTGGCGGTGCCTGTCCTTAATGTCCCCCGTCCTGACTGCATGACTACATAACTGTCCTTTTATGGCTCCAAGATAGTTTTTGCCAGAAAATGTACCTAAACTGTGAGACCACATGCAAAATAAGACCACATTTTGCTGGCAATCAGGGGCAATTTTAAGTTTTTGAATGGTAGGCACAACAGTGGAAACTCATTAATACTGACCTCATCAATCCATATGTCTCATTAATCTGAACACTTCTCCTGGAACAGAATAGGAAAGGTCAGAATAGGCTCCAAGGTGTGTATTCGCCCCAATACACAACTGAATACACAAACATTTGGAGGGCTAGAGCTGTGTGCTCCCATTAGTTTGTATGTTAACACAACCTTTAATAAACTAGTCACTTTTGTAGCTGTGGTTATATGATTTTTGTGAGGTATTTAGTTATGCATCTAGATTTACTGTCTGAAATTTGGTGTTTCTATGGGCAGTAGTTTTCAAATTATTAAGTTACAAATTACAATGTAAAGCAATGGGAATACACAACCCTAGCCCTCCCCTGACTGCAGTGCCCTCCTTTAAGCAGTTCTTGAACCGTCTGTTCTTGCCGTAGCTTGCCTATTGATCACTTCATGTAATAGTGATTCAGAAATCCAGATGCTTCATTAATCTGAGCAGTTTCCCTGGGGTACAAAGGTGTTCGGATTAACGAGGTTCCACTCAGCCTACGTTGGTTTAGTCCAGTGACCACAGAAAGCCTTATGTTTTCGGTGACTATGCATGACGCAGTCTACAGAAATTATTGGATCTTCACTTCTACTATTACTTTGAAAAAAAAAAAAAAATAATAATAATAAAACAAGAAAGAAAAACCTGTACCCACAGTTCTTGGTGTAATATCTCTTTTTTAAATTGTCCTGACAATTTATAACAAAAGCCTGATAATATTGGCCAAAAGAAGGGCAGAAAAAGGTTCAGACAAACATGAATTCAGTGGTTGTGATGATTCCAAGTGAGAAAAAAAAAACAAACCCTGCAGATCAAAGATTTGTATTTAGTTGAATTATCTTAACAATTTGTAACAAAACACAGATAATATTGACCAGAGAAAGGGAAGAAAAAGTTGTGACTAACATGAATTCGGTGCTTGTGGTGACAGGACAAAGGATAAGCTCGTACAATTTGAAGGATCATGGGATATTGGGAAAGAGTACTTTGACCTCAGTGTGTGCCATTGTGAACATGTAGACCACTACTAAACATACAATGTGGATATCGTATACATCTTGGATACACTAAATTAACAGAAGTTTAAAGGAATCATTCTGCATTCAACTTTGGTTTTAACATGACTGAATGGCCCATGGCAGTGTATGGGTCAAAGATACATTTCTATTTGTCATGTTTAAAGGATAGCCAACAAACTGTTTTTACGTTTTAATACCACTGAGTGGCCTGTAGCATATACATCTACATTTGTCATATTGAAGAGGTACCTAACAAACTGTTTTTAATCTTTCCGTCCTCATTTTTCAAAAGCGATATTACACTAAGTCCGGCAGGTACGTGTGTTCCCCCAGCGTGCTAAATTAAGGAGATCTGTGGCCATAGATCAACATTAGTCTTTTTACATTTATTAGCAGCTGTCAAATCGGCATGTAGACACCCAACACCATTTTACATTCACAGGTGTTGAAGTTTTTCTATATTTTGTAGAAGGATTTTTTCCCCCTGGATGCTGGCAGTATTTTGTTGGTACATGCATTTGTCATTGTGGTGGTTACAGCACTTGATGCAGTAAACTCGACGGATGATGGAGTGATTTGAATCACAAATACAGGGGAAAACATGGGCAGTACACGAGTTGTGTCAGGCAATCTTTGATGAACTTGAGTGCATTGTGCATTTTTCACGAGTGCAGAACATGCGCAAGATGACAAGTTGGCTCCTGGTGGCACGAGCAATGACATTTGGGCCAGCATCGATGTACGAGAGATGATATCACCACAGAAACTGTTCCATAACATGCATGTTACAGTAATGTTTTTTTCATTGATTGGAAAGTCGGCAAAGAATGGAAACAAAGTCTTTGAAGTGTTTTATGTAAAAAAAAAAAAAAAGTAGCGTGATGATTGATACTAAATTTCTGTGTCCTGTCTGGCAGTATGCGCCTGGTACAACGCGGTGAGGTGACAGAATTGTCTCCCATGCTGCAGGTATATGGGACAAGGAGGACAAGACATTTCCTTACCCAAGCTGACTGCTTGTCTTACATCATCTGCCTTCCCTGTGTTTTGACTCATTGTCTGCTTTACAAAATGTTTTGAGCAAAATTTGTAAACAAACTGTCTTGTTCTATAAAGCAGCAGCTTTCTTACTCAAGTTAGGACACTGACCATCCAGAGCTTGTCTACAAAAGCTGTTCATTGATTCTTCTAACATGAATCGATGGTACGGGTGGACCAGTGAGCCAGGTTACTGTGTGAAAGTGAAAGTTAGAGTATATCGCAGACATGGGCCTGAAAATGTCAGGCCAATCCATATCATAAGACAACCCAAAGAAAGTGAAAATGTCCTCAATGGTTTGAAAAAGTCCTGGAGTAAAATGATACATGTAGCTGTCTCGTATAGCACCTGTTCATTTGGCACACATGTTGTTGATTGATGTTTTGTGAGATTATATGAGTCACTGTGGGATAGGTTATACCAGGTAAGACTATTTAAGGTAGCCCACCAGTGCAAGACCTACACTGTATGGTGCATGGGTCACTGTCCTATTAGATGCTAAAGAGTGTAGGTGGCAAAAATATCAAGGTGAGATAAAAATTTCCACATGTATATATCTAGGGTGCCTGCTGCCCTATGTCTGGACATTGGTGGCATATTGGCAGCTTGGTGAAATAAAATTGTGGTGTTTATGCCTTGTTTGTCACATATCACTGCCAGGAAGGACCCTCAGAGGAATTAAAGAACATGGGGTTTTTTTTGTTTTCTTTTTTTTTTTCTGTGAAATGTGTGCCATTTTATTTTTCTTCCTATTTTCAAAGCTGCTGCAGAGTCATGTAATATATTTCCATGAAAAAAAAAAAGATGAAAGATTGTGAGAAGAAATGAGCATAGTTGTCAGTAGGTGTGGAGGAGTGGGCGTGGCACACCATGTCTCACTGGGAGCCATGTCAGTTGTCAGGCTGTTACCATACCTCTGCCATACTCCTGTCTGGCCTGGTCTCCCACTGACAGGCCAATTAACTGGCTGGCCTCATGTTGACCAGCTTGTTTACTGCCCTCAAACTAATCTACCAATCAGCTGTTCTGAAGCAAATAAACCAATCAGCTGTCCTGAAGCAAATGAACCAATCAGCTTTCTCCTTGCTTACCAGTCAGTCAGCTACCTCATGCTGATCAGACAATCACATCCCCTGAAGTATCTTCTCTTTATGATGTGCAGGGGAAAATTATTGTATGTGTAAGACATGTAAGTATTATAAGGTTGTTGTGCTTTTGACTCCCTAATCCCAGAAGAACATCAAAAAGGAAAAAGAGTATGACTTGAATTACAATCAAACCTCATAAAAACCACACTCAGATATATAAGTTTTGGTGGACTTAAAAATTAAATTTCCTTGCATGTTTGACTTGTTTATGTGACACATTTTGCAGGGAACAGACACTGTCATTATAACAAGGTTTCACTGTATCATCATGTCTAGAACTGATTTTTATCATAAAGATAAGTTATGTAGATTAGAGACTGGATAGGATGTTGTCTACTAATGGGATGGAGACAGTGAAACAGTTCTGATAGTAAATAAGAACTTGCTTTGTCTGGTGAGACACTCACTGGTGTCAAAGGCCTCCAGCCCTCATGAAACATAACACCAAATATGGTCTATTTGACCCCCCTTTCTGCCTGACTGCCATACCTTGAAAAGATTTATGTAGCAGGCAAGAAATACAATCAAGATTTATCAGTTGGTCCGTTAACCATCTAAGTGCATGAAGCCACCAAAGTGGCATAAATGAAGTTGATGTTTTTGTTGTTGCTCTGTTGTAACAGGTTAAAATTGTTCTGGAAAAGATGAGTATGTGAGATAGTTGAGTCAAATAACTAAGCTGAAGGGACTATTTAGTTAGGATCATGCAAAACATTGAAGTGTATTGTGTTTGATCCTGTTAAACATGATTTAAAATTTGGACCATGGTTTTGATGTGTTAATAAATCATACAAGAAGCTTGCAAGTGGATATGTCGGGTGCCTAAGTGTCATATTGAGATTTAATCGTTACTGATCCAATCAGGGTCTCCAATAAGTGAAAAATCAATGAATTAAAAACAGGATGATTCAGCAGTGATCCATTGAAACCAGTACCTCTGTCTCACCCTTCCTCCCCCTTCCCCATCCCCTCAAAAAACCCCAAAAGGTGTCAAACATAAAGTGGAGGAGAAAGTCAATTGTATTACTGCAGTCCAAAGGTCATGTCTGCAAGGTTCGTGCAGCCATCTTGGTCTCTGTGGATGTGTTCCTGGTCCCCTGTCATACCTGTGTTTGTGCTGGTACCAGCCAATCTGTTGGTCCTCTTAATGTCACTTTTCCTAGGTAGACCTAAATGTATAGCTTTTGCTGGCGTGGTATGTCCGTGGCACAAATGACTTGTTAAAGTTATGGCACTATTTCTTTCTTTTGCCACATTATATCCACCATATTGCCACATGTGCTGCATCATATGAAGAAATTTTGTATTCATACACCATGGTGTGACACTTACAGTAGGCATCATGTGTGTGTTTAGTTGTAAATGTGCTTATTTGTCCTTTTCAAATTTTTTGTCATAGAAATTGAAGTATGCTGTAATGACTGGTTAGAAGAAATTCCAAGCAGAAGGGTGGTACAAGTCACATGACTGGCCTCATTCCTGGTCACTGCACTCATTGCATGCTCAAGCACCTGAAGTTCTCTGCTCAGCCTCTCAGTCAGTCTGGTAACTGCTAGTCCCTTGGTTTGCTTTCCCACTTTAATACACCCACACAAGCAAAGGTAGACGAGTAAACCTGGATTTAGTCCAACTGTCCATATGTCAAGCACATTTTGTGAAAAAGTGTTGCATGAACACAAGGTAAAGTTACTTCTTCAAATTTTACACGAAGCATTTGTCCCATGCCTTGATGGCATTGGAGTTTGGTGACCATGACTAAAGTTGGAAGTCCTTTGCCTTCTTCTTTATGCAGTATGTATGCAGTATACTGCAGGTTAGGTGGCCCGCATGGATCCTCTAATTGCCACCATTTTATCTGGTAACTTTCATTCTGATGCTGCCATTGTTATGATCTAGGATGCTACAAATAAGTCGAACTTCTATCCCAGTGCTGCCACCATTGTATCTATATTTAGCATGCCACAAATTGGATGACCTAGTTTTGAAACAGCTTCTGCTACTGCTCCAGGAAGCCACAGATTGGATGGTCTCATTTTGGACTGCATAGCTGTCAGCATGTATCTGTATGTAATGTGTTACTGTGAAGTGAACAAAGTGTCTAGAAGCTGTAATCTTTATACTGAGGGTGTCACAACTTGAGATAATTCTGCTGTGATCCCTCAGCTACAGTATTTAAATCTTGTTTTAGCCCTAAGCGCTCCACTTTTGTCATAAAATACAACTAGATCATGTACTTCAGTGTCATTCAGTGATATTATAGTGGTAAGTTTGTGAATATAAGCATGTCACAAAGCTTGCAAATGAGTTGAAGGTGCGTGTTGAATTTGCTTTAGTCGGTTGTTGTTATCCACTGTTCTCTGCTGGAAATAGAGACACATATAGGATGACTGAGAGCCATTTGGTTTTGCCGCTTGCTGCCTATTGGTGGTCATCAGCTATGGCAGACTTTGTGTGCTCCCTCTTTGCATTCACAGTGGTGACAAAGGGGTGTGATATTATTTTCCTATTAAGGTGGGTCTAGACTGTGCAGGTCTGTTGACACGGGATGGTAGCCCAATCAGTACAAGTTACAAAGTATTTGATATGTATGATCAGGTCATAAGAGCATGTGTATATACACAGGTAGCAATTAAAATGAGCCAATTGGAAACAAGAAAACCATGATGATGGTAGTCAAAATGTGTAAACTGGACAGTGGCAATTACGGACACAACAGATCAAATGCAATCTAGACTTTAGGAGACCGTGTGTCCATTTTCCCAAACACAACGAAGGCCAAAATGCCATGGGTTCCCTGGGGGGCTCAATGACCGAGCCATTAGATGGCACGAACAAAACCATAGGCTGACAAGACATCACGACAATGACAATGAAGACAGGCAGCCACAGACCATTAAAGTGGCACCAAAAAAAAATAGTCAACAGCATGTAAAGTATACCCAGATAAAAGTCGGACCTTATCCAGACAGTGTATACGACTAATCGAAACTGTGCAGGCCTGTCAGGCCAGGGTAATCCACACTCTTGCTGATCGGATGTTCTATTAAGATACTGTTGATAAATATTGCTCACAATGATATATAAGTCTAGTCAATTTTATCTTTTCTTTGTGAGTGTTCCTTTGTGCCTAATGGGGACAGATAAAGTATTGATATATTGCACTGACAAGCATGGGTGTAGACAGGTATGTACTGCTTGAAATGTAAAGCTTTATATTTTGACAACAGAATGAAACATATCAAACTGATATTAATCTTTTGATTCATCTGATAAAAGGCAATTTATTTTCTTTCAAATTGTTTTTTTTTTAATCCCAACTGGCAGCAGATAAGGATATTTTTCGTAAAATGAACACGTGTCTGTTTCTGTGTCTGTTCCTTGTGTGTATATTTATGGCTTCACATGTGTTTGGTGAGCTATAAATCACTCACTGTGAGTAGTTGGGGAGCTATCACATGGATGCTTTGCTTCATGGTTAATTTTTGGGAGGGCTCACCAGAAAGTATGGCACTGAATGATGGAGACCTGTGTCAGTTGTATGGGTCCACTGATAATTACAGATGAATGATGGAGCCTTGTTTGGGTCTACTGTGGTATATTGTTATCAAACTGACTTGTGATGTTTAGTCCCAATCATTTGTATAGAGTGAGGTCACGAAGAGTACCCACTTCATTTGGCTTATGAGTCAGTTTTAAAGAATACTAGTAGCTATAGTGAGATTACTCAAAACAAGGATTTTATCTTACTCAGATATACACTCATGCATGTATATTAATTTGTTTTATATGAATTGTTTATAATCTCATACCATACCAGTACAGGTGAATGATGGGAGTCCTGTGTGTCAGCCATATGGCCCTGCGGGGGGCGGGGGCCATGTTTTAGGGTGGGAGGCTCCACTGAGGTTATGAAACCCAAACCCAATGGGAGCTAAGTCAATAAGAAAATAGGGGGGGGGGTGTTGGGGAGCTGGTATTGACAAAGTCTTTAACTACCACAGGCAAAGAAGTGCACATCACAAAAGGGAAAAGAACCCTAAGTCAGCTCAAGTACAGTTTATGGGGGTCTTTGCTACGATTAAAAACATGGGGCCTTTAGGATGGTTTGAAAAAGGGGGATCTTTCCCGTGGAGCCTACCCATACTGCTAAGTAATGGGAGTACCCCCCCCTCCCCCGGCCATGTGGCTCTACTATAGGGGTTAATGATAAGAGTCCAGGGTACCAGCTGTGTGGGTCTACTGAAGAGGTGAATGATGGAGTCCTGTGTGTCATTTATATCGGTCTTCCACAGGGGTGAATGAGGAGTTCTATGTGGGTCTACTCTAGAGATGAATAAGGAGTCCTGTGTGTCACTTATGTGGGTCTACTCTAGAGATGAATAAGGAGTCCTGTGTGTCACTTATGTGGGTCTACTCTAGAGATGAATAAGGAGTCCTGTGTGTCACTTATGTGGGTCTACTCTAGAGATGAATAAGGAGTCCTGTGTGTCACTTATGTGGGTCTACTCCAGATATGAATAAGGAGTCTTGTGTGTCAGTTATGTAGGTCTACTCTAGAGATGAATAAGGAGTCGTGTGTGTCAGTTATGTGGGTCTACTCTAGAGATGAATGAGGGGTCTTGTGTGTCAGTTATATGGGTCTTCTCTAGAGATGAATAAGGAGTCCTGTGTGTCCGTTATGTGGGTATATTCCAGATATGAATAAGGAGTCTTGTGTGTCAGTTATGTGGGTCTACTCTAGAGATGAATAAGGAGTCGTGCGTTTCAGTTATGTAGGTCTACTCTAGAGATGAATTAGAAGTCTTGTGTGTCAGTTATGTGGGTCTACTCTAGATATGAATAAGGAGTCGTATGTCATTTATGTGGGTCTACTCTAGAGATGAATGAGGGGTCCTGCGTGTCAGTTATGGGGGTCTACTCTAGATATGAATAAGGAGTCTTGCGTGTCAGTTATGGGGGTCTACTCTAGAGATGAATAAGGAGTCTTGCGTTTCAGTTTTGTGGGTCTACTCTAGAGATGAATGAGGGGTCTTGTGTGTCAGTTATGTGGGTCTACTCTAGAGATGAATAAGGAGTCTTGCATGTCAGTTATGTGGGTCTACTCTAGAGATGAATGAGGAGTCTTGCGTGTCAGTTATGTGGGTCTACTCTAGAGATGAATAAGGAGTCTTGCGTGTCAGTTATGTGGGTCTACTCTAGAGATGAATAAGGAGTCTTGCATGTCAGTTATGTGGGTCTACTCTAGAGATGAATAAGGAGTCTTGCGTGTCAGTTATGTGGGTCTACTCTAGAGATGAATGAGGAGTCTTGTGTGTCAGTTATGTGGGTCTACTCTAGAGATGAATAAGGAGTCTTGCATTTCAGTTATGTGGGTCTACTCTAAAGATGAATGCAGAGTACCATGTGTCAGCTTTGTAAGTCGGCTAAAGAGGTGAATGGCAGAGTCCAGTATATCAGCTGTGTCGGTCCGGATAGGCCCCAGCCCTTTGTACTACATTTTGTAGCCCAGAATGCACATCATTCACAGTCTGACTGCTCCACCAAGGCTTACACTGCGAACTCAGGGGCTCATTCATAGGCTATCTGCTCCACCAAGGCTTACACTGAGAACACAGGGGCTCATTCATAGGCTGTCTGCTCCACCAAGGCTTACACTGTGAACACAGGGGCTCATTCATAGGCTGTCTGCTCCACCAAGGCTTACACTGCGAACTCAGGGGCTCATTCATAGGCTATCTGCTCCACCAAGGCTTACACTGTGAATACAGGGGCTCATTCATAGGCTGTCTGCTCCACCGAGGCTTACACTGCAAACTCGGGCTCATTCATAGGCTGAATGCTCTATCTAGGCTTACACTGCAAACATGGCTCATTGACAGGCTGAATGCTGTACCTAGGCTTACAATACCAATACAGGGGTTTAATTCATCAAACATGATCAACCTGATGTAACATGGTAGGTTTCTGGTAGTCCTGATGACCAGGTGATTGTTCTTTAAGGACAAAGAACACTGAAGTGCATACTTGATGACTCTGTTACCTACCCATGATAACACATGGACACACTGTATCACCCATGCATGTGGTTTATTGGCTTGATGAGACATAAATGACATACAGTATAGTGTGTACATGAGGAGGTCTAGGATAATGGGGTATTATTAGCCCACACAGTGTACCATTACCCAGGTAGAAGAAGGCCAGCCGACGGCCCTCCTCTGTGGTCACTGTAAATATCTTACAATGAGTCATGTTCATACGAGCTAGTTCTTGTTTATTGCTTGTTTCATGTTAGGACTAATCAGTTTTGTAAGCAGTGACATGTGACTTATGTAATGATTTTTGTCAATAAAGCTCATTTCATGAGGGAGAAATGAGGAACAGTTGGTCAGAGAAATGAATGACAGCATCACAGTGTAGAACTCATATGCAATGACTTTGTACCCTGACATGACAGTGTAGAAATCATTGCCAGTGACTTTGTACCCTGACATCACAGTATAGAACTCATAGCCAGTGACTTTGTACCCTGACATCACAGTATAGAACTCCTAACCAGTGACTTTGTACCCTGACATGACAGTGTAGAACTCATTGCCAGTGACTTTATACCCTGACATCACAGTGTAGAACTCCTAGCCAGTGACTTTGTACCCTGACATCACAGTATAGAACTCATAGCCAGTGACTTTGTACCCTGACATCACAGTGTAAAAATCATTGCCAGTGATTTGTACCCTGACATCACAGTGTAGAACTCATTGCCAGTGACTTTTTGTACCCTGACATGACAGTGTAAAAATCATTGCCAGTGACTTTGTACCCTGACATGACAGTGTAGAACTCATTGCCAGTGACTTTGTACCCTGATGTCACAGTGTAGAAGTCATTGCCAGTGACTTTGTACCCTGATATCACAGTGTAGAACTCATTGCCAGTGACTTTGTACCCTGATATCATAGTGTAGAACTCATTGCCAGTGACTTTGTACCCTGATATCATAGTGTAGAACTCATTGCCAGTGACTTTGTACCCTGACATCACAGTGTAAAAGTCATTACCAGTGGCTTTGTACCCTGACATCACTGTTATGCTCCATAGTGAATTAGTGATGGTGCCAACCTCAGGATCTGGTGAGGAGACCAGGAAGAAAATGGACCTGGTCGGAGTTGTTATCTTTGTTTTGCTGATGAAGAAGGTGATCATTGAATAATGTGTTGTATGTTGGGACATTCATCTCGCAAAGCATCTTAAATCGTTCAGTTACACTGTGTTCAGCTGCACGATTCGTACCATTCATAAGTGGTGCCAATCATGTGAGGAACACGATCAAAGGCCTGTCGTCTTATGAATTATCACCTTGTTGTGTTCGTGATGAAATTATGTTTACCAAGCATCCACTCACCAGTATATGCCTGTTTTTAAAAATGAAATAATGGCTGGGTGACTGAGAGGACATGAGGCTATTACAGCTTACTGCCATCTCTTGGCCTGATCAATCTTGCAGTTATGCTGTCTTGCAGGGCCAAATTGGCATGTCTTTGCTTCATTTGTAGAGAAAAAATATTGGAACTTGTCTGCAGATTATTAGCTCAGAGGTTGACCATATTTTGATACTTCTGCTTTCTTGCCTGACTAAACGTGTCAAACTGGCGATAGTGCCGCAAAGAATTGAAAGTTGTTGTCACATGGATGTCACCTGGATATAGGAAATGTAGGAAACAAAAGATTAATCAAGTTAGACAGTGCAGGGTATCAGGGAGGGTTTTGCTGACAATGCAAGGAAATTGTGTGAGTTACGTGATCACGACTGGTAGGTTTGTCATAGAGTGTAAACATGGACCATCTCTCATAGCATGATAAGGGTATTGTACATTTCTCCATCACCTTTCCTTCATCAATCAGCCATCAAAAGCCTCTTTACATTTGATCAATCTGATATTTTGTTTAATTTTTTTCTCCTATGTTGAGAGTGAAGGAGATCAACTGGGGACAGCCCATGCAGTTGATGCTGGTCATGCAATGCTTTATGTACAGGCTGCAGTTTTCTGTTTGATTGGGTGCCTTGGAGCGGGGGTAGGCGAGCGTGACAGGTGCCTTCAGCCAGGGTGCTATGGAAGATCTGCCGGCGCTCAAGTGTCGGTAACTTTTCCAGGGTTTGTCCTTGTCCGGTACGATGACCTCCATGGCAGAATTACTGTATATCGACATTTAATCTCACATAGTCGTAGAGACATACTGGGAATCCGTTTATTCTGTCATTATAATGTTACAGTTCACAGTGACACTCCATGGAAATATTGATTCATTAATTCAAAAGACACACACAAAAAAGAGGATCCTGTGTAAAAACCTAATCAAAACCTATTTCACTAACATGTGCTGATAGTTTTGGGGTTTTGGCAATGTCGCACTAATGAAAAACAGCAAATAAAAATTAATTGGATCTGTAACTTTCAGTGATTTGTGTAGATTATAATGGTGCAAGGCTGTTTCTCCATGAACACGGGAGGTAATTCTAAAGTCATTTTGATCACGAATAGAACATTATGATAGTAATTAAAATATTTATTTGCTTTTGTCTTGTCTTATTTTTTGCATACATTAATTCCAGATGCAACTTCAATGCATAGAGTAATAATCTCTTAATAGACCTTTGACATTTTCAATGCGTAAGACAATTTTTGAATTTGGTGGACAGATTTCCTGTTTTTGGTGATTGTAATACACTCTTTTTGGCATTTGAATAGACAAGTACACTGAAGTCAGTGCTGAGAGAAAGACAAGCTGTCAGAATGGCCTGAAAATTCCATGCTGGAAATAAAGTCTTGTTTGAGTACTTGATGTCTGGGTAAATTTAATGCTGGTTTTTCATTTGATTTCCTCAGGGTAGGGCTCATTTCACACAGGTCCTTGAAAGTCAACAATAAAGCATATACAACACAGTAGAGTACACTGTACATGTAAATATGAATTAGGATATTATTGATGGAAAAACATGACCAGAAAATGATACTCGTGGCATAGTGAAAATGGATGAGGGACGGAACAAAACATGACACATCACCATTGAGACCTGCAGGCCAGACCTTTCCATTGTAAAACAGTGTGCTGCAGACTTGATATTCCATGCCAGCTATTGGCTCATTGCCATCGCTTAGTGTTTGACCTCAGCATTAATGAAGACATTAAAAATGAAACATTTAACCTTCAAAAAAGATGTTTGTTTAAAACCGAATCAATAAATACATTTGTTTATAGCTCACCTCATTACAGCCCCGTCCCTGACCCTGGTACTTTGTGCAAATGAGTTGACCAAAATATCAGGTGATTATGGTGCACGTATGAGCCAACATTTTTTTTGGCCAGCTTTATACCCTGATTTTCACATATTTCTTAGAGCTTGGCAAATTGCATAATACATGACAAATTGGACACATGGATGTGGTTTTAATGGATAGTGTCAAATGGATATGGTTTAAATGGATAGTATCATATGGATATGGTTTAAATGGATAGTACCATATGTCAGGCTTTAATGTTGGCCTGAAGGGAAGCAGCATGATGGTGGGGTGTAAACTTATTAAAAACAGTATGTCAAAGATACATCAGTCATGCCTCACTGAACCATTAGACAGTTTCTTGCTTCAAAGGAAAAACAGTGGAACCTCATTAATATGGACCTCATTAATCCGTATGTCTCATTAATCTGAACACTTGTCCTGGAACAGAATTGTTCATTTCAAGTAATAGTGATTCAGTAATCCAGATGCTTCATTGATCTGAACAGTTCACTGAGGTACAAAGGTGTTTGGATTAACGAGGTTTCACTTTATACTCAGTCAGTGGCTTCTCTTGGCATGGAATGTGTAAGCACCATAACATGGAATGTGTAAGCACTATGACATGGAATGTGTAAGCACCATGACATCCAATGTGTAAGCACCCTGGCACAGAATGTGTAAGCACCTAGACATGGAATGTGTAAGCGCCATGACATGGAATGTGTCAGCATCCTGGCATGGAATGTGTAAGCACAATGACATGGAATGTGCCAGCACCCTGGCATGGAATGTGTAAGCACCGTAGCATGGAATGTTTAGGTATCCCAGCTGCAGGAAAGAAAATTGACAAACTGGGGTTTGGTATACATGTACTGAAAAGTCTCACCAACTCTTGTCATTCAGAACTGTATTTGGTTAACAAATCTCCGTAAAATGTTGATACAGATGCCATTGTTGACAGCAGGAAGGGTATGGTTAGTCTCAGTAACTGATACCGTTACAGTTAAGAGCTTTGATTGTAATGGTACAATGAAGGAGTTACTCTCAAATGATTCATTCCTGGTAATAATTTTTAAGAGGATCTGATCAGATTTGGAACCAGGAATGCAAGACATAGAAACAAATCTGCAGTGTTTTCACTCCTGTTTGAAAAAGCAATTTCTGGACAAAGACTGGTTTAGACCTACTTTGGTTTTGCCTTTCCATTCTGAGTAAACATTAGCTGTAGCTGAGCCCACTTTTATTTCTGTTTGCCCAGAGAATACCGACTTTACCAACAATAATTTCAATGTGGCATCAAGAATTGTTGGTTGAAAAAAGCGTGACACTATAAATATTATCTTTCAAAGAAAACCATTGGGTAAATGAGTTGCCAGCAAGAGATATACAGTGTAATCACACTGTCATGGTGTAATCCCTCCACTTTGCTGCAGGATTTCATCATGACTCTTGTTTGTGAAATCATGAATTATGTTCTGTGTCCTTTTTAGTGTATGATGTTGGATTAGTTTCAAGAGAATCTCTGACCATTGTGACTACATGTCTGGCATATTTTTTTTTTTGAATCCCATACTGTCTGTAGATAACTTGTTCATCTGACACTGTACATCTTTGAGACATCAATCAGTCCTTATGCTGTACATGTACATGATGAGGTAGGGGATGAAGTGACTTGTACAATTTATGCAGGCAGTTTCTCAACAAAGGCATGATAAGATAGAAGTCTGGTGGATACGTGTGTGAGCAAAGTATTATATACATATATCAGATGAGCCTCTCCTCTGTCATGATGGAAGAAGCCAGCATTGCTCAATTGGCAAGTTATTCACACACATTTTAAGGAATACTCTCCAGAAATTTCTTTCAAATAGTCACTAACCAAATACAAGGAAGATGAGATAAATATGATGGTATAACTAGGCCATGTTGATTATGGCATTCATTTATGTATAGTCCCATTGAACCATTCTTTCTTTTTTTAAGAATGGAGATGTTGTGACTTGTAGATATGTGCATTTTCCATTTTTGGCCAGGTAGTTGATGCTGAAAGTTGCTGGCTTGCTGTGGTGAAAACTATGATCTTTTTGGTGCTCCTTTGATGGTAGGGGATCTACATATGTACAGTGCCTGCTCTAGGACCCCTCTGAATACAGTAATTGTACTGGGTTAAATGCAATGAAGTGGGCTGTGTCTGTTATGTCCGCCATGCATACCCACCTCCATTGAACCATTCCTTTTTTGGAATGGGGATTTGGTGCAGTGAATATATGCATTTCACATTGGTGGCTAGGTGGTTTGTGCCACAAGATACAGCTTTGAGACCCAGCCATTCTATTGTCAAAAAGCAAACAAAGTTCATGGTTTATATGGGATGAAGAGTAGAGCCCCGGTGTGCTGAAAATTGGGAGATTGTTGGGTTACAATAGATTATGGGACAATCCACATGCTCTGATGAGCATGTGGATTGTCTTTGTTACATACCAAACTGAGGTACTTTATGTTGAAACTGCTTCAAATGTTCTCAATTTCCTAACAACTTGGGGTGGTGGTGGTGGTAAATTGGGGATTAATTTAATGTTTCATCGCTGATGTCACAGTTGATGAGGTATCCATGCATCATGCATGGTATATGTGTCATGCTCCATGAGGTATCCATGTGTCACACATGATGTAATGTCTTGTGACCACGGAATGGCTGGGTCTCAAACCAGAAACCTTTGTCACCAATCACCTGGCCAAAAAAGGGAAATACACATACCAACTGTATCAAATCCCTATTCCTAAAAAGAATGGTTCAATGGAGGCAGGTATGCATAAATGTGATCAACTCAGCCCAGTTCGTTGTTTATTCCAGTATGAATGAAGTACGTGTACTGTATTTGAAGTTGTCCCAGATCAGGACTGTACATATGTAAGTCCACCAGCATCAAAGAAGCACCAAAAATATATTTGTTTTGTGACCACAGAAAGGCTGTGTCTTGAACCAACAACCTTTGGCACCAATCACTTGGCTGAAAATGGGAAATGCACATACCAACTGTACCAAAGCTACTATGGATGTCATAATTCACTAGGCTCAGTTCATTATGTCATGCTGCATGAGGTATCCATGCATCACACATGATATAATGTCATATTCCATGAGGTATCCATGCATGACACATGATATAATGTCATGTTCCATGAGGTATCCATGCATGACACATGATATAATGTCATATTCCATGAGGTATCCATGCATGACACATGATATAATGTCATATTCCATGAGGTATCCATGCATCACACATGATATAATGTCATATTCCATGAGGTATCCATGCATAACACATGATATGATGTCATGTTCCATGAGGTATCCATGCATGACACATGATATGTCATGTTCCATGAGGTATCCATGCATGACACATGATATAATGTCATATTCAATGAGGTATCCATGCATGACAATGATATAATGTCATGTTCCATGAGGTATCCATGCATGACACATGATATAATGTCATATCCCATGAGGTATCCATGCATTGCACATGATACAATGTCATAATCCATGAGGTATCCCTGCATCACACATGATATAATGTGATGCTGCATCATAACTAGACACTAAGGACTTTCTTTCCTCTTCATAATACTTGGTTTCAGTGTACCTCGTGACCTGCCAGTCATGAAGGGGCTTGAGTGGCCACAACAGCTTATCCTCCCTAATGTTGAGATGACTTGTTCAGTGAAAGGGTTGGGCAGTTCTAACAACCCCATGCTGTTGATAGGCAGCTGATGTGGTCAATCAGTGAGGGATGCCCATGTCTCTGCAGCCTGCTGGATGTAGCATGTTCGATTTCCAACAACAAAAATTATGATATGACAAGGCTATGTGCTGGTGAACTCATCTGGACTGATGACTAAATTGAAGGCAATGTACTTGTCTGCATATATACACTGTACACTGCTGGGTGTGTATTGAGCTTTCTGTAATGTAAGTACATGAAAACAACCCCAGAGAATCTCAGAAAGACAAGGATGTCAGACCCAGGCCTAGCTTTTGTGGAGGCCATGTTGTCATTGTTATAGTTGCTTTCATCCAGTACACACAGACACATGGACACACACAATGTTGTGTGTATCTGTGTGTCTCCAAACATGAGATGTTATCAGTCAAAAAGCAGGAAAAGTACATGTACAAGAATTGAATTTATGCCTTAGGGGTATACCTTCCAAAAAATTGCTACATGTCTTTTGTTCCTGTACTGCGCGTGTGTCCCAACTTTGTTTTCCAGGTGAATAGCGAGCGCTATGATACCTTACTTTTCCTGTCCATAACCCATAACTTCAAACCCAAAGTTAAACTTTCCTCATATCATTTTCAAGCCAAATTAGCATGCGACTGGAAATGCCTGCCAGGGAGATGGTGAGTCATTGTGTGTTGGTGCAACAGCATGCACAGACAGAGATTCATGTTCTTATGGCAGTCGTCACAGTATCATTTCACTTTTGGTCTTCAAAACTGCAAATTTTCATTATTCTTTTTTTTTTTTTTTTTT
>OZ026614.1:59289154-59344780 GCA_964020975.1 Hermodice carunculata | reverse complement strand
TTTTTTTTTAAATTTGCATTTCTTTGTGAATTTAAAACAATATAATCTTATGATATTTGAAGGAAACCAAGTTTTTGATAGAAAGTATTCTACAAGAATATACACAGTAGCAACCTTGTCATTTGATCTGCAAGAATATACACAGTAGCAACCTTGTCATTTGATCTATAAGAATATACACAGTAGCAACCTTGTCATTTGATCTCAGCAATATACACAATAGCAACCTTGTCATTTGATCTCAGCAATATACACAGTAGCATCCTTCAGCAATATACACAGTAGCGACTTTGTCATTTGATCTCAGCAATATACACAGTAGCAACCTTGTCATTTGATCTCAGCAATATACACAGTAGCATTCTTGTCATTTGATGTCAGCAATATACACAGTAGCGACCTTGTCATTTGATGTCAGCAATATACACAGTAGCGACCTTGTCATTTGATGTCAGCAATATACACAGTAGCGACCTTGTCATTTGATGTCAGCAATATACACAGTAGCGACCTTGTCATTTGATGTCAGCAATATACACAGTAGCAACCTCGTCATTTGATGTCAGCAATATACACAGTAGCAACCTTGTCATTTGATGTCAGCAATATACACAGTAGCGACCTTGTCATTTGATCTGCAAGAATATACACAGTAGCAACCTTGTCATTTGATCTATAAGAATATACACAGTAGCAACCTTGTCATTTGATATATAAGAATATACACAGTAGCAACCTTGTCATTTGATCTATAAGAATATACAGGGTAGCAACCTTGTCATTTGATCTATAAGAATATACACAGTAGCAACCTTGTCATTTGATCTATACGAATATACACAGTAGCAACCTTGTCATTTGATCTATACGAATATACACAGTAGCAACCTTGTCATTTGATCTATAAGAATATACACAGTAGCAACCTTGTCATTTGATCTATAAGAATATACAGGGTAGCAACCTTGTCATTTGATCTATAAGAATATACACAGTAGCAACCTTGTCATTTGATCTATAAGAATATACACAGTAGCAACCTTGTCATTTGATCTATAAGAATATACACAGTAGCAACCTTGTCATTTGATCTATAAGAATATACAGGGTAGCAACCTTGTCATTTGATCTATAAGAATATACACAGTTGCAACCTTGTCATTTGATCTATAAGAATATACACAGTAGCAACCTTGTCATTTGATCTATAAGAATATACACAGTAGCAACCTTGTCATTTGATCTATAAGAATATACACAGTAGCAACCTTGTCATTTGATCTATACGAATATACACAGTAGCAACCTTGTCATTTGATCTATACGAATATACACAGTAGCAACCTTGTCATTTGATCTATAAGAATATACACAGTAGCAACCTTGTCATTTGATCTATACGAATATACACAGTAGCAACCTTGTCATTTGATCTATAAGAATATACAGGGTAGCAACCTTGTCATTTGATCTTTAAGTTAATTTTGGCATATAATGAATTTCTCACAGTCCGAAGAATCTTGTTGGAAGTTTAATAATATATAAGCAATAATCAGTCAAATGTGACAGATTCATAAAAGGTACTCTCTGATACATGTACGCCAATGCAATTAGTTTTTAATGGAGATACATAATAGAGAAAGCTGTAGGTCCACCCTGTGCTTTGGCCTTACTAAGAGTAAGTGATGGGGAGTCTCACCAAGTGTGCAGCATTGACTGTCCTGTCTTGACTGGACTATGTCATTGAAGGACTCGTGTTATCTGTGAGTGTGAAGAGGGATGGCTCAGTCACTGGCTGCCTGTACACGCTACCACTTAGGCTTCAACACAACATGGACGACAGGGTGCACAGAGGTGCCTACTTCACTTATTTTTCTCCTTTGTCCACAGTCTCTCTTGACTGAAAGAAAGTGGTTTACATAGAGTGTCCTGTGATGACAGGGTCCCTCAACATGACAGTAATAGGGCTCTACATCAGTATCCACAGTGGTCTTTGACCATTGTATGACAGAGGTCATTGTCCCCAGCTGTCAGGGACCATTCTGCTTGTGGGGTATCGTGACACAAGGTGCCAGCAGCCTTTTAACAAGTAATTAACATTCATTGTGTTTTTCTACAACATTTTCAGCTTTTTGGCTGCTTGAATCTCCATCCATTATTGCTTCTGTCACATTTCACAGATGCTTTTTACAAGATAGCAGGTAGTTTTATGGGGAATATGCGAGTCAGTGTCTTACCGGGACTGTGCTGGTCAGTATGCCAGGCTTTATATTTCAGCATCTTTGAAGGACTGTGATAGTCACTATGCCAGGTTTTATACTTCAGCATATTTGAAGGACTGTGATAGTCACTATGCCAGGTTTTATACTTCAGCATCTTTGAAGGACTGTGATAGTCACTATGCCAGGTTTTATACTTCAGCATCTTTGAAGGACTGTGATAGTCACTATGCCAGGTTTTATATTTCAGCATCTTTGAAGGACTGTGATAGTCACTATGCCAGGCTTTATATTTCAGCATCTTTGAAGGACTGTGATAGTCACTATGCCAGGTTTTATACTTCAGCATCTTTGAAGGACTGTGATAGTCACTATGCCAGGTTTTATACTTCAGCATCTTTGAAGGACTGTGATAGTCACTATGCCAGGTTATATATTCAGCATCTTTGAATGACTGTGCTGGTCACTATGTCAGGCTTTATACTTCAGTGTCTTAGAAGCACTGTGCTGGTTACTGTGCCAGACTCTATACTTAAGTGTTTTAGAGGGACACTGCTAGCCGCTATGCCAGACTCTATGCTTCAGTGTTTTAGAGGGACTGTGGTGGCCACTATTGCAGACTTTATACTTCAGTATCTTAGAGGGATTGTGCTGGCCCTATGCCTGACTTTATACGTCAGTGACTTGTGTTAGAGGGACTGTGCTGGCCACTATGCAAGACTCTATACTTCAGTGTATAAGGACTGTGGTGGCCACTATGCCAGACTCTATACTTATGTGTATAAAGACTGTGGTGGCCACTATGCCAGACTCTAGACCTCAGTGTGCTGGCCACTATGCCAGACTCTATACTTCAGTGTTTTAGAGGGACTGTGTTGGCCACTATGCAAGACTCTATACTGCAGTGTTTTAAAGAGACAGTAATGGCCACTATGCCAGATACTCTATACTTCAGTGTCATGGAGGGACTATAGTGGCCACTGTGCCAAAGTCTATACTTCAGTGTCTTTTAAACTGCTTGGTCAGCTTGCTATGAAACAAAAAAGTGGCAGTGAATATCAAACAGTGGCAATGCACATGAAATTTGTAACTTACAGTATAATATCTTTTTGAAGGGTGAAATATTAATTTGCAATGCATATACAATTTTGCATCTTAATTACTCTGTTGTTATGGTTGAAATAGGGGCAATGTGCATCATTTCTGTGCTACCTAGTAAATTTTTGGTTATGGTCAAGAAGTTAAGAGCAAAGGATGTTGCTTGACCCAAAGCCATTCTGTGATTCTTTCTGAGAAGTTGTCAGACTGTGGTCTTGAACATTTTTTATTGATAGAAGTTGCCAAAGTATAGGGAGACTGGCTATGAAAGTTGACCATAAGCAAGATCTACCAGTGGTCTGAGAGGACATGTGGCTTTTCTATAGAGGTTTGAAAGCAGATGGAATTTTTTTATTTATGCAGTTTTCACTAGATGTCATTCAATGTCCTGACACCATTACATCTTTGGATGACAGACAATAATTCTGGAGGTTCAAGCATTGTAAAAATGATGGCACAGGATGATAATTTAGCTGGCAGTTGAGCTCATTTGAGAAAATTTGGCTGCAAGACATGAAGGAAAGGTTGTCCTAGTAGTCCAGTGAAAAGTAACAACTGATACCTTGTGAGGGCAAATACTATAGTTCTAGAAATTTTTGCGTGTGGTTAATTTAGCACAAACTTGTTTTTCCGCAAATTAGAAAACAATCGCGTATTTTAATTTCACGCATCATAGCTTGTCTATATATAATCTTCCATTATATCAATTAATTTTGGTGCATCTCATCTTCATGCATCAAGTACTATTGTGAAAAGCACGAAATTAAGTCGAGCGCAAAAATTTATAGAACTACAGTATGCATGTGATGTGTCCATGGACTGGTACAAATTTTACGACCTTCTTATTGTTTTCTTTTGGTAAATAATCACTTTGTTTGATAATCTATCTTAATGTTAAAAAAAAAAAAAAAAAAACATGCTAAGATGCTGACATGGTAACTCTCAACCCCAGAAAGCTCATAAGTGATGACTATTTGTCAACTGTTGTTGGGCTGTCTCATTTCCCCTGAAAGATCACATAGTTGTCATCTAGACTGGCAGTACGCAGGCCGTATGCAACCTTATATCATACTAATTATAAAAAATTTGAAGTTTTTATGAGGAAAATTTGATCAGTATGTGACTTTGAGTGCCTTAAAGTTTAGGAGGATTGTGGATGTGAATGCATTGGAGGATTTAATTGTGTGGCTAACATCACCAAAAGTACAGAGCACGTGACAATGTGAGTGTTTTATGTGATAATTATTGCCTCTGTCTTATGACACGTCATAAATATCACTTGACCGCCACCTTAGGGATCACATGCAGCCACCTTATGAATAATCTAAAGGTTAAGGAAAGGTTTTCAGTAAGTCAAGGCTACCTTAAAGTAGTCGGATTTCCCCCAGCAACAACTCTGGCCTCAAGTTTCAATTAACAAATTTATGTTGTTTTATGGGGCCGTATGTCTGCTGCTTTTGCGGTTGTGGCACCAAGGTAGAAAAAGGCATTGGAAGTGAATTAGAAAACAACATGAGAATGTCAACTGAAATGAATGGGTGAGATTAAACATGGGGAAATCAAAAGAGGTGTATTTGTTATTGTCACTGGAATGAAAGATTTTGTCAAGGAAGAAGTCGTCATCATGTAGAGAGAAATACAGGTGTAACTATCGATGGTGTGAAAACAACATTGTAGCAGTTCCTAATTATGTAATGTCAAAAAAAAAAACCCTTGAGCAAGACTGTTCTTTTTTATACAATATGCTGTAGAATCATAAAAGTGTAAATGTATATAAATGAGGTTGAAATTGTTGCATTGCATGTGGGGACAACCTTTCCATGCATAGCAGAGATTGTTTTTTTTTGTTTTTTTTGTTGTTGTTGTTGTTGTCATTCTAAATGTTAGTCCCATATTAGATAGCCATAGATAGCCGTAGTACATTTGGTTTTTCTTCTAGCAGTGGCTTGGCAGCAATAATCGTCAAGTGATACTGCCAGGCCATGGCATGAAGAGGAGAGTTATTCGATAAAACATTTCATATTCAGTGATAGCGTAACATCAGAAGGAGCTATGTAGCAAATCAGATATAGCCCTCTGGGGCAAAACTCTGTGTAAAGCATTGAAATTACCAGCTTGCATGTGAATGAATGTTCAAAGAAAAAAATCAAAGAGGAGAAATGTTTGGTTTAAGATGTGGCAGACAAAGTGAGTAGAGGGTGACAGTGTTGTTGTTGAGGGATCCCATAAAGGAAGTTTCCCCTGTGAGCGGGTCAGTGTGAGGTTTGTGAGACCAGAATCTATACTTACAACAATGCAAGTTAAAGAAGCAGAGCCGACTGATTCACCAAGCCCAATGTATGTCTACTGAAGCATGGCACAGTCCCTAAAGCCTAACATTATGTAGGAAGTGTTCATAAATGGTCACACATATCTCAGTGTCACAGGAAGCACAATGTATATCTGCTGAAACATGGCACAGTCCCTAAAGCCTGACATTACGTAGGAAGTGTTCATAAATGGTTACACATATCTCAGTGTCACAGGAAGCACAATGTATGTCTGCTGAAACATGCAAGAGTCTCTATTACTGACGTTATTATGGAAGTGTTCATAAATGGACACACATACATGTATCTCAGTATCACATTAAGCACAATGTATGCAAATATCGCATGAAAAATGAAGAGTCTGAATGCTGCACCTTAAAGCAGGCGATGCCGCAAAACCTCATTATAAGGACACTCAGATATCCAACATACTCACTTGATGACACAAGGTTACAGGAACTTAATGCCTCATTATGCGGACACTCAGATATGCAACATACTCATTTGATGACACAAGGTTTTAGGGACTTAAAACCTCATGACACAGACACTCAGATATCCAACATACTCGTCTGATTACATAAGGTTTTAGGGACTTACATCCTCATTATAAGGACATTCATATATCTGACATACCCACATGATGGCACAAGGTTATAGGAATTAAAACCTCATTACAAGGACACTCAGATATCTGACATACACACCTGATGAGATAAGGTTTTAGGGATTTATAACCTCATTATAAGGATACTCAGATATCTAACATACGTGTACATGTACTCACTTGAAGACACAAGGTTTTGGGGACTTAAAGCCTCATTACACGGGCACTAAGATATCTGACATACATGTACTCATCTCATGACATAAGATTTTAGGGACTTCGAGCCTCATAACAAGGACACTCAGAAATCTGACATACTCACTTGCTGGCACAAGGTTTTTGGGGACTTAAAGTCCGATTTCTTTGGTTATTTGCCTCATTTATCTGACATATTCAGATTTCCGGCACATGTTGAAGGGGACAGATGGTGTCCTTATAATGAGGTTTCACTGTATACAGAGATGCCAGCACCTCAATAGTTGTGGACAGAAATACAAGAAGAAATTAATCCAACTAAAAATATTTACTTTTGCTATTTTTGTTAGCATTTAAAGAATAAGGACAAAATTGGAGTTCAATGGGAATGAATGCACTAGCTCATGTGGAAGTGATGTGTCGTTTCCTCTGCAACTGACAAATATAGCTGTGTTTACCTGACTCCTCCCACTTATAAACAAAATGGAGAGGTTTCTTGGAAAATAACGAGCCCAAAACTTCTGCAAATCAAATATCAATTTCTGTTTAACATTTGGTATCAATTGAAATACATGTTTAATGTAAATATGTTAACTTAATTGTTATGGTCCTTCCACCTTTTGACTGCATGCTTTGCAGATCAGCTTGATGGTCTGCATTGAGAATGCTGCAAACTTCCCCCAGCTATCCAATTTGATAGTAATGGGGTCATGTATAATACATGTAGATCATAAGCAGATTGGATTTATGATCCAGATATGGCCAATATCTAAGTGTGAAAACTCTTCTCACCCACGGGTTACAGGGAAAAGCATGTTTCTTTTGTCCTATACAGTACACATGGCCTTTCAATCATACAAGCATATCACATACTTTTGACATCAAGGCCAGGTTCTTGTGTTTTTCTGTTTGGGGGTTCTGGGCTCGGTGATTTCATATATATATACAAGTGCCTCTGGCTGTGCCCATGTAACAAATAGGTAAGGTCACGTTCAACTAGTTCATGTTGCTTCTCAGTAGAGGGCTCTGTAGGCAGGCAGGTTAGGTATGTGTATTTCCCTTAG
The DNA here is from genome assembly GCA_964020975.1 of Hermodice carunculata. Classification (NCBI taxonomy): domain Eukaryota; kingdom Metazoa; phylum Annelida; class Polychaeta; order Eunicida; family Amphinomidae; genus Hermodice; species Hermodice carunculata. Next base: position 59,337,288 of record OZ026614.1, on the reverse strand, counting down.
TTTCCATTGTAATCTGCACCCATGTAACTTTTAAACCGCTCTACCTAGAAACACCAAATTTCTTGTGCTAAATGGCTGTACATTGTTCAAATACCCTTGTAAATTTGATAACTGTTACTGAAAAACTGTTCAACACATTGAATATTATTTTAACATAGAATCTTATAGGAATACACACCTCTAGCCCGCAAGAATTTTGTGTATATGGTTGTGTATTCAGCCAAATACACATACAATTGTTGATTGCGACCTCTCCTATTAAATTGACCTCAAAGGAGGTAATGTGTAAAAGGCGACAGAACATCCATTTTAAACATGTTTCAACAAATGTCCAAGTTACCTAAGGATTAACAAAAATATATGTGTGGTTCCGGTAACTCAACCGACCCTACTGAAAAGGCCTGACCCAAGATAAATTTTATGACACATGGAAAAAAAGGATGTTTCAAGCCACCCTTCCATGGTATAAAGTGATCGACCCTTAAAGATTTTATCAAGAGAGTGGCCGACGTGTGCCATTATTTTGCAGTAAAGTCAACTCAAACACAGCATTTTATTTCTGCTTGTCTGGAGGGTTAACTTGGGCCGGGGAAACAGCATAGCTGCATAGCCAAAGTTGTTTGGTGAAACAGCATAGCCCCTGCATAGCCCCTGCATAGCCACGGTTGTTTGGTGATCATTATCATAATATTTTGCTAGGTTCCACGTGTCTGTTCTTTGAGTTACCAGGGCAAAAAGTTGTTAAAATATTTTTAAAAAATTACTCTGCCTGCTTGGTTGTGTCTACAGCTGTTATCGTTGTTAGTTACGAATCCAAATGCAACACGATACTTTTAACAAATCATGCACATATCGGTGAGCGCCATTTTGAACATGGCGCAATGCATTATGGGACAGTCGCACAAAAGTAGATTTGATTGGGATATCAAAATAAATCATGCCACTGTATATATCATATCATTATTGATGCTGTGAAATATTTACAAAATATATACTTTGGTTTCATATATTATAAGCCCCCAAGATTGTCGTGTATCCTCGTTTACAACCCATTGGGTGCGAAATCCACAATTTTCAAAATGGCAACCAAGTCCATGTGGGTTGGTCCTGATTTTATATTTTGAAGAGTTAGTATGCAAAATATATGTGTGAATAGTGTCAAGGGAAGGTTGATTTGTCGAATGAATGTAATAAACGAGTTAAACTACTAGGACAACACAATAGCTGATGCCATCAGGTGGTAAAAAGATGCTCAGATGGATCTACTAAGAGATGCATAGTACACGTACATGGGATTGGTCTAAGATCAATTATGAAAGAAGGCAGCGAACAACACCTAGGTGTCTTGAAAAATTAAAGATGTCAAGACAAGAAGCTTTTTACGGAAATGTAAAAATATCTAGAGTGACCTCCCCCAATGCGTTTCAGGCCCCGGGTGGCCCTTCATCAGGGGACCTGAGGCTGCTCCACTTAATTGAAGAATTATGTACACTTAAGTGCCTCAATTGAGGCTCAGTGAGGCTCGTTTCGTGAAGCTTAAAAGTTGACAGTGCTGCCCTCTGTGAGCGTAATCGTTTGAAGGCTTGTATTGCCCAGTCCCTCCAAATACTGATTCTAAATAAAAAATAATCAACTCTAGATATTACTCTTAAGACGGACTTCATTGAGTGGCAAATGATAAAGTAATATCTAGTGGTAATTATTATACTTAAGTGTACAAAATTCTTCAATAGTGGAGTAGCCTCCTGTCCCCTGATGAAGGCCGGAAATGCATTGGGGAAGGCTACTCTAGATTATTTTAATTTCCTTTAAAAGCTTCTTATCTTGATTTCTTTAGTTTTTCAAGCCCCCTAGGTGTTGTTCGCTCCCTTCTTACATGAATGAATGTCATGTACAATATACAATGGGACTTTTCCGGTGTGAGCATTACCAAAAAATGTAAAAACAATGCCTTGAAGTTACCAGCTGTGGGCAGCTGTGAGCCCCAGAACAGGAATATTGTATCTGACACTGAAGTCGCCCCCAGGCTATGAATTAAGTAGCAGCATTGGGCAGAGTGCCTGGGACATCTGCTGGTTCAACGCTGGAGCTTAGTGGAGAAGGTTGCCCAGATAAGTGGATACAGGTCCGAAACTTATGGCGGGTGTTTATGTAATTGGTTATATATATATATATATATATATATATATATATATATATATATATATATATATATATATATATATATATATATATATATATATATATATATATATATACACATATGTATGTATGTATATATATGTATGTATGTATATGTATATATGTATGTATATATACATGTATATATATATACATATTTGTACACATATATATATACATACATACATATATATGTATGAATATACATATCTATCCACTTTTTAGTGCAAAATTAGGTGGAGAGAGTTTGCTTTCTGTATGTACAAAAGGTCATATTTATTGATGGGGTCTGAATTTTCATAAAGTTTGGGCTCAGATGTCTTAGAAATAATATCCAATGATTTTTTGCCAAAAACCTTAATTTCAAGTGATGATTTTGATGCATTTAAAATGAGCCTCTTTGACAAACCATAAGACAGACTGTCTGTTAGATTATGTTCACTGGCGCGAAACTGTTGCCGACATCACAGATGCAACCTTTCTTCCGGGGACATGTTGCGTGCAATAGCCTACATAACTGCATTAGTGCAAGTACTAGACGTGGCAAGATCGGAGAACCTCAGGAGTTATAGTGAATGTGATGACGATTGCAATCTGAATTTATCTTGCCCTTTTTCTGAAGAAGATGAACAAGATGTAATAAAGAGGGCAATTGTGGCAGGCGATCAGACAATCAAGACATACCAACGGGAACCAGTTGTGGTTAATACAGTGGTCCCTGTCTTGAGGGACCACTCCAAGGAGAGACCACCTGCCTTGAAAGACCAATTTTCAACTAACTTATTATTTTTCTTATTATTTATACCTCCTATGAAAGACCACCTGTCTTGAGAGACCATGATTTGCTCATCCCTGGGAGTGGTCTTTCAAACAGGTTTCACTATACTGGTACATTTAAGCCAACGTGATGCCAGCAACACAGAACAGATCGGGGAATCGGATGACCCAAATTTCATTCCTTAGATTGGGGAAATGAACTTTCTGTTCATGAATATCAAAAAGTTGCATTCATTGCAATTTAAAATGACCCATCTTTTTCCTTAATTTGGTTTGGTGTCACTCCTAGTAAAAGAAGCGGGCAAGATGTTTGGTCTTTATTATTGTAAGGTCCCGCAATGCACAGAATCCTTGTTTGTTGAGTATAAACTCCAGTTGATTATTTGTTCCTGTGGCAGTTCGTTCTATGCCACTGACCCCTATCTCACAGCCAGCATGGGCCTGTCAGGTTGCCAGCTACTGGTGCTACACCAGCAGTCAATGTGAATGACATCAAAAGACATGCCATGCTGGCCAGGTGTGGAGTCATTTACTGCTAGTACACAGACCGCTGTAGGATTAACGGGATACTGTCTGCCATGAGTGCTTTTACGTGCAACAACGATTGTGAATTTATGGGGTTTTTTTCCAGTATCATGTTGAGTCAGGGATTTATCAGCTTGAGAAAGCCACCAAAATGAAGTAGGATATAGGCACCCAAGGTCGAAATAGTTTCCTTCATCATAATGCCCATACTTTGTACCTATTCGACACAATCATTATAATTTATCTCTGATCATTTACTTCATATAAATGTAGTTATAAAAGCTACAAAAGTTCACTACACAAGACTGTGCTTAGGCTGAGTGCATCTTACTTTGCCCGGTGAATCCTTAGGGCATGAGTCCATGCATGGCAAAAATTTAAGTCCTTTGGAAATTGAAACAGGCTCACTGGGGAACTTTTGGCATTGCTGCCCCTGGCAGCCACACAACGACCCATCTTCCATGAATACTGAGATGGAACTGCACATTTCTGTGCCCACTTCTACTCCTGTGTGTGTGTGTGTGTGTGTGTGTGTGTGTGTGTGTGTGTGTGTGTGAGAGAGAGAGAGAGAGGAGAGAGAGAGAGAGAGAGAGAGAGAGAGAGAGAGAGGAGAGGAGAGAGAGAGAGAGAGAGAGAGAGAGAGAGAGAGAGAGAGAGAGAGAGAGAGAGAGAGAGAGAGAGATTTTCTCACCATGCTTGCTATACGCTCACTTAAATGTGTTGCGTTTGTGATGTCGGCATCCCAGCTGCCCTAGAGGTGTGGGAAAAGAACAATAACTCATGATGTGCGCATTTCAATTTAGTATCTTCAAATGGTGAGTAAGTATACCATTTTGATCCTGCAAGTGTAAAAAAATAATAGATTTGCATGGAGCAACATATTTACTTCCCATAAAAACAAATAAAACAGGCTTTAATCATCAAAACCTTTAATATAGGAGCACTGGTCTACAATTTCTCCATTGCAGAATATCTTATAACACTAATAAGAGACATGCATATTAATTTCCCACTACAAAGCACGGGGCCAACACCAGTCAGTCATGGAGGACACATAGGCATATCTCCATCATAGACAGGGCTAGGTACCCTGTTCTCACAAAATTAGTTTCTTTGAGAGAAATTCAGGTTTAGAAATACCTAAGTTCATATTCATTTAGTGATTCTTAAATTGGTGACAAGAATAAATTTCCATATGCCTGTACTAAGTAGTCTTTATTTCCAAAATATTAGCAATATGTTGCTTCCCTGGGCTGGCAATGACCCGTATCTCCCCAGGCCAGACTGAAGACAACCAGGTGTATAGTTGTTGGGGGAAATTAATACAGGGAAACCTGTCTTGAAAGACCACTCCTAGGGATGAGCAAATTATGGGCTCTCAAGACAGGTGGTCTTTCATAGGAGGTATAAATAAAAAAATACTAAACAAAGTAAGTTGAAAATTGGTCTTTCAAGGCAGGAGGTCTCATTGGAGTGGTCTCTAAAGACAAGGACCACTGTATGCATGCCTCGTATTGTGAGTCAAAGATAAATTGGTGTAAAATTATGGACTTGTACTCAGACAGAAGACTCAAAGGGAGCAATAATTAACTGACTGTGTTTTCAGATCTTACACATGTATTTGATTGTCTAGACAGCTGAAATTCTATCTTGTTTCGTCTCAAATCAAATGTAGTTGAGAACAAAAAAAGGTTGCACCAATTGGATTGAAGCTTAAGGTTAATTCGTTTTAAATGGTTTATTTTACTTCCTGTGTGTGAACTTTATCTATTGAGTCAGCTGTAGGTTTAACCCTTTCCCCCTTAAATTAAAACTGAGTCAACAGCTTTCCTTGCCATAGGTTGGGCACTAAGTGCCCAACCCATGCCAAGGAAAGCTGTTGACATGAGGCATATGATTCTCATGGGGCTCACCTCCAATCCTCAGTCAAAACTGTTTTTTATCACTATTGAAATTAGTTGAAAAAGCTGAAGCAGACGACATTTGACCACCAGCCGGTTTTGGCAGGTTTAAGGGGGAAAGGGTTAAGCTTGATATACCCCAGAGAAGTACTCAGTTAAAACATACCTATTTTACATTTATTTCTGTTGCCCAAAATATTTTTATTTGAATGATCATTTGGCATCACTTAAATTCCCTAATATGTGTTAGAAACACAAAGAATAAAGGTGCTAATGACTGTGTCATGAGTGTGAGCTCTGGGTGATTGGATTACTGTTCATGTCATGAGTGTGAACACCGGGTGATTGGATTACTGTCCGTGTCATGAGTGTGAGTTCAGTGTGATTTGGTTACTGTCTGTGTCATGAGTATGAGCTCTGGGTGATTTGATTACTCTCATGAGTGTGAGCTGTGGGTCATTTAATTAATGTCTGTGTCATGAGTATGAGCTCTGGGTGATTTGATTATTGTCTGTGTCATGAATGTGAGCTCTGGGTGATTTGATTACAGTTAGTGTCATGAGTATGAACTGTGAGTGATTGAATTACTGTTTTTATCATGAGTGTGAGCTCAGGGTGATTTGATTACAGTGTGTGTTATGAGTGTGAGCTATGGGCGATTGGATAACTGTCTCTCATGAGTGTGAGCTTTGGGTGATTTGGTTACTGTCTGTGTCATTAGTGTGGCCTCAGTGATTTGATTACTGTCTGTGTCATAAGTGTGAGCCCTGGGTGATTAGGTTACTGGCTGTGTCATGAGTCTGAGCTCTTGGTGATTGCGTTACTGTCTGTGTCATGAGTGTCAGCTCCAGATGATAAGGTTGCTGTCAGTGTCATGAGTGTGAGCTCTGGGTGATTAGGTTACTGTCTGTGTCATGAGTTTGAGCTCTTGGTGATTGGGTCACTGTGTCATAAGTATGAGTTCTTAGTGATTTGATTATGTCTGTTTCATAGGCAGAGCTCCTGGTGATTTGATTATATTTGTTTCTTAGGCAGAGCTCTTGGTGATTTGATTATGTTTGTTTCATAGGCAGAGCTCCTGGTGATTTGATTATGTTTGTTTCATAGGCAGAGCTCCTGGTGATTTGATTATGTTTGTTTCATAGGCAGAGCTCTTGGTGATTTGGTTATGTTTGTTTCATGGGCAGAGCTCTGGGTGATTTGATTACTATGTATATCATGAGTTTAAACATTAGGTGATTGATTACTGTCTATGTCATGAGTGTCAGGTCTGGTTGATTGGACTAACTGTCAATGTATTTTTGCTTTGCCTTAGCTTTTTTGGCATTGCATAGTTTGTTCACGGCATGAAAGTGCTTTACTTTGGAACACAATTAAAGCGATGATGTAAAAATCGTGAATCTAAGGTCATGTTATGTGCCTATGAGGAAGAAAATATCACAGTATACCCACTTTCAAGCTGAAACATTCAAAATACTGAAGTTTTGGTATACACACACACACACACACACACACACACACACACATGTATATATACTGTAAATTGTTTTAATTTCGCTTACTTCGCTGATGGAACAAAACTGAGAAAGAGTAGTTTAACATTGTTTGAATAGGAATTATATTCAAAACAGTGAAATTAAAACTACTGTGAAATGTCAAAAATACAAAAACCGTGAAAGTTTATACATGCGAAAATAAAGCAATTTACTGGATACATACATACATACATACATACATACATACATACATACATACATACATACATACATACATACATACATACATACATACATAATCTTTATTGTACATCAACTGTAGTACACAGTTATATACGCAAGACAGGGAAACTAGCAGATTCAGAGACCACTGACATTTACAATGTGTGAAAAAAAAGATATCCACATCATCATAATAATCATTTAGTTACCTTCACCTTATTCCTCCGTCCATCATGCTATGCCATCCAGAGTTCAGAAAGTCATGGAATTTTTTTTCTTAGCTCATGGGTAGTGAAACATGCATCAGTGAATTTTATAAATTGTCTCATTTCCTTTGGTCTCCATCTGACCCTGTCATGAAGGGTGAACTGTATACGTGTTGATGGTCAAGGCTGTTTCTTGGCCAGGTTGACACTACACATGGGTGACCTTGGCTGAATTCCCAATGTTACAGAGCCACTTAAACCTGTACAGGCTATGTCACCTGAGAACCAGACTGTCACAGTCTTCTTGTTTAAGAAAGAAGCCTGCTGTTACCCCAAAACCCAGTGAGTGTAATGTGGTTTAAACATTTTTTGTTCCATAACAAGTACTTCCGGCTATGCCCAGGTGTCAAATTAAACCAACGTCAAAGGAGGTAATGTGCAATATGGGAAAGAACATACATTTTATACATGTTTCAACAAACGTTCAAGTTACCCAAGGCCTAACAAAAATATATGTGTGGTTCCAGTCACCTGAGAGACCCTACTGAAAAGGCTTGACCCTAAATACATTTTATGATACATAAAAAAAAAAGTTTCAAGTCGCCCTTTATCAAGAAAGTTGCCATTGGCTGCCATTATTTTGCAGTAAAGCCAACTCAAACACAGCATTTTTTTTTTCAACTTGTCTCGAGGATTAACGTGGGCCAGGGAAACATAGCTGCATAGCCCTGGTTGTTCGGTGAAACAGCATAGCCCCAACATAGCTGCATTGCCAGGGTTGTTGGGTGATCATTATCGTAATATTTCGCCGGGTTCCAGGTGTCAGTTCTCTGAGTTACCAGGGCAAACGGTCGTTAAAGTACTTTGTAAAACATGATTTGTATCATAACTTTTATCTGCCTGCTTGGTTGTGTCTGAAGCTGTTATCGTTAGTTACAAATGCTAGTGCGACACGATACCCTGGCCAATCATGCATGTATTGGTGAGTGCCATTTTGAACATGACGCAGTACATTGTGGGACAGTCACACAAAAAAGTACATTTGATTTGTATATCAAAGGGAATCTTGGCTACATCATATATCTTATCATTATTGATGCTGAGAAATATTTGCAAAATATGTACTTTTGGTTTCATATATTATACCCCCTGCCCCAAGTTCGTCCCATTGCTATCCTCATGTACAAACCATTGGGTGTGAAATCCACAATTTTCAAAATGGCAACCAAGTCTGTGTTGGCTAGTCCCGATTTGATATTTTGAAGAGGTGCAGTATCCAAAATATATGTGTGATTAATGTTAAGGGAACGTTGATTTGTCAAATGAATGTAATGTACAATATGAATCGGACTTTTCCAATGTGAGATTACCTAAAAATGTAAATACAATGCCTTGAAGTTACTGGTTGTGGGCAATGGTCAGCCCCTGAATAAGAATATTGTATCTATCAGTGAAGTCCCCCCCCCCCCCCCATGAATTAAGTAGCAACACCAGGCCAGGGAACCTAGATCACTGGCTGGGTCAAAGATGGAGCTTAGTGGAGTATGTTCCTCAGATAGTGGATGCAGGTCTGAAACTACTGCCGGGTTTTTATATAATTGGTAACAATAAGCAAAATGCAAAATGACATGTTATACTCATATATGCAGTTTGTTATGAAAGACAATTGAGGAAGAGGGCTAGGCCCTATATTAACCTGTCTTTTAGAGTGTAGACAAAAAGACAATTGAGGAAGAGGGCTAGGCCCTATATTAACCTGTCTTTTAGAGTATAGACAAAAAGACAGGACCGAAAAGACACTCCATGATATAAGTTGTATATGTCACGAGAATGAATCAGTGGGCCTTAGTGGGCCTTAGGCCTTAGAGTCAGATAGTGTCTAAGGGGGCCTTGGGCTTCTCTTCCAGTACTTTTGTACTGTGCTATATCAGCTGGGTACAGAACTGTCATGATCCTGTTGTTTCAGAAAGAAGACTGCTGTTACGCAAAAGACAGTGGCACCTTGTTGTTAGATAATGTCTGTGAGGGCTCTGGGCTTTCACTTTGTGGGGCTTTTGCGCTGTGACATTTTGGCTTTGATGTGAAAGTACAGCCGTTCCTTGGCTAATGGCGTGGATAAATATGTAGTCATATTGAGTGAAGTCCAGAAAGAAGCCAATTTGGACAGAGATTTACTGTGTATTGCTTTTTGTCCCCTGTCTGCCTTTACCATTGAAAGCGTTGACTTAATTGGTGAGCCGTCCAAAAGACAAACTAGTAAAGTACACAGCAAATGTTAAGTGGAAAATGAGTTTTGGGGGGGATTTAGGGTTCCTCTGGGAGTCGGGGCAAACAGGATAAATGTGGACAGCTATCAGGGTGGGAGTTGATTTGATAATGGCTGTGTGTGCTCTAGCCACTATGGGCAGGCAGCCACATTGTGTCTGCCTAACCTTGTACACACACACTGTGTGGGGGGCTCAAAATTAATGTGGCTTTAGCTGTTTGTGCTGGCATTGGGGCAGTGTATGTGGATCAAATCTGACAAGTGCTCCTTTGCGTGTTGGTTGATTAGGCTGTGTATTACCCCTAAGTACACATCTGTGTGACACACGAGATGATGTCTGTCCATCCAGAGACACAACACCATTTTAAACAGGGTCTCACCCTATGCCAATCAACAGCAACTGTTCATCCGCTTCTTGTCTACTATCACTTCCTGAATAGTCCATGTATGAGCATTCTGGAACAGTGGCTTCAATGGGCAGATAATCGCTAAATACGCGTCAAGTCATGCACCAGTGGTCTTGCCTGCAGCTCTGCAAGGGTTGGGGTATTTTACAGAGAAACGTACTGGATCCATAGAAAAGTTCAACAAAGTTGGCAATTGAAGCAATGTTAAAGATTTATGTGGAAAATGTTGGAAAGAAAGTTTCTCAGCTATCATATACCTAACAATTGTTCTCCACCAATTGTACGATATACATTTTGTTCAAATTTGGCTGAGTTTGCAGAACCTTCCCTTGCTATCTGTGTTCACTGAAGCTTATCTCACATGTACCGTATTCATTTTAATAAGCCCACAATGCGCTATAAAAATATTTCATCCATGAAGGCTGAAAAAAATGTAGACCCTAAGTAAGTTCTATCACTTGTTTGAAAACTTTGGGAAATATTGGGGTTATTTCTTTGAAAAAAGATGGGGTGTGTGCATTTATTAGGGAGTGTGCACTTATTAAGATTAATACGGTACAGTATTGGCCCTGTGTACACAATGTAGTCTCAGGCCTGCCTCCATGACCACTGGGTCTGCTGTTATTATTTAGTACATGCAGAGAAGCATCTTGGCAAATTACATACCTACATTTCTTATGTTTAACTTTGTGGAAAATACTTTTTCCTTTGTATGATTTTCTGTGATGGCCTTTTTTGATGTATAAGTGTATGTGTGTGTAATTTTTCTGATCATTGAGGGTTATAATAAATTATTGTTATTGTACATCGAAAAAAAATTGAAAGCCCCAGAGAACAAATTCCAGGGAAACATTGTCACAGTCAACAGGTTTCCTTGCTTGACAATGGCTCTATACATTACAAGGAAAGATCTTTATTCAGTTTTATCACTCAAGACTTAACCCTTTTAACCTTGTGATTCCACAGCTTTTCTCTGCATTGATCAGGCCCTTAGTGCCTAACCCATGCTAAGGAAGGCTGTTAACCTGCCGCATGTGATCTTGTTCAAGTCTCATCTACAATTCCCAGTCAAATTATTTTTCATTATCTTGAAATTAGATAAAAGCACTGAAGCAGATGACATTTGACCACCAGCCAGTTTTGGCTGTTTTAAGGGGAAAAGGGTCACATCTATCAATGGCTTTGACATCAATTGAATTCCCCATGGTTTCTCAGAGAGAGAGAGAGAGCCCAGAATTATAGATAAGGTTATTAACATGTAGATATAATATTTGAAGACCATAAACTCTGGATGACCATGTGTCTTTCAGGCCAGTGATGTTTATGAGAATTATGTCAACCATCAGCCCCATAATAATCTTACCCTCTTATTGTCATAACAATGTGGTTGGAAGCCTTCCACTACATTCTGTTATCTGTGTACAGTGGTACCTGCTGTATGTGGCCACCCCTTCTGCCAAAAGTGGCCACATACAGCAGGTGACCTATCACCACAGGTTAATTTTGCAAAGAAATTTACTCCTATGTCTGAGCCACAAAAAGCAATGTGGCTGCTCACAGAAGTGGTTGCATACAGCAGGTACCACTGTATTTAACTTTGAAGTAACTTTCATTCTCATGACCAGGCCACCTGTATCGTAAGCCCCCATTTCTGGTGCACTTGGCATGGCCTTGTAAGATGGAAATCACCTTATGTATTCAAGGAAATGTAACATTTCATCAAAAAATTACATTTTGATGACAAATATAGATGCTAATGAAACAGACAGCCATCCACAAGAGGGAACTTCAACTGCAATGACATTGTAATCAAGTCAGGAGACAGGAGCCTGGGGTGTTGGTGGTAATTCTCAAGGTTTATTGGATCACACATATATGTGGAAGTGCCAAACCTGTGTGTCAGTGCTCAGGACTTCCTGTCCCTGTGTGACATAAGGCCTGTTATACAACAGGTTACACTGTTATTGCCAGGGTGTTCATGGGCGGTCGTCAGTCATAGGAAGAGCTAATGTGCGTGAACTTGTTTTTTTGTGTCTGATACTGGCTATATGTTTTGCAGTCCCCAGAGTCATTGTTGTATCTTTAGCAACACTTTGATGTAAAGAATTCAGGAATAGTCAAGATCTTTGATTTATAAATAGTATGTTTAAAGCCACATATGGTCTGATGCCTATTCCAAGATTCGTTGTGATGGTTGATGTGGATGTAAATTATTACTGGACAGTCTCAGTGTTTAAAGTACAATATTACATCATGTCCCAGTTCAACAGCCTTAATGGTGTCCTAATGTGGTCTATGGAAATTGAAGAATGCAATCATGTTAAAAGATGAAAAATTCTCCATAATGTCTCTAAGGTGTCAGAATATATGTATGGTATTTATTTTTGTACTGTCAAGTGTATGATTATTATATAAATTGTCAGATGAATCACAAGAACACCAGAAATCAGAAAGTGTCATGCTTCGAGGTTACCTTACCTTTTGATCAGCAATGCCAGCTGTCCTCAGTGACATGAGTTACATGTGACCAAGGAAAAGAGAATCAGCCCACTTATGCACGAAAAAACATCGACTGTGGTCCTTGTGCTGAAAGACCATGCTAAGGACAACAAAACTATGATTCTGAAAACATGGTTTATCATAGAAGCTATCAAAACAAAAACAACTAAACAAAAATATCCTGACTGGAAGCACTTAAGCCTAACACTAAAGTGAGGTGACTGTTAGTAGAGTGTTCCTATAAGACAGGGAACATTGCATTACTGTGAAATAGAGTGTTCCTGCAAGACAGGGAACATTACAACACTGTGATATAGAGTGTTCCTACAAGACAGGGAACATTGCCACACTGTGAAACAGAGTGTTCCTATAAGACAGGGAACATTGCATTACTGTGAAATAGAGTGTTCCTGCAAGACAGGGAACATTACAACACTGTGATATAGAGTGTTCCTACAAGACAGGGAATATTGCAACACTGTGATATAGAGTGTTCCTTCAAGACAGGGAACATTGCCACACTGTGAAATAGACTGTTCCTACAAGACAGGGAACATTGCATCACTGTGAAATAGACTGTTCCTACAAGACAGGGAACATTGCATCACTGTGAAATAGTCCTTAAGGGATATACCATTCTAGTAGAAGAGATTTTGCAAATGCGAAATTTTTGCACAATCTAAGTGTAAAGATATCGCCGGGTCTACAAGGAAAATATGTTTTTATACTTTGGTGTGAAGCACTTAATTATATGATATTCAATTGTTCATAAAAGGCAAAGCAGAATTTTAGATTTGACTTTGAAACGCGTCTAACAATAACACGGCAGGTAAGGCTTGGCATAATTAGATACTGATTGGGATCAGCTGTTCTTCCCAGGCCACATGACCCAGTATGGACTTGATGTAATTGTAACAGCTAACCTTTTTTCATTTTTCCGCTTTTTTACATCACTTCTAGTTGAGCAAGCGACAAGTTTTATATTCACATACGTCCTGATATTTTGGTCCAGTGATTGTAGATTTGATTTACCAGTGCCCAGAGTGGGTAATACTGCTATTTAATCACATCAGCAAAACCTTCTGGTTTAACTGTTTTGAAAAATGACCCATCAGCCTGTGTGTCGGACCTTTTCTGTGATGTGGCGGTTCTGGCATGGCAACTCTGTGATCCCGGGAGGTGTCTTGTGGCGTGACCCAATCAAAAATATTAATTGAAAAATGGTACGTCGCCATGAACACTTCATTGGACGGTGTATGCCATTGACTGAGCGATGCGGCTTATGGAATTGTCTCATTTTTCAAGTGACATTTGTGTCCTGTTGGATTTGGGGTGACAAGTCCTATATTTTATGCACCAGTGGCAGGATATAGTGGGCGAGGAGGACCCGTACTAGCCTCGTTGTGACGCAGGCAGTGTGCAAGATGCCACCCTACACGTGTCTGTGTTACATTCTGAGTAGCAGTGTAACCACAAAAAGGAAGAAAAAAAAATAGTTTGGTTCATTGATAAGTTTTATTAGCTCTGCTGACTTATCAATGGCCTTACCTTATCTGGTGGTCTCATCTGTTATCTGTCTGTGTGTGTGTGTGTGTGTGTGTGTGTGTGTGTGTGTGTCTGTCTGTCTGTCTGTCTGTCTGTCTGTCTGTCTGTCTGTCTGTCTGCCTCTGGCATCCACAATTTTGAATTCTCTGAAACTATGAGCTAGATCCACCCAAACTTGGTGGGGATGTATGTACCTTGGGTGATCGAGTCTCTGCCAATTTTGTTGAAATGGTCATGTTCCATTGAATTCAGATTTTTTTGTTTTGTTTTTTTTGTTTTGTTGCAAATTATTAAAAAATCTGTTTCTCCAAAATAGCTTGGCCAATTGCTTTGAAATTGCATGCATGGGAACACTTGTGGGTATCAGAGCAAGCCTTACAGCACAATACATGGTGACCTTGACCTTCTCAGGATCATAGGGCTCCTTACTCAGTTTTGCTGTTTACCTGATAACTTGAGAACTTTGAAGATGGTGGCCCACTACATGTATGTGGACCAGATTTACACAGTCCATGAGTGACCTTGACTTCATCTCCAAGGTCACGGCATCACTTTTTTGTGAATTTTACTGTTTGCTTGATAACTTGAAAACTATTTGAGCTAGGAGTTTCATGTTGCACATGGTGATGGTCCTCTGTGAAGGCCAGACAAGACAAAGAGAGTACAAATGTCACCTTGGCCACAATCCTAAGGTCACAGGGTCAATACTGGCATACAGTCTGGGGGAGAGAGAATTGTTGAAACACAAGTCTTTAGTCCTGCATTTGTAATTACAACAAAAGTTTTGCTCATATGAATTACTGTAATGATTCCAAATTCAAATTCTTTGTAAAAGGACCTTTGATTTGAGTACCACTATGCCTAACATTCCAGAACAAAAAAAAAAAGTTCTGTTTTTCAGCCCAAGCAGATGAACGCACTTGAATGAATCTAAAACCAGCTGCTAAAAGAGTTAATCAAACATCTGATTCTTCAAACATTTATTGATACAATTAAAAAACTCTGATTGTTTTAGTTGACCAATAATAAATGACATTACATTATGTCAGGAAAAATGTGGTGTGTTGGTCTGTTATTTGTTGATATACTAATGTGAAATATGTCAGTACTTTGTGTCATGAAGAGATACATGCCTTGACTATGACGCAGTGGTTTGACATCACCATTGACAAGCACAAATCTTCTGGTCATATGGTATTGCAAATTTAATATCTCCTGCTGTTTTTTATATTACAGAAAGTCACCTCATCATCAGAAAAGTACTCACTTTGATATTTAAGGGCTGGTTCAACATTTTCATCATTTTTGAATTAGTACTTACAGTACGCAAAGGGGGGGGGGGTTAAATGGGTCTGTACACTTTCACAGAAGATTGAAAATGATGGTCAATTTTTGGCCTGTTTTGTGCAATTTGCTGATTTTTTTTTTAGAAAATCATCATTTATAAAGTACTAATTTGGGGGCAGGGAGGGGGGGTCATGAAATTTAGTACCCTTAGTACTAATTCAAAAATGATGATAATGTTGAACCATCCCTAATGGGCTTTCAATTAATTGTTATACGAGAGGGAATGGAAGAGATGATCAGTGGTGTTGTTATATTCACACAGCACATCCATTACTTGTAAGCTGTAAAGAGTTAAGCTATGTTGTATGGTACAGGGGATCAACCAATCATGTGTTTAGGATACCACACCTGTCAGCTGACAGGCCAATGTGCACAAACAACCTTTACTTGCTATATTCTGCTGTCACATTTTGCCTTGTTGACTCATTTCTTGAGGGTCTTACATATTTCACTTCAGGGGTACCTGGTACCCTGCATTAGCCAGTGTGTCTGGATGTTGGCAGTATGGGCGCCAGACTGTGTGAAAGGACTGTCTGTCCAGGCTCCAAATCTTCCAATTGACTGGTAGATTGAATCAATTTGTGAACTTTTACATCTTGAAAAAATACTGTCCTTCCACAATGCTCGACTAAAAGTAAATGTTGATTTTGAAACTCAATTATCATGGGTCAAGCTGATTGAATAACTGGTGACTGGAAACATGTGTCTGGATTGGATTGAGTATCATTACAATCAAACCTTCATGCCTCCAGTGTTGAACTATTATTATCTGCAAGTCATTTTTTGAAATCTTTTGCATCAAGTAGTGTGCATGAAATTAAATTGGGATTCTGCAGGTCCAAGATCCTTGGAGAGGGTGCCCCACGCTTAGTATGGAGGGTATGGAGATCTAGCACCTAGATGTGGGCCAGTCCAGTCTTACACAAAAAGCCGTGACAGCATACAGATGTGATGTACTTTATTTCTTTAGAGGTTTGGGAAAATAGCCCAGGCTAATTCAATTCCCTGTCCTTGAGTGCAGATATTTGTAACACTAAAATAATTGTTTCAAAAGTTTGGATTTGTCATTTTCAGCAAATTGATTGCATGCTCATCTTCTGTAATAAAATTCTTTTCAGTGTACAAGTCTTACAAACATTTGACGAGTACAGAATATAGTTTCATGTCTGTGTCTTGTATGTAAGAAAGTGTTCTTCATTTGTTAACTTGGATCAGATGGACGTGAAGAGGTGTGTGTATGAGGTCACTCCTTGCCAGAGAAGCAAGAATTCAAAAGAGAACTGTATGCATTATTGTTACATATGTAGTCAGGAAAATCATGTTGAGACTTGTACTCTGAATGACCAGACCTATTTTAATCATCAATACAAAGTGTCTTGTCAGTGTTGATGCCACCCCACTACCAGGCATTTGCATTGTCTCAGAGTTGCAGTGATGAAAAAACCCCCAAAAAACTGCAACGTGGAATCAGTAGTTTTTTTTACCCACACCTAATTGAATACCCCCAAGAGAAAAAGTAAACTTCCTTATGTTCTCAGATTCCACCGTGCAAATGTGTAAAAGGATTTACAAGTGTAGTGTAGGATTGCAGACAGTCTCCAGTTGAATCAACGCATGAGGACCCAGCGGCGAGCGAGACCAGACTTACTTTTTAGATACACAGTAACAAATTGCATTGTCACTTTCCTATAATCCTCTGGAAAACCGTCATAAAAAGTGCTCTTGCTGCAACCAAATTTTCTCATTTGCAAATTGTTCACAATTTTCCCCATGGATGCACTAATAGTATTTGAGTGCATTGTGTGGATTAGGTAGAAGGGTGTAATCATGCTTCTTGCATCACATAGTTAACCTCCTGCACACTCAGTCAATAGCTTTCTTTAAACAGAAGTGTGTGCTCATGCATCCTACCTCTCCTCTCTGAGCCCTTTGATGAAGTAACACTTTGACTTTCAGGAGGTCAGTTTTGTCTGTCAAGGAACCACGAGTTTGTGATAGGTTTATGTCTAAACATGATTGAAGAATGTGGTGATGGCAGAGATGAGGCTTGGTTTTTAAAGGTTTCTATAGAAGATTGTGCAGGGTATATACATTCTGAAAGTGCATATCCTGAAAATTAGAAGAGCTGTTTAAGGTGGTAAAATCAGATGAGAATACAAGCAAGACTATATAGCATAGGGTGCCTTCATTTTCTCTCACATCAATTTTTTTAACATGGATCTTTGAAAAAATTACTGGAAGATTTTGAACATTTTGGTGTTAAGAGAATGAAAACAATCTTATGCAGGGAATCATCTTTCAGATTTTATGTACTGTCAATGTTTTCAATTACTTTCCAAACTCACAAAGAAAAAAATCCTCATGATGCACCCATTCGGTCATAATAGCAATAACTGGCACTGAACTGAGTATATAACTTGCTGAGTAAGCTGGTGCCAAGAGTCATGCTGGTGCCAGGAGCCATGCTTGTACCAGGAACCATGCTGGTGCCAGGGGCCATGCTGATACCAGGGCATTGCTGGCACCAGAAGCCATGTTGGTGCTAGAAGCCATACTAGAACCTGGAGCCATGCTGGTACCAAAGTCGGTGTTGATACCAGGAGACGTACTGGTGCTAGGGCCATGCTGGTACTAGGGGCCGTGCTGGTGCCAGGGGCCATGTCGGTACCAGGGGTCATGCTGGTACCAGGGTCCATGCTGGTGCCAGGGAGCTTGCTGGTGCCACGAGCCATGCTGGTGTCAGGGCCATGCTAGTACCAGGGGTCATGTTTGTAGCAGCGGCCATGCTGATGCCAGGGGCCATGCAGGTGCCAGGAACCATCCTGGTGTGAGGAAACAAGGAGTTAATACATAACTTGCTGAACTAGGTGGTGTTGGGTTTCATGGAGTAATTGCACAACTTGCTGTGTAAGCTGGTGCCAGGAACCTTGCTGGTATCTGGGGCCATACTGGTGCCAGGGTTCATGCTGGTGCCAAGAGCCATGTAAGATGCCAGTAACCATGCTGGTACCAGGAGCCATGCTGGTATTAGTAGACATGCTGGTACCAGGAGCCATGCTGGTGCCAGGGTTCATGCTGGTATTAGTAGACATGCTTGTACCGGGAGCCATGCTGGTGCCAGGAGCCATGCTGGTGGCAAGAGCCATATAGATGCCAGGAACCATGCTGGTGCCAGGGGCCATGAAGTCTGTGTTTACTATCACACACCCAACCGTTCAGCAAAAATTGTATATCCGTCATTTTAGGGCATTTAGAACCCTTTTGAGAAATTAGTGTTCCATCTGCCACCAGATTAGGAAACCAACTGCCTCTCCATACTCAGAACTTGGTCTCACTTTACATGTACATGTTCATACCTGGGATAATTAAACCAGTTACTGACCAGGAGAGAAGTTTGCTGAGTTGCACAATCTTGGCAAATGTTTAAAGCTGATCAGCCTTCCTGCAGACCTTCAGAAATAAGTCAAACAAAGCACCTAACTTTCTAATGCCATATACTCAACAATGATACATGGCATCAGTTATGATCCTTTCCGAAATACTGGGAATACATTTATTTTCACTGGCATTAATTTTTACTGTTTTTGCATTTTGGACCTTTCACTGAAACTTTAAATTCACTACTTTTGTTATAATTCCTATCAATGCCATGTTAAAAATTTATTTCACTGGATTCTTATTTTCACTGTTTTGAAGCATCAGTGAAATAAGCAAAAATAAGAACACGGGGAAATTAAATCAATTCACAGTACACTGACTTGCATACTTAAAACAGCCATGTTGTTGGTTTTATTTTACTGAAGCTACTGTATGGCTTCCTTTTCAGCATTCCTCTGAAATTACTGACATTTCATTGGCTGTACGTCATTTTTAAATGCTGTTGGCCATTTTGAACCTGTAGGTATTGGTTTAGCATCCTAGGAGCTGTATTAATACTCATGTACCCTGATGTAAACAATTTTTTTTGGAAAATCTGAGTTTGATGCACAAAATTAGCTTCCCTATGGGAGAATAAATGAGTGAACTGAAAAATTGGATGAATGGTTTCCTGTGTTACATACATGTAATTATACCCGTGAGAAGCAAAGCTTGGGGGGTCTAGTGGGACCAGCTTGTCTGTATGTCTGTCCCTTGAGCTGTCTGTCCATCCATCTTTCGTTCACAATCTTGTGAGCCTAACTCCTCCTACACTTTTAGACAGAATTCTTTCAAACTTGGCGCATTAACTACGCATCATATATAGGTGTCCAAAGAGGCAGGAATTTCATATGCAACTATCTTGAATGGCAAGACATTGTTGGCTGACATTTGTTTGGTAGGGAGGGTCATGGTCAAAGTAGTGTTTGATGAAAGTGACAGTGGTATAGAACTTTTGCTCACTATTTGTCATCATTTTAGGAATATATACGTTCAGAATATAACTGTTGGGTATTTTGGAACAGGAGAAAACAAAAGATTGTGCAAACATAAAAAAAATCCTGCTAAGCATGGTGAGGTCTTCAGGCAGGCCAGAATGATCAAGTGGTCTGCGAGTGTCTGAGGGTCTTTGTACTGAAACAGGCTATGATGTGTTAAGGCTGTCTGTGTGAAGAACTTTATTCCTGCGTGTGTTGTGAAATATGAGCTAATGAGAATCATTTATCATATGAAAACACAGACCTATTGTTTTATTAGATGAGCTTAAAAAAGTGAGGTTTTTTTTATTTGGTCTTATTTGATTTAGTAATTAGTTGTCGTAAATCAGTAAAATTGAAGTATTAGTCTTTATATGAGACCATTTTTCATTTGAGGGTTTAAACACACGCTGCAGCTAATGTAGAGAGACACAGCGAGAATGAACTGAAATGGTCCGTAATGCTCTCATTGCCACACAAGCTGCCTCCTGTCCTGCCCTTGCCATTCTGTCTGCAGTAAAGGTCATGCACCACTATTAGATGGACACCTACAGATTGGATGACAGGATACAATGGATTGCAGACTTCTAGTCATTACAGACAGGTAGTGGTGACAACTTTGATAGTCATTGTTAAGTGGACCGGTCGCCTTGTATTGTCTGTATTAGGCTGCATCTGTTGACTTTGTCACAATATTAGGGTCAGAAATGAGCAGTTAAGTCAGAATTGAATATGGTGAGATCTCATGGGAAATAAGTTGAACGTATCACTAAATACTCTATATCTATGACCTGGTGCCATGAGCCCTGTCCCAGAGTATCTTTGTATGGCTATTAGGAAGTGCAAATGAAAGAACGATGACAACTTGGAACTGGTTTGATATGGAAGTGTCACTGGGCCGACTGATGCTCAGGGTTTGACTGCTGCCCCCAGCTGTGCACCATGGGGTACCTGAAGCTGACAATTTGAAGGAAGATGCAGAAGGTGTCGCCAAATGTACACACACAAGCAGAGTTCACACAGAGCCCATTAAACTTGATACCAAGTGTACTACAAAGGTAGTGGTTGGCACAGAGTCCATTTAACTCTTTCAGTCCCAATCACCTCTAAATTTGATCTACTTCAGTCATACAAGTTAGAATTATCATAAGGATCCGAGATCTGTATTCCTTGTAAAAAGGCCTTTCATTCTAGTACCAGTATGCTTATAGTTCCAGAGAGAATACCCCAGGTCAATTAACAGCTTTTCTGGGTGTGCATTGGGTGCATTGTGCCCAATGCACACCGAATAAAGCTGTTGACTCAGTCCAAAATTTGACACTGAAAGGGTTAACTTGATACCAAGTGCACTATGAAGGTAGTGGTTGGCACAGAGCCCATTTAACTTGATACCAAGTGTACTATAAAGGTAGTGGTTGGCACAGAGCCCATTTAACTTGATACCAAGTACACTATGAAGGTAGTGGTTGGCACAGAGCCCATTTAACTTGATACCAAGTGTACTATAAAGGTAGTGGTTGGCACAGAGCCCATTTAACTTGATACCAAGTGTACTATAAAGGTAGTGGTTGGCACAGAGCCCATTTAACTTGATACCAAGTGCACTATAAAGGTAGTGGTTGGCACAGAGCCCATTTAACTTGATACCAAGTGTACTATAAAGGTAGTGGTTGGCACAGAGCCCATTTAACTTGATACCAAGTGTACTATAAAGGTAGTGGTTGGCACAGAGCCCATTTAACTTGATACCGAGTGTACCATAAAGGTAGTGGTTGGCGTATTTGTATGTAGACATAGTTTGATGGAGATAACAACACAACACATGTATAGAGTGGTCCCTGTTTTCAACCACCCTTACATCATTTTCAAATATGGAAGGGCAAGAATGGAAGGTTCCTATATCCTTCCGGTAGAGGGTACTTAAGTCAGGAGGGCTAGAGTTGTGCATTCCCATTACTTTCCACTGTAATTTGGAACTTCGTGATTTAAAAAAGAATTACATTTAAAAACACCAATTTTTTCATGATAAATGATTAGTAGTGCTTCATGGACAATAGCACAACATTCACATGGAAAGCTGTAGACCAGTATGAATATGTTACAGGTCTGTATCAAATGGCAGTAAATTTTCAGATTTGGATACAAATATTGGGCATACTTCTGTCATACAAGAAATATATAGATGAAGTGGCTTTTTCACTTATTTATTTTAAAGGCATCATGCAACTCTGATCATGTGTAGGGAGGTCAGAAATGTATCCATAGCAACAATGGTGTAGCATAATACATCCTTTATGCATCAGACTATAGTCTATATTATTAGTCAATCAGGAATTAATAAGGCGTTTTCTTATTAAAATCAACCTTAGTTCATGAAAAGACATGAGGCTTTATGACATGAGACTTGCTTTCTGATTGGTTATTGGCATAGATGCTGCAGCCTTTGATTGACAGGTTCACAAATAGTTAAACAAACCCATGAATACTGATGAAATGATAGTTTTACTATACTCTGTAACAAGGTACATTACAAGTGGGTTTCCCAATAAAGTCTGTTATATGACGATGGCTAGTTAGTAATTTAGCCACTCCATCAAGCTTATGTCCTACTGTTTAAACTCTGGCCTCAGTTGATAGTATTGTTCCTGGTCTTTTCACATTCTCCTTCATGGTCTGTGAAGGTAGCCAAGAAATTCTCGGATCCGCACATCTGGGAATATTTGTTTGCACACCAGCATTGCTCGGTGAATCTCTCTGAAAGCATCTGTGGATACTCATTTAATGTATGCTAAACGTTACCCGAAAACCAGCGCTAAAACCCCAAGTTATGATCCTCAAAATCTCTCCAAATTATTATTCAGTAGCAGAATTCGGCAAAAGGATGCTGCCTTCAGAGTTATTTTTGTTGATTTGTGGTCCACAACATTGATACAATTTAGGATAAAAATGTCCAGTTTTACATAGGACTATACGCAATGTCGAACGTGTTTTCACAGGGCCTGCTCATTTGCATAGCAACAACCAGCAGCTTATAAGCAGCTTATGATGCATTGGTGGATCTGAGAATAACATGTCTCATGTTCTGACTATTCAGTTGACAAAATCCTGTATGCCTGTCTCTTGTGTTTTGGGTCTGATGGATCTTTCCTTGAACCTTAATTAGCCTTGTCCTTGGATCAACGCGAGGTTTTACAACTGTTCCACATCAACTTATAGGGCAAACATAGCATAGGACAGGCTTAGTCAAAGAATCTCTTGATCCATTTAGTATAGGTCTGCCATCATGTGTCAACCGCAAATGAAAAAAATTGAACATTTGTTACACATTTGTTTGAGGAGTAGGTGTCATCATGGGGTTTGTGTTACATTTCTGGTGCAGGATGTCCATTGTTGCAGTACTTGTTAGGATTTCCCTTGGTTTGTACAGGTGGTCTAGCTGCAACTGTTTATTTTACAATCACTGGGACTGAATATAATGCCCCAATTTGTTTCTACTTCTGTTATACACTTGCAGGTGGTTTAACTAAGATTAGCTATTTCTGGCAGCTAGAAAGGGTACATACTGGTTCAGGGGTAACTAAGTCAAATTGTTTTTATCTGAACTTGTACTGCACTAATTTAGTAATTATGTTTGGCTTGAAAGGTATTCATCATTCATAATGAAGCTCTGCATTTATAAGCAAAACTTCACTTATTTAGCTAATTCATTATTTGCCATGTTCATATTTATTCATTATTATGTGAATTGTCTTTGCTGAATATTTAGCTTAGACAAGGAGCCGCTTCTCAGGGAGACATGTACAGGTATTTGCTCTGAAAAATGTTCTGAGTAGTTAGTAAACCCGCTGAAGACCCGTCAATTTATTTGGGCGAATACAGCCTATGTCAAAATTTTACAGAGGAACGTGTGCAATATGGACAATAGTACTTCCATATGTACAAGTATATAGGTTAGACAGTGACAGGTTAGCTTATGGACAGTAAAGAGTTTGGACTGCGGAATAGGGTAATTACTACTAGGCAGTGGTTATTGACCAAAAGACATAAATACAACATTTAGGTCTACTATCATGTGACATTTTCAAATCAAATAATTTGTCCATTCAGTATACGTTAAGGTCCACCATCACATGACACTCTCAAGTCAGAGAATTTGTTCATTTAGTATACATTTAGATCTGTCATCCTGTGTCAGGCTCAAATATATATGTATACATACATATATGACTTTATTACTATTTTTTTGCCAGAGTTTATCCATTTATATTGTACATGTATATGTCTGTCCACCATCATGGGACAGGCTCAAATCAAAGAATGGTCCATTGACTATGTATTTAGGTCCACCATCAAGTGATGGTCTAAAATCAAAGAATACAGTGGTCCCTGTCCTGAGAGACCACCCCAAGGGCAGACCCAAAAGTGGCCCCCCACTAGAGGTACAATAACATGGGAAAAGATAGCAGCAGGGATCTGCTGAAAGTGGTCTCTCAAGCCAGATAGTCTCTCATTGGAGTAGGCTCACAAGACGGACCACTAGAGTACATCTAGCTTATGTGTATCATCATATGATGGCTTCATATCAAAGAATGGCCCATTTAGCATTGGGCTGCCATCTTTGTGGGTCTCCATATCACCATGTCTGAGCTGTCTAGCCACCATGTAACACTTCTTGAGTCACAGTTGGATGGCTGGGGGGATTTAGATCATGAACAGATCAGGCTA
Source organism: Hermodice carunculata (assembly GCA_964020975.1). Taxonomy (NCBI): domain Eukaryota; kingdom Metazoa; phylum Annelida; class Polychaeta; order Eunicida; family Amphinomidae; genus Hermodice; species Hermodice carunculata. The sequence continues at coordinate 59,312,797 of OZ026614.1, read as the reverse complement.
ACACATCGACCAGGGCAGTTTATACTGGCAAAATAGAAGTGGCAGGTTTATTTGGATGTCAATTCAGTCATAATGCATTGATCATTGCAAGCAACCCTGTGTCTTTTTGTTTTGGGGTCATATAGGTTGATACATTATCTAGAGTGGGGCCAAAGTCAGACTGTGGCACACAGCTCTTCGTAGTTCGCGATGTTCAACCCTCATCATCAGATTTGCTGGCCAGCCTGACTGAACATTTTCTTTCCCTTGCTTCGTGTACCTTGCAAGATAGTCTGCATTAGTTTTAATACCTGTGATGCTGGATTCATTGACCACCCAAATTGAACATACAGTAAAACCTCTCTAACCAAACACCTCCATATCCCAAAACACCTCTCCATGCTGAAGACCATTTCTCAGTCCCAAATATATACTTCCAATGTAAGCAAACCTCGCCATACCGAACACCTCACTATATTGAACACTTTTTTGCAGTCCCAAGGGTGTTCGGTACAGGGAAGTTCTGTTGTATCCTTGAATTTACTTTGCCACATAGTCGGTAGCATTTATAACACTTGAGTCTACTGGTACATGTATGACAAATCTGCCATGGTTTGGTGACAAAATAGATAAACTCTCTGCTAAAAGACTTCTCTGTAAGTTTATGCACAAATGCAATACAAAATCAGGCTTTGTAAAAGGAGAGACCATTGAATTGAGAGCAACAGGACAAAATGCTGAAAGTACAATGGAAGATCTCTATAAAGATCACTTGTTAACCCTTTCCCCCTTGAATTAAGACTGAGTCCACAGCTTTCCTTGACATGGGTTGGGCACTAAGTGCCCAACCCATGCCAAGTAAAGCTGTTGACCTGAGGCATGTGATCTTGATAAGTCTCATGTACATTTCTCAGTCAAATTTTTTTTCATAAATGTTGAAATTAGTTGAAAACACTGAAGCAGACGACATTTGACCACTAGCCAGTTTTGGCCGGTTTAAGAGGGAAAGGGTTAAAGGACTGAAAAATGTGGTCTCAGTAGTGGAACATGATTTCATTAAGGATAAGTAAAAAGCGGACTGTAAATTGGTATTCTTATATAGAAATTGGCTTTTTCCAGAGATGGTCTTAAAAAGTGGAGATTCAAATATACCACATTTATTAATGCAGAGGGTAACCTTTTAAAATGAGACCACGGACTTGTGAGAAGATCAAGGAAAGATTCAGTCAGTTCAATGTTACAGCAGCACCATCTGACAGTTATACTGGAAAAAAAAAAAAGACATTTGGACTGCTTGAATATTGAATTACTTGTTTCCTTTAAATTTTAGGTTATTAATATAATGTGCTGTAAAAGTTTTATTGTCAGATATATGTCCTCGAAGAATTAATTAAAGAAATCTTTGTTGACTTTTTAGCTATTTAAAAGTCCTTGCATCTGTTTCATGTGCACTCTGTGTATGAATAATTGCTCCCCTGAGTGGGTGCTTTGTAGATTAATACTGTGTTGTATTTATCACTGTTTACCAATAATATGTGTCTCTGTGTGGTGCACAGATGATTTATAGATTTAAGTGTCCCTTTTCAATAATGGATAATGCCTAATGTGTTGCATTTTGTCTGCTTTCAGGTATGTATTCAATTGACTGATTGTGCAAACACCTCAGTGTCTGCTGAAATGACCTTTAGAGTGTGACTTTGTATAAGGTCAGTAAATGATATCAGTACTTAATTACAGTAAAGGAAGTTGGTCACAGTGGAAGTGAAATGTTTAAGATAGCGTTAAATGCATATTTACCACAGGTGGCTTGCTTAACATAGTTTAAAAAAAATATTTGGGATAACTCAAGAAGACATGTTACGCAAGTGAATCTGGAGCATAATTTCGGGAGGTGCTACGTACACATAAATCTCCATTAACGCTTGACATTCTGATACCCTTTTTTGGGGAGGGGGCCTCTTGACTTCCACAAAATATTTTGCAATTTAAATTCGGAATATGCTTTGAGATATGAAAAGCCTTTGTCATACCTGTCAAGTGTCCACCATAAGTTGGGAGTCTCCCACTTTTTCATCCTTTTTTTTTTTTTTTTTTTTTTGATTTACGTGCAAAATTTTGCAAATTTGGCAGAATCTCTTAAATGAAAATTTATTATTTTCTATTATATTCTTTGATAAAATACAAATCTCCCCCATGGATTTTTCAAATTTACAAAAATCTCCCTATTTTGAGGGGTGGAATGTTGACAGGTATGCTATGTTTGAATGATGTCTGATCACTTTCATTTGTACACATGGTATACATGCATGATCTGGTCATGATTTGTTTATGATATAATTCAGTTAAGATACACTATCATAGTAAAAAAGACACACATGTTAAAAACACACAAGGAAGCAAACTAATGCTTTAAAGCAAATTCTGACTTTTCTGATAACACTTGAACTGACTGATCTCTCACACAAGCAGTGACTCATTTCAAGTGTATCAGTTTTCACATATATCAACATTACTGCATGTGGAACCAGAAAATGGAGACTATGTCAACATGTTATCTTTCAAACTGTCATTACAGAACATATGCATTGCTTGCTGGTCTTCCAGACATCTATTTTTGTCCAGAAATGTTGGACTATAAAATGTGTCAGCAGTACTTTAATATATTACTTTTAAATCAGTTTATGAACAAAATGTACATGTTTGAACACAGATTACAATACAACTTGATGGCAGGGGTTGATATCAGTGGTGCAATAAATGGGAGAGGTTGATATGAGGATGCAATAGATAGGAGGGATTGATATGGGTGATGCAATAGAAGGGAGGGGTTGTTATGAGTGATGCAATAGATGGGAGGGGTTGATATAAGTGATGCAATAGATAGGAGGGTTTGATATGAATGATGCAATAGAAGGAAGGGGTTGAGATGAGTAATGCAATAGATGGGAGGGATTGATATGAGTGATGCAGTAGATGGGGTGTTGGTGGTGTGATATTTAGAGTGATGCAATGGATGTGAGAGGTTGATATGAGTGATGCAATAGATGGAAGGGGTTGATATGAATGATGCAATAGATAGGAGGGGTTGATATGAGTGATGCAATAGAAGGGAAGGCTGCCTTGAGGCTTGGATATGAAGCTATTTGTCTGCAAAGACATTGAATCTGAATCCTTCATTATTGAAAAAATAAATTGAAATGTCTCATAAAATGATGTAAAAAGACATGGTACATAACACCTATTAAACTCCCTATTATACAAACACACTGAGGTACAATACACTAGATGATATAATATATGCACAAATGTGGGAAGACTCATTCATTTTCTTCAGTCAAACTGGAGGAGCATGGCTTTTTGTGTAGCATCTGATTCTTCAAAACACGCTTTCTTTCTTACCTTCATTTTCTTCCATTCCTAAAAATATAAAAAATTGTCAAAGTAAAACTCAAAAGACACATAATTGACTGAAATATGTACAGTGTACCCTCACAAAATCTGTGGCTGTGTAGTAAACAGGCCATTATTTTGGCACAGCTATCGTAAACATTCCACTGCATTTCCATGCTTGTACATGCATATGTGTTGGTTCATGGGGCCTGACTTTATATATTTACATGTTAAAAGCAGCTCCAGCATGCACAGGACACATTCAGTTATCTCTCTATGGGATCACAAATGTCATAGAAGTGATTTGTATCACTGCGGCATAAAATGAAGAGAAAAGCATATATTTCAAACAGTCCTGGACAAAATATCTTCCATGTTCTATTTCTGACCTCTCTGATGGCAACTTACAACTGACAAAAAGGACATCTTTGATTGGCTTATGCTCACAAAAAGACACCTTTGATAGGCTAACAGAAGTGATCAACTGTTCCTGCAACTCAGGTGCACAGCTTTAGAAGAGTAAACATCATTGTGGGCAGGGATGGTGTCATGTACATATGGAATGTCCGACATAGTATCAAGAGTGACCAGGTTCAGCAGTAGTATCTGCAATGCTGGGGAGCCAGATTACACCAACCGTACTGCTGCAAGAAAGTCCATATGTTCACCAGACTAGCCATGCCATAACAAAGGCTCTGGACTCGACTCTGCCCTTTGGAAATCGTCTTTTGATATGTCTATTTTCCGTGTAGTAATTCAGTGAAAGAGTGTGAACACAGAAAGAGTGGGAGTGAGCCGAGCTAAATTCTCTCAGCACCCAGTATATGAACTGGTTTTGAGTAATGAATCAACCCACAACTAAAAATTTCCAATTAAGATACTGTCACGAAGTGACAATAACAAGTGTTTTCATCAGGGTAAGAAATTAAAATTTCTAAAGTCAGACCATCAAAAATTAATAAGTAAAATGTAAGAAATTAATACAGATTTAAAAAAATGGAAAAATTCTAAAATTTATGAAAAGCCAGGCAGTTGCCTTAGCAGCAAATGTGGCAGTTTAAAAAAAGCTTAATTTATCTTTTAACTCATTCCATACCAGTCCCTTATTTTTCCGTATATTTACCTAGATTTAAAATGACAATTGCATATTTAAATTCTTTATGAAAAGAGCTTTCGTTCAAGTACCAACATGCCTATAGTCTTAAGTCAGTGGTTCTGGCACTGCCTGGCAAGTCATGCTGCAGCATGACTTGCCAGGCAGTGCTTAAACCACTGAACAAGGCCTGTGACCATAGTATGGAATGAGTTAATCTTATATTGTGTGTGTGTGTGTGTGCATGGTTTTTTAAATTTTTAATTAACCTCTGTTGAAATGTACATTCTCGTTGATCAATGTTCACAGTCACATTGTTAGGCTGCTGATACAATTACAACAATGTAGCTTGAAAATGGGAACAGATTTTGAATTATAAAACATTAAGATCCTTGCAACACAGTAACATGTATGCACACTGTTCTTGCCTGTACAGAGCATATACTGGCCCGAGACTTGTTTCCATTTTCAATTATGCTTGAAACTTTAATTACGAATTTGATATTGAGCATGGGAATGAAATATGTGTAATTGAGTGTAAACAGTGACATGCAGAGTTAATGAAGGAAACTGAAGCTAACGTTTAAAGCCAATGTGTCACATCCATACATCAGGTGAGAATAAGTGTTTTGAAAAGGAAAGGGAACATGGAAAGAGAAGCCTGTGTATGTCATCATGCAGCTTGCACAGTGAGCCAGCATGCAATGTGGTCTATCTGTACTTATGTCAGGGACTGCTATTGCAATTACAGCTTGCACAGTGAGCCAGTGAGCCAGCATGCAAGGTGGTCTATCTGTACTTATGTCAGGGACTGCTATTGCAATTACAGCTTGCACAGTGAGCCAGTGAGCCAGCATGCAAGGTGGTCTATCTGTACATATATCATGGACTGCTATTGCAAGTACAGCTTGCACAGTGAGCCAGCATGCATGGTGGTCTATCTGTACCTATGTCATGGACTGCTATTGCAAGTACAGCTTGCACAGTGAGCCAGTGAGCCAGCATGCATGGTGTTCTATCTGTGCCTATGTCATGGACTGCTATTGCAAGGTCTTAAACCCATGATAGAAAGAAAGTTGTCTTGGCCTGCTGAGTATTCTGCCTTAGATATGTAATCCATGTCACTTAGCTGTGCCTCATTGCCCTAGCAGGCTACTGACCTGGTATTTTCCCCTTCACCTGCCATGTCACATCTAGCCTTTAAGGGTGTGCACGTTTTGACAAAGTACATATAGTACCTACCATTTTTCATGGTTTTTGATCAGTTTCTTTTCCTTAGTCAGGTATATAAAACAAGGTGTTCAAATAGTTTCTATTTAATTTACACATCTGGCTGATTTAAAATGTGTTTTTTTTTATTTCTGGAGGTGTTTGAAAGTGGAATTACACGTGACCCCTATTATAATGCTTGATTACCTGTCAGACAGCATACCATGCAAGGAAAGCTCTCCAATTTTCCACGTGTCTGGCCGCAGATTCTGTTGCTGGTGTGCACTCATCGTTCGTATTCTTCAACAGCTTCTTGGTCTTTGAAGTGGGCTCAGCAATTACCACTGTTCATGACACTCCTGCAAATCTTGACATGTACACTTATCAAATTAGAGGCATTAAATTGGTTTGGTTTAGAGGAGGTGCTGGCCCGTCCAGCATCTCAGTGAGTCATGGTATCACTTTTGCGTGTGACGGAGGGAGTGTCAGGAAATTGGGTGAGGGACTTGATATGAGTGTTAGCATCACATCAGGCCAATCCCAGGCAACAATCATGCCACCATATTCTTTCTAACTCATTCATCATGGCTTCAGTAACGTTATACAATTCACGGCCATTTGCCAAGTGATTGGCACCTTTTCCTCTTTTGAATGAATAAAAATACATATGGAAATGTGTATAAAGAATGGACTTTGGATGGGAAGTGGAACTATTAATGCATTTCAGGGTTAGAGTTTAACTTTGTTTGTAACCTGCCCTGCAGACATGTTATGCATAAGCCCAACTTGCCCTGGGAGTCCTCAACATATCAACACCTCCATGTGGTGTCATCGTTTTACCTTGCAAAATATGAACTGGCTATTTTCTTAAAAAATGTTGCAAGTTACTTTGAGTGAAACACCAGCATCACCTCTCAGATTGTCTTCTTTTCTTCACTGTGTCCTTTGCACCCTTTTCAGGGGCTTTGTCGATCCCAAATGGCCACATGATGTAAAATATTTTAACTACTAGGTTGCACGTTTCTTACTACATGGTTAACAATGGCAAAGGTATTTAAAGCTGGACACAAGATCAGTTGAACCAATCAGTGCTCATACTGGTATAGCCTGCGGTGAATTGTGCAATTGTGCTTGTGTACCTGTACAGTGAACACTTAGCTTCATGACAACTGAGAAAAAATATCATCTCTTGGTTATCTTTAATCACCTTTCTTTAACTTGCGCGACAGGAAACAAAGTTGTAAAGTGAGCTAGCCCGACTGCATTTGAACTTGCCTCGGGACATCAGGCACCTGCTAAATTCGAACACTGCATTTAAACAAAGATTTTTTGGAATCAAATTCAGTGAGTTGAGTATCAATGCAGCATTGAAGAAGTGCCATGGCAACAGGTTTCAAATAAATAAAGGGGGCTGTTACTCTTGACAGAGTATGTGCTTCTCTGATATACTTCAGGGATATCAAGGCAAGGCAGCATAGAAATTATACTTCAGGAACCATATACTGCATTGGTGCTGCCACGAGTATTATAGCAGCATGCTGGTGCCAGGAGTATTATAGCAGCATGCTGGTGCCAGGAGTATTATAGCAGCATGCTGGTGCCAGGAGTATTATAGCAGCATGATGCTGCCAGGAGTATTAAAGCAGCATGCTGGTGCCAGGAGTATTATAGCAGCATACTGGTGCCAGAAGTATTATAGCAGCATGATGCTGCCAGGAGTATTATAGCAGCATACTGGTGCCAGGAGTATTATAGCAGCATGATGCTGCCAGGAGTATTAAAGCAGCATGCTGGTGCTAGGAGTATTATAGCAGCATACTGGTGCCAGGAGTATTATAGCAGCATGATGCTGCCAGGAATATTGTAGCAGCATACTGGTGTCAGGAGTATTATAGCAGCATGATGCTGCCAGGAGTATTATAGCAGCATGATGCTGCCAGGAGTATTATAGCATCATGCTGGTGCCAGGAGTATTATAGCATCATGCTGATGCCAGGAGTATTATCGCAGCGTGATGCTGCCAGGAGTATTATAGCAGCATGCTGGTGCCAGAAACATCAAGCTTCTACAATGCTGCTGTTGGTAGGAGTATGAATGCAGCATTCAAAGAACCCAGTGCCATGGTGGTATATAACAAATGGTTAACTCATTCCATACCAGTCCCTGATTTTTCTGTATATTTACCTAGATTTAAGATGACAGTTGTATATTTAAATCATTCATGAAAAGAGCTTTCATTCAAGTACCAGCATGCCTATAGTCGTAAGTCAGTGTTTCTGGCACTGCCTGGCAAGTCATGCTGCAGCTGCCGCAAGGACAGTTGCAGCATGACTTGCCAGGCAGTGCCAGAACCACTGACCAGCACCTGTGACCATAGTATGGAATGAGTTAAATAAAGTTGGAAGCAGTGACTCAGTATATGCTGCCCTGATACTTTGGGAGCAGCAAGACAGTATAAAAAATGATACGGCAAAAAACATAAGTGCAGATGAAAAGTTCTTCAGCATATGATGTAGTGGCACTGCTAGTTTCATTTGCACATTTTGGGCTCCATGACCACATTCACTAGCCAACACCACAGGCATGCAGATTTCTGATGCATGTCAAGTCCCAATTTTTTACAGCATGTAATTGATCACTATAGTCAGTGTAATAAGAGTAGCCCACAAGTAATTATATTCTTGACTCAAAAAATGTACTAGTGCATGCAAGGAGTTCTACTCTGTAGCCAGACATGAGTCTGACCAAGTATAAAACTCCCCTCCATGAATACCATAGAAAAACATCATGAAAATACACTCTCTATTGAAAATACCAGTTTTGGACATTTATTTCAGACAAAAAATAACATATTTTCTTGTAGAAACTTGTGAGAAACATCGCTGAATTATCTAATGTTTCATGAAGAGGGACCAAGGCAATATGTCTCCTGGTCAAGCCATTCTTGGTGCATTTTTTGGATCTGATTTTCAACTTTTTTAAAACTACAAAAACAGTGCAATATAGTAGAAAGTTACAAACCTTACTTTTCACAGGGCCCAAGAATGCCATGTATGTGGTACAATGTTACAATCATTCCATGCACATTTTGCTGTCAACGTTCAGCCCAAGAAGGACAACATGGGGCTTGAACTGTCTGATCTCCCCACCATATTTGCAAGTGCCAGAATGCAGATTATCCAGAATGAGGCCAGGCTATTTCTAGCATGTGTGCCTTATGGCAGTTTTTGGGGTCAGTGTTGCTTCATTGAACTGCAGTGTCAGCATTAAGGCAGCACAAATGCAGCATCATGCTGCATTGATACTTCCACTGCTTTATAATTATATGTATGCAGAACCTATGCTGCCACAAAAGTATCAATGCAGCAACATGCTGAATTTATGCTTTGTGGTAGCATTCATGCAGTATGGTATTATAGGCAGCATCATGCTTTGTCTATGTTCCTTAGGAGCATTGATATAGTATCATCATGCTGCCTTGGGAGCCTCAGGGTAGTATCATGCCGTATCAACACACCCACTGCAGCAGTGCTACAAATGTGGGGTTTTATGGTTGAAATGTGCTGCAGAAAGATGATAAACTTTTCACCACTGTTATTTACTGGCATCACATCAGGCTAATCAGAGGGATTTCAATCAAAGATTGCTACAGGGAAATAAGATTAAGCCGTCAGGCTGTTCAGTGAAATACTTGTGATTCAAGGCTTCTTTTGAAATGCACTGATCTTACTGCCAGATGTTTTACTGAACTTGGAAAGAGTGACGATGAATGGCATTGTTCTCAATGTGTTCTGTCAGCTTTTGCAGACTCTTTTATTTTCAATTCCTCCGATAGTCTAGTTTTGATATCAGTGCCAGTGTTTGCCCTTTCCTAGGAAAGCTTAATAAGCAGTGATTCAGACCCATTGAAACATGGTGTGACATGCTTGCTGTTGAATAAATAATGTGTATGTAAGAATCCCCATGTAATTACCCACACCAAGATATGGTTCATGCCAGATGTCAGAGACAGTGAAATTCTTCGAAATGGCTATAACCTCATATGGAAGGATAGAGAAGTCGGCTGAGGCCATGGGGCTATTAAGAAAGACCTGCTTTGTTGACAGCACCATGATATCTCCTCGCAGAGTGAAGTTATTGTTTGTGAACTGAGACCTGACAAAGCAAAGGAACTATTTTTCATAGTTTGTGTTTGTCCTCCAAATAAAAGTGACGATTTTATCTATTACCTTAGAACTGTTTTAAAACACATTTCAGAATCCCCATCTGTAACACCACATATATTCTTGTGAAACACCATGTATATTCTTGCCAATTCTCATTACCCAACACAAAATGGTACAACTCAACAGCTCCATCATCCACCCTCAAATCACAGCTCACTGACATTACCCTTGACTTTTCTCAGTCATAGGTGACCAGAGGTCCAACTCATTCCTTTAAAAATACCCTTGATCTTGTCTGAACAAACTCTACTGAAGTAGTCTCTGATGTGCTGCCCACAGATTGTCTTGTGGAATCAGACCACTTAATGCTAGTCTTTCCCACTGATTGACAAAGAAAAGGGTAAAGCAAAGTTATATGTAAAACAAAAAGGAACTCATTCTTTGAAATTCAAGTTAAAGAAAATGTCAAATCATTTGAAAAAAACATGATCACTAACAAATACATTGAATATATTGACAGTATGAGTACACATTTACATCAAATCCTGAAACACTTTTGGTCTACCTCTGGACCAAGAATAAAACTATAAAGTTACGAAAAGTCATCAAAGATGTCTCATCCGACACCATAGCAAATGCTTTCAATAGATATTTTCATTCAGTTTTCAACGACAACGCCTATAGTCTGCCTCAGCTCCAGATATCTAGCTTCGTTAGCGTGGAGATCCTTGACTTGCCCATATTGCCTTTTTAACTGATGAGGTAACTTAAATTTTGAAAAAAAAAAATAATAATAAAGCTACACAAAGCAGTAGGACCAGATGGTCTGCCAGGTAGGATTTTAAAGGAATATAGACAGGCTCTAGCTTCCATCCTTGTGGGTCCCTGTCAGCAAATCAATGAACCAAGGTAAACTTACTTCCCTGTGGAAACAGACAAACGTGACCCCAGTTCACAAGGTGAGAGAGCCAGTGGAGAATTACACACCTATTTTGGTGCTCGCATTGTCAGTGACCATATGGAGAGAGCTGTCCTCAATCATGTCTATCCAGTTCTCAAAAACTCCCTCTATTTGGTAAAACATGATTTCCTCAAAGGAATGTCTTGCTCAACTAACATGATAGTTTTTACACAACTGGGGCAAATAGTTGGAGAATAGAAATCACATGGATGCCCAATATCAGGATTTTTCAAAAGCTTTTGATTGCATTCACCATCACCGGCTCATACACAAATAAAAAAGTTTTAGTTTCCATGGTAAATTACTTGCATACATGTGGCTTTTAAATTACCTCTATGGCTGCATTGTGTCACCATGTCCAAGCTGAAGGATCTAATTTTGACTGGCTACCTGTAGTGTAAGGTGTGCCCCAGGGCTCTATTCTGGAACCCTTCCTATTTTTACTGTGTGTAAATGGCCTACCAGATTCCCTCTCTCCTGACATAACCATCTTCCTTTGTGCAGATGATTCTGAATCTTTTAGACTTATCACTTCTGTGGCCCATACACTAATTCTACTAAAAGACACCCAAGATCTTACTTGGAGCCAGAGATGGAATGGATTTTAAAATACATACACTGTGGGTAACACAACCATAAGTGAAGTCACATCTCCAAACAATCTTGGTTTTGAGGTCACATGTACACTTGAGTGGTCCACTTACATAAAGAAAGTATGTGTCAAAGCAAATGAATAATTAAATGGCTGTGTGGTGAGAGAGCATCAGTCGCAGTTAACAAAACAACTGTCTATGTCTTTGGTTAGGAGCCACATTGAATAGGGCTCAGTTGTATGGAGTGTTGCAACCGGGCAAAACCTAAGATGACTAGAATGCGTTCAACGTAGAGCGACCAGTTACATTGTCACACCACCTGCACAGAGTGCATCATACAAAAGCAGATTACTAAGATGCGAGGTCCTGTCCATCTCTTATAGGAGAGAAATGTTAGACCTTGTCTTTCTTTACAAGAGTTTAAATGGCCATTTAGTTATAAAGCATCAAAACCTGTCCCATTACATTGCAAAGTAACCAAATCGTCAGTTATTGCTGCTGACTTTGCATTCAACTAGTTGCCAGTATTGAAACTAGATTGTGCATTTTGCTTGAGTATTAAAAAAAGGAGGAAATAGTTCTCTACATCTGTTTACTGGGGGAAATTTCTTTTTGCATTGGTCATTGTTATTACATAACATGGGTCACCTGCACTAACAGAGACTTCTGCAGGCCCCCGGGGGGTCTTCAGTCTGACTGTGATGCCAACCCTAGTTTTCAGAGTATAGTCCTTTGTCCACATTACTTAACATTGAACATAATGTATTGAATCTTATGTTTCAAAGTTACCTTTCTGCAAGTGACTAACCAGAGAATTAACATAAATTTATGTGAAGTGGTTTTCTTTTAATCAAAGTAGCATTGGGTCCATTAAGTATTTCTACTTAATTTTTTTAAACTTTTGAAATATTCTTTTAATTTTTTTTCTTTTTGTATTTATAAAGAAGTTAAGCTTTGATTTTTCAAATTACCAATTTCTTAGCAATTGCTAAGATGTGTTTATGTACTTGTAAATGTAAATGGTGATTTGTGTCAAGAAGAAAACACATCACTCTCTGTTCAAAACAGCTGAATTGTCAAATAGGTGAATTTACAGTAATTGCTGAAGCCATGGTTTGTTTCAAAGAAACTGTCTGTAGGACAAGTCTTACATTTAATAATGCTTTTGCATAATATAAAATTACTAAGTTGCCATGGTGTCATTTGAAAATGAGCCAACAAACATTTCAAACCTGTGAGTTCATGAGGCAGGCATTTTAACTCTTTTCAGTGCCAATCATACCTGAAGTCTATCTACTGCATTCAAACTAGTCTGAATTATCATCAGGATCTCAGATTCGTATATTCCTGATAAAAAGACCTTTCATTCAAGTACCAGCATGCCTATAGTTCCAGAGAAAATATCCCAGGTCAACAGGATTTCTTGGCACACATGGGCCCAATGTGTGCTGAGAAAAGCTGTTAACTCCATTCAAAATTTGGCACTGAAAGAGTTAAAATGGTCTCATTTGTAGAGTAAGAACTTACAGTTAAGCTTTCATTAAGCTTAACAGTCACTAAATGCATCAACCTTTTGTCCAACCTTTTGAGTGAAAGGTAAACCTTTTTCAAACCCATTTCTAACACTTTCCAAACCATTTCCTCTTAATGCATTAAAACTCTTTTAAACCTTTCTGTAATGGTTAACAACCATTTGAAACCCTTTGTCAACCTTTTATAAACCCTTTATCAACCTTTTGCAGACCTTTTACAAACCCCGTATAACACTTTGCAACACAAAAAGTGCGTTTGGCTGTTAAGTTTTAGACGGGCTTAACTGTACAAACAGCTTTATGTCTAGAGCAAGAATTTGTAAATGGTGTTATCTGCAGGACAATAATTTAGATATGGTCTTATGTGAAGGGCAAACATTTCTAAGCTCACAAAGGTACTAGTTAGTTCCACTTTTTATGAAACGTTGGTTTTGGTTTGTGTCATGTAGCATTGGGAACAGCTTCTCATAGTATCCATTGGCAAGATGGATGTAAAAAATGTGTACAGTGTTTTTGATTTGATCCACTTTGTAAGATAAATGTGAAACAGTGTAATTTAGACAGCTTTTTGTGTACAGTTGCTTGGTGTGGTCCCCAAGATGCTCACTTAAGAACCCTGAGGCCTTGGGGTGTGGGGGTGGGAGTGTGGTGGTGTTCATGCAACCTGAATCTTGCTGTAAGAGAACTAGGAGAAGTTAAAGATATTAGGAAAAAGGCTGTGCACATCTGCAAGCCTCATGTAGTATGAATGAGGCCGGGCACAGGACTTTCCATTCTAGTGTTAAAACTCATCAATTTTCTCACTTGATCTCTTCCAGGTGGCAAATTCTGTCAGCCAAGCATCTCTTAAGAGTTTTTCATGTCTCTGTCTCCGAAATAAATATTTTGGAATTTTCTGCTTGTGAAATGTCAGACATCTCATGTGAAATACATGAAGGACATTTTGATGAATTGTCAAATTTTGCACAAGAGACCATCCAATGATTCATTTGAATTGGTCTGATTTCAACATTACAGTGGTACCTGCTAAATGTAGCCACTCCTTTTGCCAAGAAAAAGTGGCCACATACAGCAGATGACCTGTCACCACAGGTAAATATTACAAAGAAATGGACTCCTATGCTTGAGCCTAGTGACCACAAAAAAACAACACAGCTGCTCACAGCAGTGGTTGCATACAGCAGGTACCACTGTATTTTGGTTTGAATACCATCCATGACACTAGATTCAATATCTTGTGTTTTCATTTTTTTTCTGGATTTTTGTGCCAACAAGATGATTTCAGTGTCATACAAAAAATGAAGCAACTTGTCTTTTCTGGAAGGGTTTTGGTTGAAGCAAGACATCATACAGCAAGGCTGTTAATCTGAAAAAGAAAAAATGTTTTGACAAAATGTTTGGCTAGGACTACCGAGTTGTAAGCTAGGAATGTTTGTATATTTAGATACATCATATGTCAACATTCACAGGGTATAGTTGGACCACATTCACCGCGTCATCAATTAACAGTGGACAGTGCAGAATTAAGGTCATGCAGGACATTTTACGAGTTACAGTGTCAATCGTGCTTGTTGTGATTCTCATCAAAGCGTTAATGACTGGATTGCATGGTAACATTGAAGGTTACATTTTGTAAGGCTAAGTGTTCTCGATGATTACATTTACTACTGGTGCTTGGAAAACACTAGAGTCATATGAAAATAATTAAATTGGCGTGACAGTTTTCGTGGCATGTTGGGCTGGGAGGGAAAGTTGAGGGAGATTAAGAGTCGGAGTGGGTGAAGAATCAGGGACAGCAACACTGCTCTTTAATTAAGTGGCACAGTAGCATATTTGTCTGCATACTGCCTGTAAATTGCTGAGATTCTTAATCGGCTTCCAACATTTTTAAAGTCGACTGAAGATTACAGGAGCAGTTTAAGTGAGATGATTAAATTCAGCTTGTGGTAGAAGGCAGATCTGCTGTGAAACAATTTGCATTGGGACCTTGTCATTTGTATAGGGAGAGTTTCCGATGTGGCACACTGATTATTTGTGGAGAGAAGGAGGCCGCTGTTTGGTGGGGTCTCCGTGGCACCGCGCTTGGTCCCTGCACAGGAAATTGCATGCTGGTGGCATGTACTGATGTTTGGTGTACAGATTGGCCTGCTACTGATCCATGTTGAAACATTGCCCGTGTCTTCCGGCTGGGTCCCGCAGTCTGTGGCCTTCCCCGTGCTGCTGACAGCAATTAGATGTGTGGCAGCAATTGAGGTCTGCACGCACCTGACATATCAGTGGATGTCACTTGGCAGATTAAACAGGCAGTTTACTTGGGGATCATTCTCTCATAGTGCAGACAACTTGGACTCAACTGTCACTTTAATTCCAATTATAAAATTGATTTCCAATTATTTAACTGAAACTGAAGTCAGTTTACTCTGACATGTATAAATACTGAAATGAGGCAGTTTATGGTATAATGTTCAGCTCTCTACAGTGCTTACAATGAGACCATTATATGTAGTAATTTTCAGCCGCTCCTCCACAATGTTTGGAACGCGACAATTTATGCTATTATTTGCAGCTTGTCCTCTGCAATGTTTGGAATGAGACAGTTTATACTGTAGGTTTCAGTCCGCTTGCTGCAATATTTGGAATGGGATTGTTTGTGCTACAATTTTCAGCATGTTCTTTACAATGTTTGGAATGAGACATTTATACTGTAATTTTCAGGCTGCTCTGTGCTATATGGAATGTTTATACTGTAATATTCAGCCGGTCCTTAACAGTGTTCTGAACAGAAGTTCACAGTATAATTTTTCAGCTGTCATTTGAGATATCTTTTAACATATGCTTATTCGTGCTGAGAAACATTGTGTTTCAGTGTTTCAGTCAGCATACAGACCTATCAGACTTCAGTAGGTCACAGTCACTTAATCTCCAGTAGGCATCACGCTTGGAATAACTCAAGCATCTTAAGAAAAATGGAAACCTAGAATTCCTTTCACCATGTAGAATATACATTGCCCCAGCATGCTCTCCATAGTGAAATAATGCAATACAATCCTAACATGCCAATTTTGCCATTTTTTTTGGCCACCAGTTACATGTTTGCATATCACGAGAAAAAAATTTGC
The DNA here is from genome assembly GCA_964020975.1 of Hermodice carunculata. Classification (NCBI taxonomy): domain Eukaryota; kingdom Metazoa; phylum Annelida; class Polychaeta; order Eunicida; family Amphinomidae; genus Hermodice; species Hermodice carunculata. The sequence goes on along the minus strand of OZ026614.1, from coordinate 59,296,755 downwards.
TATTTACCTTGAATAAATTGCATCCGTTTCATGCTTCTTCTTACGAAGACCACATGAGATTACCTGAGGTGTGGAGGTGCTTCCTCTTAGTTTGGTTTGGTAAATTTAGTTTTATATCTACCTACCTACCTACCTACCTACCTACCTACCTACCTACCTACCTACCTACCTACCTACCTACCTACCTACCTACCTACCTACCTACCTACCTACCTACCTACCTACCTACCTACCTACCTACCTACCTACCTACCTACCTACCTACATACATACATACATACATATAAACTTGCTGGTACATGGGTGCCTAGGTATTTACTGCAATCAAAGTGGCATGCAAGGAGATCACACCAATGGAACTTTGATCCAAGTAGGTTTGAGTAGAGTTCAACCCATGCAACATAAAGTTGTCATAAATTGCAGCATGGTAATATTGTTTTCTCAAGTACAGACTCTGTTTTTGAAACGACAGAACATGCCAAACTTGACCCCTCTGTGCAAGCATGTAATACTGATATGACAGAATTTGACACATCCCTGAATGGAGACAGAAGTCAACATACAATGGTCAACAGTGGTTTAAATCAATCCTGTAGCCTTTAAAATAAAATATTTATTACTACAGACACAATTTTCTTGCCAAAAATTGTTTTGTCATGAATGCTGGCTTTTGAAAAAAACTTGTTTTAAAAAGCAGGTGAGTTTTTCCTTTGGCTGAGATTTTATGAGACGGTCATGAAGCTAGGATCATATCCTCGCAGGTCAGGCTGTGCTTCCTTCGTACATGTGACCCAAATGAGGTCAGTGATCCACCATTGAGGTCACTGACTCCACCAAATGTACAGGAGGGACAATCTAGGTCCCTCTTTCTGATGGAGTGATATTTTCCTCCAACCAAGCTGTACATAGTGGACGATGAACAGTGACAGTCTCTCTGACCCTATTTGGGATGATGAACAGTGACAGTCTCCCAGCTATATTTGGGATGATGAACAGTTATAGTCTCCCAGCTCTATTTGGGATGTTGGACAGTCACAGTCTCCCAGCTCTATTTGAGATGATGCTGGAGCTGCCATCGTCAAATTATCTGTACTGCTCAGAAAGTAGAGTAATCAGCTTCTAGACCAGATACCATGTATGCAGGATCTGTCTCCACCAGAGAAACCAGATTCCTTTTGCTCCATACACTGTTGCCTGGCCTAGACATTGTGGCCAAGGTGTGCCAAGACAGGCTTTAGATGGGGCCCAGTCTTGTCTCCCCTGAGCCTAAAGGCTAAGACTTGAATGACAGGCATTGATACAAGCAATTTGAATGTGGAGTCTTTATGATAGCATAGATCAATGTGACTTCTGTTGTAATTAGCATTCCAAGAGTTAATTGTCATAACACAGATCCATGTGACTTCTTGTAATTTGTACTCCAAGAGGTAATTGTCATAACACACAGATGGATGTGACTAGTTGTGACTAGCACCCTGAGAGGTAATTGTCACAACACAGATGGATGTGACTTGTAATTAGCACTCCAAGAGTTAATCATCATAACACAGATGGATGTGACTTGTGGTTAGCACTCTTAGAGTGTCAGTCTAAATTTCTTCCAGGCACATTTCAGAGACAAACTGCATTTTCCCAACCATTACTTTCCATCTTATGAAAGGATTTTAAAAAAGTTAAAACCTGTCGAAGCACTCTCAGTCTCTTTTCTCCTTGACTACAGTCTGTGAATTTTAAATTAAATGAACCAAAGTTGTATGAGTTGATTCTAGCAACTAGAGCAGAGACACAGAGGGATTGACGAATTAGAGGGCACTGCATGGCACTGGTAGCTCTATTTGTTGGACTATCTTACAGACCGTAGTGGCACATCGCCACAACAAGTGCATATCAAGTACAGGCACAATGGTAGATAATTTGCTAAGTGGTGGGTTAAGTGGCAAGCAGAGTGAGGAGCTGCAGGAGATAATGAAAGTTGTTTGGAGTAAGCAAGACTTGCATGTAGAGTAGGACTGGATGCCCTGCTGCAGTGCAGGCCCCACTTGTTTATCATCTCATAGACTGATGGATGGATCTGACAGGACAAGTTGACTGGGTATTGATGAGAGTACAAGCATTGTTTTGTCAGGGCTTTCCACCAGACAGTTGCTGACTGACTCGCCTGCTGCCAGGCCCAGGACCACCAAGGCGTGGTCTCCCAGCCATATTATTACAGGTCTTGTATGCAAATCAAGGTATCAAGTTGTCACAAACTGAGCTCCATTGCTTGAACTGTCGATGATTACTGCCCCCCACTGTCCAAGTTATCAACATCTCATGAGAAAACTTATCCTGGTTAATTCAAAGGACACCAAGGGATAGATACAAGGAAATGGATGTATCCCATGTCCCAAGCAAGTGCTGCACAGCTAGATGCTGTATGCAACATAGGGCGAACAAACACAGAGACAGGGTCAGGACGAGTAATGGTGCTCCATACAGCCAGCAAATGTACAGTGAGATGGCTTATGTAAGATTGAGCACACAAACACTTAGAGACAGTGTTAGCTAGAATAAGGTGTTCCATACAGCAAGCAAATGTGAGATGGCTAATGTAAGATTGAGCACACAGACACTTAGAGACAGTGTTTGGTAGAATAATGGTGTTATGTGTTCATGTATATACAGCAAGCAAAGATGACAGACAAAAAACAAGATAGGTCCATGGGGCAACCATTGGCACCTTTTTAGTTTGGGCTTTTGTGGTTTTGGTAAAGACAGTCAGCAATGTATGTGTGTGTCATCCCTTCCATCGCAATACATGTCTTCTCTTGTCTTCTTTGCAGTGTGTGTATGTTTTGTTTTGTCTTCATTTGAATGTGTCTGTTTTGTCGTGTTTTGTTTTCATTGCAGTGTGTATCTGTCTTGTTAAAGTGTGTGTGTCAACGCACACTTTTCTGTTTTTCTAGGAATTTTTTCATTCTTTCTTTCTTTCTTTCTTTCTTTCTTTCTTTCTTTCTTTCTTTCTTTCTTTACAGGCAAATTTGTCTGACATTTCATTTGAAAAGTATTATATGTAGAAACTCCAAACTTGGCAGAATTATACTTCTATGGACAAAGTCTGGCCTTTTTGTAATGAGAGGTCATGCTTTTTAAAATTATGCAAATGAGGGCTAATTAAAGCTTTAAATCTTCAATATCTTATATACTATAGTAGATGTGGTTCCGAGTGCATAGGAGTTCGATCATAGCAAGGTAAAGGTCATTTCAAATGTCAAGGTCATGTCAAGGTCAAAGGTCAATTTTAAGCCAAAATGTCATTTTTGAGGTCAAGGTTCACTTCAGGTAGAGGTCATCTCAAGGTCAAAGGTCATTTCAAGGTCAAAGGCCACTTTCGATGGTGGCTTTCTTCTAGCCATAACTTGGTCAATTTTTATCCAATTTTGATCATGTTGGGCTCAAATTGTAGCTATTGTAACCCTACACATTTCTGAAATTTACATGTGACCTCTAAAGTTCAAAGGTCAAGGTCATTTAGACCTTTGAAAGTTTCATCCAGTCATAACTTGGCCAATCTCCATCCAATTCTAATCATGTTGGACTCAAATTGTAGGTATTGCTACACTGGACATTTTTATAAGAACATGTAACCTCAAAAAGGCAAAGGTCAAGGTCATTTGGCCTTTCAAAAGTTTCATCTTGCCATAACTTGGTCAATTTTACTCCGATTTGGTTCATGTTTGGCTTTAATTGTGGGTATTGTAATACTGTGCAATTTATATGTGACCTGTAAAGGTCAAAGGTCAAGGTCATTTGGACTTTGAAATTTGCATGCAGCCATAAGCTTAATGTAATGTGAAGTATTAAAGGATTAAAGTTGTAGCATTTAATATTTACAACTTTTAAAGGCACACAGACAGATTTGCTGTCAAGCAAATCTTCTTTTCCAGTTTCTTTCTTTCTTGCTTTCTTTCTTTCTTTCTTCTTTACCAGCAAATTTGTCCGACACTTTTCTCGGACACTATTGTACATAGAAACTCCAAACTTGGCATGATTGTACCTCTGTACAAGGCCTTTGGCCGTTTTATACACAGAAATGAAAATGTCTAAAATTATGCAAATTAGGGGCATTTGAAATTTTGAATCTTGAATATCTTCAAAAGTATAATAGACAGAGATGTCATTCCAACTTCTACTAGGGTGCTATTGACCAGTGCACATCTAATGAATTTAAAACAAGAGTTGTAGCCATTCAAATTAGGGTAATTAGCAGCATTTGAAATTTTAAATCTTGAATAACTTCAAAGCTATAATAGATAGAGATGCCATTCCAACTTCTACTCCAGTGTGATGGAATAGTTGTACATTGCCATACCAATATGCTTTGAAGACACACACACTGATTTGGTATGCAGCAAATCATCTTTCCTAGTCTTGTTTTGGCTTCATTGCAATGTGTGTCTGTTTTGTCTTGTTTTGTCTTCATTACAATGTGAGTCTGTTTTGTCATGTCTTGTCTTCATTACAATGTGTGTCTGTTTTGTCTTGTCTTCATTGCAGTGTGTGTCTGTTTTGTCTTGTCTTGTCTTCATTGCAATGTGAGTCTGTTTTGTCTTGTCTTGTCTTCATTACAATGTGTGTCTGTTTTGTCTTGTCTTGTCTTCATTGCAGTGTGTGTCTGTTTTGTCTTGTCTTGTCTTCATTGCAATGTGAGTCTGTTTTGTCTTGTCTTGTCTTCATTGCATTAATGTGTGTCTGTCTTGCCTTGTCTTCATTGCAATGTGAGTCTGTCTTGCTTTGTCTTCATTGCAATGTGTGTCTGTCTTGCCTTGTCTTCATTGCAATGTGTCTGTCTTGCCTTGTCTTCATTGCAATGTTTGTCTGTCTTGCCTTGTCTTCATTGCAATGTTTGTCTGTCTTGCCTTGTCTTCATTGCAATTTGTGTCTGTTTTGTCTGTGTTCCATGCAATGCTTGAGCTATTTCATGCCACCTTGTTTTGGGACAATGTTCAAAAGAAAAAATAAACAAAGATTCTAAAAAAATAAATGTGAAAGGGGGAGGGGATCCAACACAAAATTGTATATTCCTCAATTATCTGGAAAACCAAAAATCATTCTGATGTGCCTGAATGTAATGAGTGCAAAAAATGAACTAAGAGTTGTTTTTATCGGTATGTGTAAGAAGTAGAAGCATGATGATTAAGACCAGATTCCAGGAAACTGACAACATTGGATTGGGGAGGGCAGTAGGGACCAACTTCTAAATCAGGTCTTTATTGCATTTTTGGAAAATGTTTTTATATGTATATAGTTCCTGGAAGAAATAGTCTGTTAGACAAGTTACAGGAGACAAGCAGGACGCAGTGTAATAGAGCAGTGACTACTGATGTCCACAAGTATATTCAGCAGGAAGACCGAGTAAGCAATGCTTATCGTCATAATGAAGAAATAATGAAGCATTGTGTGGAGGTAGCCAGTGGCAGAGAAGAGAGTACAACAAGCTACCAGTCAGTACTAAGGTGTTGGCCACCATGGCACTGACTCAAAGGCAGTCTTGGGGGCTGAAAATAAAAACCATTAAATTAATATGTGTAAGCTAGCAGTGCATACAATGTTGCTATTTATGTTTGCTACTCTGTTTGCATGCTTACAGACATTTCAGCTTCGTATTTCTAATCAGCAGTCCCAAAGAGGAGTCGTCGGTGCAGCTGTGTGCCAGCATTGGCATTGTATGTCGACCAGGCCCGCCGTGCAGCACGCCAATTGATTCTTTCTCAAGTGTAGGCATATGTAGCTGGGAAACACCAAGTCAGAGTGTTCAGCGGGAAAATTACTATTATTCATCACTGATAAGTTTTCAAAAGTGTCGTGTTTTATTGCTAAAGGAAAATAAATGATGACGTGGCTGCCAGTGAAAGGGAACAAAAGTTGACAGTGATGAACTGCTCTGGTACCTGGGTTTAGGAACACCAGTGTCTTGACATGTCACTGTTGTCATATTTCCTCTGTGTAAGTGGACTACAGGTAAACCATTGTGTCCCCGTGTGCAGTGATTATGGCAATCTGTGAGGGATATAGATGTGTATATGCAGTTGAGCCACGAGCTGGCCAAGAAACAGCAATGCTAAGTTGAGAGATGTTGTCTTAATCCCGGCAACTGGCCCGCGGGCCATGTCTCTTACACCCGTGATGTCTCACATCATGTACCCACATCAATTTATATCCCTGGCTGCAGTGTACACATACTTATAGGTGTCTGGAAATGCAAAGTTTGCTTGAGCAATAAGGATATATCTTAGTTGATGAGGACCAAAAGTGTCTGTAATGGATGAAGGGGGTTGTCATTGTGTATATATGTGGTCCGGGTCAGTACCAGTGGAGAGCCTGAGGTGACACATGTGGACAGATTAGCCTGTTGCTGAGGTGCTGCAGTATAGCTTGCCTGGGTACCAGCTTGACACTATTGACATGATATAGCCATATGGCAAAGTGTAATAACCTTGCAGGCAATCAGGACATGAAGGGATGGAGGGGATTGGAGTGTGTTTGAGTAGCTCAACAGCTGCTGTATATCTTGGGTTGCTGGATTATAGTCTGACCCTAGCTACACATACACATGTATAGGGACAAGCACTGCCAACTGTATAAAATGGCACTGCCAACAACATGATATAGGAATTCAAATTATGAAAAATGGAAGTGCCAACTGTACTTGTATAGCACTACCAACCGTTGAAAATAGCAGTGCCAACTGCACAATATAGTATTGCCAACTATGCAAAATGTCAGTGCTTACTATATCAAAATTGCAGTGCCAACTGTATGAAAAAGAAGTGCCAACATTGTAAAATGGCACTGTTGACTATGATATAGTACTGTTAAATATGCGAAATGGCATTGGTTCTTGTATGAAATGGCAGTGCCAACTGTATGATATTGCACTAGCAACTACAAATGCACGCAAGATGCCAGTCCCAACTTTGAGAAAAGGGGACTACCAACTGTATGAAATGATTGTGTGTCAACTATGCAAAATGGCAAGGCCAAATGGCAGTGCCAATAATGCAAAATGTCAAGGCCAACTGTATGATATAGCAGTGACAACTGCATGAAATTACGGTGCTGAGATTATAATATGGCAGTGCCAACTTGATGCAATGATGCTGCCATCTTTAGGATATCTGATCTAAAATATCAGGACAACATGTGTCCATGTATTTGTGAATGCCTATACACACTACTGCACATCAATTATCCCTGCCCCATATGAAGCAATTCCATCAAGTCTCCACTTCAAAAAGTTAAATGCCTTTACCAACAGGCCACATGTTCAGTTCCAAACTAAATTTCAAAATTACAGAACATGGTAAGCAGCTGAAGTGGATGGCATCAGATGAACACATCAAATTCAGGAAATTAGTCCTTGCATTTCAAGCTTCAGATAATTTTGCACTAGAGTAAATGAAGGAAATGCACTGCATATCAAACCTGCCCACTCTGTGGATGTAGGATAGCTAGGAGCAGTAGACTCTATCTTTGTCACCCCCAGAGTATTACATTTCTTTGCACCTTTTTGTTGAAAGCACAATCATGCACATTTGTCCATCTTTCATCATTGATAATCA